>VZZY01007814.1:178725-429735 GCA_013400335.1 Eurystomus gularis | reverse complement strand
TGCGCCGGGAGATCCTCCAGACCGAGAGTACGTGGACACACCCCCCCACCCCGTTCCCCCGCTACCCCTTCCCTGAGGAGACGGGGCCCGGCTCCTTCCTCCCGGGTTCAAAGGCCCCAAACTTTGGGCCTTTGTGGGCTGGGGGACCCCTCCTGGGAGAACCTCCCCCCGCTCCAGCCTCGGGGCTGAACGGAGCTCTCCCGCTCCCAGGGGCTTCCCGCCCCGCTCACGGGCCGGCTCCGGGGAGCAGGGAGGGTCTCTCAGCCGGGGGAGGGGAGCGGAGCTGGAGGTCTCACCCCGCTGGAGTGAGAGCTTTGTGTGCGTCTTCCGACAGGGAAAAGTTAAAGGTAGGAACAGGTATCGGCCCTCCTGGGCCTCGCCTGCCTTCTGCGCGCTGCTGGAGAGGAGTGTTTGTTCCCGACCAGCAGGTACGGCGTGACCCTGCTCAGCCTGTTCATCCCCTCTCTACCTTTTTGCTGGGTTACAGTGGGGTTGGTCACGCTCAGGGGAAATAAACAGCAGGGCTGCCCCGTTTTCCTTTTCTTTTTCTTACTACTTTTCTTTTTTTTTTTTTTTCCTCCGAAGTCACTAAGCTGTTTTCTTTTGATGTGGCAAGGTTTGGAAGTGTTTTCGGTAAAGCCACCCTGCAGCTGCAAGTAAACACGGCCTCCTGAGTCTTGTCTGTGTTTCACAGCTGATGTTGAGCACTTGCGCAGGCGGGCCCGATGGCCAAAGCACGCTGTAAACATGAGATATTTAAACCTTGCGAAATCCCTGAGATGGAGGTAATGCAGTGGTTATTGATGGAGTGGGAGGGGATGGTGAGACAGCTGTAGTGATTTACTGAAGGCCATGCAGGAAGCGAGCGATGGCTCAGGGATTAAAAATGGAACTTGCAGGCTCCTGAGTCCAAACTTGCGAGCAAATTGTGCTATTTCGCTGCCTTGCAGAATTTTGTTTGGCTCAGAGAAAAAAGTGTTTGCTGTAGTCTTGTACAAATAGAGGTGCAAAGCTCAGTCACTACTGCGTGTAATTCCAGGAACATAAACACGGGTGTATTGGAGCTGCTGCTGTGTGTACACAGCAATTTCCGTAGAGATCAAACGGGGAACTCTGGTTATGAGGCGTTTATTTGGGATGAAATAACGTTCGGTCGTTTTGGCATTGTTTTCGATAAATGTATTTTGTGTTGTTTGAAAGAGTTTGGGCTTGTGCATTAAGGATGGTTGATAAAATGCGTGTCTTCACAAACTGAGATGCTGACCTTGCCTGGAAAGCTGCTTGGCGTGACTCTTACACTTGTATTGATCTTCACAGGCCTCTGTGGGGCTGTAAAGATTTGTCTGTGAGAATCATATTGCAGATTTGGGCCTTTTACTCTCCATAATAAAACTAAAAAGTTCCAGTCTGCAGTTCCTTCAGGGTCCTCGTTGGGTTTTTCCATCCAGACTTGGATTAAGAGTTTTTGGGACTGTCCCGTGGAGGCCCTCAACATGTTTTCAGCACTTACCAAATGAGTGGTGATGCTGTCCCAGCAGAGTACATCCCAAATTTGGCCTTTTTTTCAATAAATACTCCAGAATGGAGCCAGTGTGCTCCCTCAAACATCTGGAGACTCTTCAATTTTGGCATCTGAGGGTAATCTGGCTTCATACATGGCAAAATTATCTTTTGTTTTTCTGTAACATGATTATTTGCAGCTTTTATATACTGTATCCTGTGTATTTTTGAACAGTGATGGAAGTGGAAGCAGCCAGACATCCGAATGTGGGGCTCCGCAGTTCAGGGGTGCAGACTGCAGAAGTGTAGAATTTCAAAGCAATAAGTGAAAAGAAAAGAAAAGAAAACCCTCACTGCTGAAGAAGTAATTCTATAGGGCAGGATTTGAGAGGAAAGATGTTTGAAAAGACCTTAAATAGGCAGTGGATGTAAAAAAGGAAGTGGGTGGAGAAAAATAAACTGTTAGAAGCAGCATCAACCTCATAACTGGTTTTCTTTTCCCCACTCCTCCAGTCTCTTAAAATTTCTTGAACTGTTTTTCCTTATTAAAGCCTAAGCACAGAACAACCTGATGCTAAGGCCTGTGGACAGGAAGACAAAGTTTGTTTTTTCTTCTCTATTCCCCTAAAGTATCTCACCTCCTGGAGTAGCCAAGGCAGGATTGTGAATTCTTGAATGGTATCGGTGTGTCTGGCTGGGTAAACTTGGCTTTGGACTCTACTCTGTGCCTAGTGTCTGGTCACTACTGTATTTTTATTTTTAAATTGTGACTGTACATGCACAATACAGAGAGAAGCTGTGGGTCTGTAATGTTCTGTGAATGCTGAGTTACCAGTATGGCTTCCTCCCGCTGATTTATTGGAAGTAGCTCATAGGTTAAAGCTGAAAGGGATGGGTGCAGAGGGGAGAGCTGTTTTCTTATGGCTTTGATGGCTTTTCCTGTGTAGACCTTTTAATTGCTTTACTGTAGTTGGTTTCTGCTACAGTAAGTCTTAGGGACGAGTAATTCATTTGCTTGGGGTAGAAACGGTTGCGCATATAAGTTGTTTGGGTTTTAGCTTAATAGCTTTTCTTGCAAAAAACAGCTATTAAGAGAGTATATTTTAAGCTTTGTACTAATTGGGGAATGAGTATTTCCATTTTGCTTGTTGCATAATCTCTGACTGATCATTTTGCTTTGGCAAAAAGTCATGAGCCAGTTATTTAAAAGCCTTCATGTGATGGGTTGGTTTTTTTTTTTAAATGTCTATCATAACAATAAAATAGCAACCAAGAAATAACGACTATTCTTGAAGTAACTTTAGGAGGTGAACTTTATGTAAGTGTTGAGTGACAGTTTTGGTTTTAGTTCAGGATGCACAGAGTCAAGTTAGTGAACGTGCACCAAGGAGGCAGTTTTGATCCTATTACTCCTCACTCATTCACGAGGAAAAATATAGAGCCCTGTTAGCCGTGTGCCCAGGAGGTGACCGTGAGCTTCAGGGGACTGGAGGGAGGGACAAAAACTAAAGCTTTTTTTTTTTCCTTTCTTAAAAGCTGTGGCTATTGCAAAAATGCTGTTAAAGCTTCCTCAGCTGGGGCTTGTGGGGGTGAACAGGAGCTACTCCCTTCTCTAGAAATGAGCTGGTTTTAGTGTGTATCAACAGAAGGTTGTTTTTGTTGTTGACGTCAGCAGCAGGGTTGAGAGTTGGGACACATAAAGGAAGGTATCTAGAATAAGTGGCTGGTAAATTATTACCTACCCCCTATGATTACAGGGTTTTTTTTCTGGATTTCATTTGCTCACACACCCTCATCAGAGGTGTATTGTGAAGGGGGTACTCTGAGAGGCACAGCTTGTTCCTCTTGTTCTCCAGTTGCTGGTCCTGCAGCAGCAGTTCGATGTGCCCGCGTTTTACTTTCCACAAAGTACCAGAAACTGGACTCTTAACATGTTGCTGAGACCACAGGCACGTAAAAATACAAAATGAGAAAGGAACAAACTTTACAGAAAACACTATTGCTTTTTAAATCTTTCTTGAGATATTTGGGGGATTTTATTTTTTCCCACGAAGGGTTTGGGTCTGCAATGTTAGGGAAGCATTTCTGGGCTGCTCTCCCACTTAGATGAGCCTTCCCATGCAGTCAAAGGCTACGTCTGTGTCCCTAAAGGAAAAATTCTTCATGTAGAATGAACTTTGAGGAAGGAGAGACCTTCAGAGGTAAGACTGGAAAAGAGACTCTCCTTTTATTTTGCAATCAAAAGCTGGAAGAAAGGACTGGAGTAAAGCGCAAAAGAACGTAGGTTTTTTTCGGAGGGAAGCGGCTGAGTCAAGGCACGAAGGGTGTAAACTGTGAAGTGCGGTGGTGTCATCAGAGGCTTGCAAACCTTTTGTATTTATTATTTTGCCTGCAGAATGGGTCACACAGCGTTGCACCTGTTAGTTGGACATCAGTTAAAAAACGTCACAGTTTCTAGAGAATAAATGTTGTAACAATGAAGCGTGAATCTGATGTTCACAGGTTCTTATGGGCTGTTTCTCATCCATCAAGGAGAATTTGAGGCTCGTTGGCCAAACTGTTTAGAGCGATTTCCACAAGTCAGGAAGCAAAAATTTGATACAGCTCAAATGCAGAGTCTGATATAAGTGGGTGGCCTGTGGGGCAAGAATGAATTGGGCCCTTGTTAATCCAAATTTTGCTTGCACCTTATTGAAGTTAAACGTGACATTCTCATGTATGTATCTTCAGGGAACTGTCTAAAAGGAAACTGATCCTGAGGGAGGTTCAGTAGCTTCCTATTATGTCCTGTGAAATTCATGGGTTGTTTCTTTGAGATGTGTTTATTAATCTATTGTGATTGAGACACATGAGATCTACATTAATTTTTTAAACTGTTTCACTTGTTCAGTGTCATTGTGCACCCCACTGGATCCTAACTCCACAGGTGAGATGTGCTTAGTCCTTCATTTAAGCTGAGCTTGCTTTGCAAATACTCTGTAGATTGTGTTTCTATCTTTTAACACCATTTCTTGTCTTTATATGTTGTTGTATATTGAGAGATTTAATGTTGTCATTTTATTTGTAACAACGTTAGTAATTTTCCTCTCTCTTGTCCAGATCAAGATGGAGACTTGTCGGGGACAATTTCGCTTGTTATGACACAGTGTTGTAAAAGAATAAAAGACACAGTTCAAAAACTGGCTTCTGATCATAAAGACATTCACAGCAGCGTATCCCGAGTTGGAAAAGCGATTGATAAGGTATTTATAGAATGGCTTGATTGCATTACTGTGTCTATTATGATGTGTACTCTGCTTTACAAAATTTGGATTTATATTAAATTAATCTTAAGGAAATCTGTCAACCACAGGAGCATAGGCTTGGGACAGAGGCAAGACAGTGACATGTACAATACCTGCTTTCAGAACTCGTTGTGTATAGAGTATTCCTTCTAGGGCAGCTCAAATCTCTTAATTTCTGAGAGAACATGCCCTGTAGTTACCAGATAGTGTGTTATATCAGTTTAGCATCGGTATTGGTCTCAATAAGAAATAGTGGTTTTTAATATATAAATTGCATTTCTTGTTAATTGTCAGTAGCAAATAACTCAAAAGTGACATTTTGTTCTAGAAGGCAGTGTAAAACCATGATTTTTTTGGAAGACATTTTGTATGTATTTCAGATGTGTCGTTCTTAGGGCTTAATTTTATGGCAAGCAGTGTTCTTAGTGCGAGTAGAGTAGGTTCAGCTTCTTGTGGTATCTGTTCTATGCCACAAGAAATAAGATAGGGCAGCTTATCTTGGAAGCTCTGCATATGAGACATTCTGATATGAGTTTCAGGTTCAAGACTAACTGGGATCTGAATATATTTTTGTAGGTAGATAATTACACTTTTTTGGCATAAGTGGTGCTAGATATATATACTTGCAGGCCATGCTTTTCTCCATCTATATATTCTATCATCGAATCACTTAGGTTGGGAAAGACCTTTAAGATCACAGAGTCCAACCATAACCCTACTCTACCAAGTCCACTGCTAAACCATGTCCCTCAGCAGCACATCTACACGGCTTTTAAACACATCCAGGGATAGTGTGTATCTAGTTTTGTACGCGAGGAGTCTTGTGCTTTCTTTTTTAGATGTTCTCATGGTGATAATTTCATATCAGAACATGCTTATGTTGATAGGGTCTAAACATTTGGTTTGAGGTGCACCTTATAATCTTACTAAGGAAGACACTAGTACACGACCATTCATCTGGACAGAGACATCTGCAGCACTACGGAGCACTCATCCATCCCTTAGGAATCTCATTTACACTGTGCTAGTAACGGTAATCCGTTAAAGTGTAATTTAACAGTGGTATGAGGAAGCAACAAAGTACGTAATACTGCGTTACTGGGCAGAATGTCCGTGCAGCTGTTATGTTTTTTGCTTGTATCTTTGAGTGACCATCATGGAGAGCTCAAACTTTGTACTAATAGCTTTAATCACAGTTATCCAAAGCTTAAGGATGCATCTGTCTCTAATCCTTGCTGCTGCACCTAAACCAATTAACTAGAGCAAATTCCATCCTTATTACTGGCTTGAAGCCTGAAATAAATCTATGTAATCTTGTCCTAAGTTTGAAACTTTCCTATTCTGCTTTAGCAGGTGGACTTTGTGCAAATAAGCTTTCGGGTTTGGCTATACCTCTTTTGTTTGACTACTGTAAGGCAGAGCAGCCCTAGGTTGTACGTAGAGAGTGTGAATATTCAGTGGAAAGTGGTGATAGTATTTCTTCGAAGTCACAGAAAACAACACTTGCAACCTTAGTGAAGTTTAGATGTGAGTCTGAGCTCCAAAAAGCTGTTTCAGTTGTCACGTACATCGCTTTTCCGGTGTTGTTTCTGTCCTGCTGCTTTAGAATTATCTACTGTTTTCATTCCAAAAAGGATAAGCATAAATAAAAGCACTTTTAGCATTTAAAGTGTGTGCTTTTGTGAAATAGTAGAAAAGACATAAGTAGTCTGCTCTGTGCCTGTTGAGTGTCAGATGTGCTGTTTGAGTGAGCAGCTCAAAAATGAGCTCAACTTGCTGTATTCAGTGTGCTCGTTCCTCCAGATTTTTGGTCTTACTGTCTCTGGTGCTTACATCAAAAGATTAGAAGCAGTGGAAACTGCAGAAGTCCTGCTCATAACGAGGGACGTATTTTTATGAAGTTCAGAGCATCAGTTAGGATTGTCTCCTTAAATCTGAACTTTGTTTGACTTTTAAAAAATGTGAGTAGTTGGAATTTTATTAGTTTTCCCTGACTGTAGTATCTTAAGGGAACTACATTAAAATGTCTCCTGAAGTCTCAGCCTGTTTGTCAGATGAATATGTATAATGTTTAAATCCAGGTGGAATTTAATGCTTCCCTGAACAGTGACATTTGAAGGAAATCTTCCATATATACTTCATGCAGCTGGAAAATATGCTTGAAACCTGCCAGCAAAGTCTTTGTTGGCATCTGAGTCCCGTAATCTATCGAAATTGCCCTCCCCCCATCCCTTCGGCATAATATGCTTAAGCTTAAACCAATAGAAGTAATTAAGTGTAATTGATGTAGTGAATTGATTCTCAACGCATTCTGGGCAAAATATTGCTGCTTCTAAAATAAAATATTCATTTGAATGTAAAGAAGTGCAGCCCTTGCCTCGATTCACGAGACTGGGGTGTTGTTTCTGTCACAGGTAAATCCTCATTTATTTAATAGATGGATTAACATCTCTAAACACTGGTTATGGTCTTCTTAGCTGTACCTTCTCAAGCACAGATAAATGTCACTCATTATTTTATTGCCTGATTTGAGATTGGGAATCATGCTAATACTGGTACCAGTTTTATGTGACGCATCCAAATGCCGGCTGCTGTTACACGTAGAATCAACAAACTTCCTACTGAACAAGCTTGGATTTTGAAAGAACTCGCTGAATTATCTCCCTGTGGCAATTTGCACGTTAAATTTTCTTTTTTTTCCAGTGTGGAGGCAGGGTTATTATACCTGTATGTAAAGTTTAGTCTGGTGTGTATTTAAGTTAGTGTATTAATTGTCTGGGAACTTAGGTGGGACCTAGATTTGTCAGCATGCAGAGTTCCCTCTGAGAAGAGAGGCTCCTAAGAGCTTGAAAAATGGAGCTCAAGCTTGGCATCAAATATGAAGCATGTTAAAGTCTGAAATGCCAACACTTTTTGTGTGTTGCTGTTGTACTTAGCAGTTCCTAGAACATTAATAAGCTGGAACTGTTTTTCTCGTAGTAGTTCTGCATGGATTCTATGCTTCTGATCCATGAAGAGTTACCCTTTCTTCCAAAGAGCATTTTTTCCTTTGAAAGGAAATGTTTGCATCCAGTTTTTTCTTTATTGTACTGGCATTTGCTCTGCTTCCAGAACTCGTCATGTCGCTGTTCAGCAAGCTGTTATCAGGTAGCTCACTCATCAGTCTCTCTGCAAATCAGTCACTCTTCTGGAATGATTTGAATTCATCTCAAAGCATGTTTGGTGGGGCTGGGAATGTTTTCCCTCTGGCAACAGTCTGTCTGAGTAGAGGTTAAATGCCTTCATTCAAGAAAGTAAGGGAGTAAATGGGAGCTCCTTCCATTTTTTCCCCTGAATTGTAAGCCTCTTTTTAAAGGGCCACCATTTTAATCCAGGCTTTGTTCGGAAATAGCAAACTTACTGAAGTTAGTGGTGGTTTCATGTCAAAACTTGTGTATAAACACTCTAAAAACCTTTACTGAACATAATTTAATCACGTTGCTGTGAATATGGCTAGATAAATACAGAGGCCTTGCTAGTCCGGCTTTATTTTAGGGACCAGCAAACCAAACAGACATGGAAAACAAGTGTATTTTATTTGTGTTTTGGGTCAGAAAAGGGAGGAATGCACAAAGTAATCTCAACTGAGAAACTGAGGCATAAAACCGTGCTTAATCATCATCCTGCTTAATATCGTGTTGTTACTACTAATGTGGAAGGCTGTAAGTTGGTTAAAATTGGCTGTTTTGTGTGTGTTCATCTTGAAGTTGTTCTCACATTTCAGCTGTTATCAGTAACGTACTTTACATTGTATCATTGGTATATTTAGCACAATATTCTAGATTTTAGCCCTAGGTTTACTAGTTAGGCTCTTAATGTTCTTAAGAAACAGGCCTTTAAAAATTATTTTTTTTTTTTAACTGATGTTCTTCTAAGTTTAAAACCTGAAAAGCACTAAATAAACCTTCTGGAGTTTGCAACTTATGGGATTGATTTCAACTTCCGAAATCTTATTAAAGCCCGCATGCTATCAGTTAGCATACAGTTAGCACTGAGAAAACAAGCTCGAGAGACTAGTCACCAGCATGTCACACATGCCTGACAGCCAGGAAATACGTCAGCCAAAGGCAAGCAGTAATTTGCTCTGACATGTGACAGTCACTCACTGTGATACGTGCAGTCAGTTCTTGAAGCGCCTCCAGACCCAGAGGAGGCAGAGCTATAGGATCCCATGTATAATAAAGACCTCAGAAATTTTAAAAATAATTTTAAAAAAGCTATTGAAATGAGAACCTGGTCAAGACTAGGTTGATTGGAGAATGAGTAAGAGGGAGAAAAAAAATTGAGGTCATTAGGTTAGATGACGTGACTTTGAATCTACAGCACATCTAGGTTGCTATGACTTGTTACCATCTTCTATGGGATTTAAAAAATCTAATTTACAGTGGGGTTTTGAAAAGGTTGGGAAAGTTCCCAAGGCTCCTAGGTTTGTGAAGGAAGTGGGGTAGAGGCTCTAACACCTTTGCCCTCAGGCAGTGAGAAGGATGTGACCTTCAGCTCTAGTGATTGGTAAAGGCCCCGAAGAATACAGTCACTTTTTACTGGATTATATGTTTAGTAGGACTTGAAATTGCGTGAAAAATAACTTAGTTGAATATTTTTAGATTACTGATGGTTTCCTGCCCCCGAAACCTAAGTAACAAAATCAAGCTTGTGTTTTTTGCTGCTGCCTCCAGTATTTTTGTGATGGGTTGTTGATGGATTTGTTACTTGCTAGTGGTATTTGGACAGTGATACCAGAATCAGCAATGGTGGTGAACCTTAAAGGCTTCAAAGGGTTGCCAAAAATAAGAACAGTATTATTTAGTCTTCAAGGTTCTTAAGTTTTTCCAAGATACAGCTTGAAGGTGAACAGCGTGATGAGGAGCTTACAAGTTAAGACACCCAAGTGCAAATATTAAATGTGAGACGTGAACCAATGGCAATAACTTCATTGCTCCTCTTGCTCCACCATCTCTGAAAGATGGAAGAGGTGGTTTGCTAGCTGAAGGTTAATGCTTTCATGGAATCATTTAGGTTGGAAAAGACCTTTAATATCATCCAGTCCAACCATAACCCTCCTCTACTGGAGGAATGCTAAGACTGAAAGTCTGCTGAGAGACCTGAGGGGAGTGGTGGGTTTGAAGCCACGCGTGCAGGTATGAGAAGGTCGCCCCTTTGCCATAATGACACAGAGCAGCATCAAAGGAGGTGAGGAGGTGGCTGATGAAGAAAATTTAAGTGGCAAATAAAAGGAAGATGCAGTGTGAAGCTGTGCTGTGCAGAGTACTGGAAGACGGCTCGTACCAATGTTGTGTGTTTTCTCTGCCTGCTTTGACAGAAGCATGTGTCTGTGCTAGGTCAGCGTCCCCGTATCGTGCAGGGCTGATGGTCGTCACAGCCACTGCAGCTGAAAATAGCTGAAGCTATTTTCACCAAACTTCTGATTTCTGAAGTTCCTTCTTGGAAGAGAGCCGTAGCCATTAGGTCAGGCAGCAAGCAATGCCCTGACTTCTAGACTCTCTGTAAAAGAGGTTTGTTTTAGGTGACGGGTGAGGATTTTTATTCAAATTAACCTGCCTGCCCTGATCATAAAACATGTTAGCAGTTAAAATCCTGCTTTGTAGCTTGGATTAGAATAAATGTTGCTCTCCTGCTGCCAAGAGGCGCAGTGCCAAGTAGTGCCAAGTGTTACTGAAGAGTCACCATGACAATATTTTTACTTATTCCTGGAATATGTCCTTAGGCCACTGTCCTAAAAATACATGGTAGTAGGATCATCGGGGTTATGTCTGTAAAAGATCCTTCAGATCTTCAAAGCCCATCCTGTTGCTGGAATGTTGAGATCTTCAGAGAGTTGAATTTCATTGTTGTTTGGGGGTGGAGAGAAGTGACATTTTCCATTTTCAGCATTGTCTACCCCTCCAGCTACGTAGAAAAAATTCTTGAGTTAAAGCTATTACTTCTAATTTGGTGCGCTGTAGTGACAGTGATGCCTTGATAACGCTATTTAGATTCTAGTGTAGGCAATTTTGTTTTCTGTTCTCCGTGCATTTTCAGTTTTCACATATGGAAAAAAGCCTTTTCTGCAGATAACTTCCTTCAGAAACTCATCATAATCTAGAAACCTTTTTATTAGTTAACTAGATTTCTTATTTGCTAGCTAAACTTAAAATTTGTCAATGTATTTCATAGAGTTGTAAAATGGTTTGGGTTGGAAGGAACCTTAAAGATAATCTAGTTCCAGTACCCCTGCCATGAGCAGGGACACCTTCCACAAGACCAGGTCACTCAAAGCCCCATCCAGCCTGGTCTTGAACGTCTCCAGTGTTGGGGCATCAACAACCTCCCTGGTCAACCTGTTAAATTTCTTACAGTGATTAATATTCAGACTTGAAATGAGCGAGCCAAAAGATTTCTTCTTCTGTACGCAGGAGATAATCAAGCAGCTGGCAGATATAGTTACTTTGAACAGGAGGTGGTTGAGGGCCAACTGAACAATGGGCAGAAAGCATCAGGGTGGAGACATAGGTGTCCTGCGTAATTAAAGAAAAATGACTTGGGGCGATTTTGTTCCAGCCTGTTAACTGTAAATTTGCACATTTCAGAATTTTGACTCCGACATCAGCAGCGTGGGGATAGATGGGTGCTGGCAGGCTGACAGCCAGCGGATCCTCAACGAGGTGATGGTGGAGCACTTCTTCCGGCAGGGCATGCTGGATGTAGCCGAGGAGCTTTGTCAGGTAACAATATGGGTGGGTGTTGAATGTCATCAACTGGGGAGAATTGTGCTTTGTGTTAGTGTCTTTATTAGAATGTTTCAGGTGAATATTTAAACTGTCAGAAAAACAGCAGCTTAATCCCACTGGTTTTTATGCTTTAACTAAAAACTACCTTTGTTTTTTTTCCCTTTCAGGAATCTGGCCTATCAATAGATCAAAGTCAAAAAGAACCATTTGTGGAGTTAAATCGAATATTGGAAGCATTAAAAGTTAGAGTTTTGAGACCTGCGCTAGAGTGAGTCTACTCAGGTTTTTTCTGTTCTCCATTTTTTTGAATGCTTTAAACAAATCCTTAGTTTTTCAATATTGTCTTTAGTATATTTTTAATGTGTCCCTGTTTGTCCTTTGAGAGGTCTAGTTACTGAGTGAACACCTTCCTTCTTTCTCTCATCCCCTCTGTCCCTCCCTATGAGCAGTGCTTAACTAAGAATCTCCTTCTTAGATTAAGGATTAACTTGAAGAATTTGTGATGCTGATTTAAGGTTTCGGGAAGAAACATCAGTTGGAGAAATAGTTGTCTGCCATGAGAGTATGTAGTCTTACAGTGAATCTCTGCTCTAGTGAGGCTGCATCTGGAGTATTGTGTCCAGTTCTGGGCTCCCTGGTTCAAGAGAGACAGGGAACTGCTGGAGAGAGTTCAGCAGAGCCTACAAAGATGATGAGGGGACTGGAACATTCCTCTGAGGAGGAAAGGCTGAGAGCCCTGGGGCTGTTTAGCCTGGAGAAGAGAGGCTGAGAGAGGATATTATCAACATTTATAAATATCCAAAGGGTGGGTGTCAAGAAGATGGCCCCAGTCTATTTTCAGTAGTACCTAGTGGTAGGATAAGGGGCAATGGACACAGACTGGAACACAGGAGGTTCCACCTCATCATCAGGAAAAACTTTACTGTGAGGGTGACAGAGCCTGGAACAGTCTGCCCAGAGAGGTTGTGGAGTCTCCTTCTCTTGAGAGATTCCAAATTTGCCTGGGTGCATTCCTGCGCAACCTGCTCTGGGTGAACCTGCTTTGGCAGGGGGCTTGGATGAGATCATTTCCACAAGTCCTTTCCAACCCCTACCATTCTGTGATTAGTGAACTTTATTTTTGAAGGTCCAGTTATGGAAGATACCAGGACTTATTAAAAGTGTTGGGTGCCACCAACTCTTTTTGGCATCGCCAAGCCTTTGGGATGAACAGAACCTGACTTGGGATCAAAATTCTCCCTTTTCCTCCAGTTGCTGTCCCTTTCCAGAGAAGGGACCACAGGGTGGGAAGAGGAGTGCAAGGATAGGTGTGTACTTCTCAGGCTGCTGCTGCCAGGTCAGTGCCGATTGACGCTGCGTGAGAGGTGAGCTGCCGCTGGGGCCTGGACCGACAGATACGGTAGCGAGTTTTCTTCTGACTCAGTTAATGTGAGACAGTGGGTAATGCTGAACACTCAGAGGAAAAACAAGTCTGGGGGTATCTGAGGTCTGCCCATCAACCTTAGACCAGGATATTTTCTTGACCTGAGTAGGTTTTACAACCATTAGATACATAAGCTGGTGCAAAAAGCGACACTGAGGAGGGTAAGGTGATAACGTGTCTCATGGGGCTACTGTTTTATGATTTGCAGTAGTGGATAAGTAACTGCACAGGACCATTTCAGAATAGCTTTTATTTTAAAAGTAGGAAAACCCCAAACAAACCTGCAGTCTGTATTTTATTTTTTTAAGAGTTCTGAGAGCTTTGGTTAAGCTTAGGTTGGTCTCAGAAGTAAGAAAAACCGCAAACCCACAACACAAACCCCAAAACCAAACAAAAAAACCCCAAACCAACTTTGAAGTGACCTTTTAAAAGCAGAAGCAATGAAACCATAGCATGTTCAAAATTTGTGTTTCATTCCAGAGCTTAATTCATATACATAACTGAATAATGCAAAAGGGTATCTCGAGTGCATTTTCATATTAACGTTTTCTTTCCCCTTTGACGTGAACCCACGCAGGTATGTCAATTCAGAGCTTATGGACACCTAGACTAAGTGCAGACATACTCTGGTATTCAAACCATGGTATTCATAAACTAAAGCCTGGATTTATCCCTCTGACTCATGCAAAGTTTGACCCAAATAGTTGGTCTTTGAATATAGTTGCTCAGGTGGTTTATTGCTGTTGAATTGGTTAATTGAGGGGAAGCAACACTTGAAATGCCTGCTGTGACAACTGAAACAGGATTTACTGTCGGCTACATCATGTATCTCTTGTAGATCAAATGGTAGCGTAGCTGTTGTGAAGGAGGCTCTCCGAGGAGCAGTAATATGCTGCTACGTTCCTTCTCTAGTAGTCACTAAATTCGTTTTAGCTCCATTTTGCTGGGCTTTGCCCCTTACTGGTTGCTGCTGTGTCGTATCTTGTAGTTCCTGCAACGTGTTAAATATTTTTCAAACAAAGCCAGAGGCATGGTCCTTCTTCAAAGGACCTCTTATTCTGAAGACAGCTGAATGGACAGAGAATAGGGCGTATTGTCAGCGCAGCTTGGATGCTGGACTCCCTCCCCCACCCTGTCTCATTTCTGCTTATAATGTTTATTCTGTTTAAACTCTTGAGTGCAGAAGCTATCTGCTTCCCTTTGCTGCTGCTGTGCACAGAGGGGCCTTATCTATAGTGATGCTTCTGTAAAAAACGTGGTGGTTAGTGAGGATGATCAAAATATGACAAAGCTATACAGTTCAGCAGATAACTGATGTCTGAAACGCCCGGTTATTCCACAGAACTGCTGATGCTGGTGGAGCTACTTCCCATACTCTTTCTCAGCAGACATGGGCGTTCAGGAGGAGGAACAGAAACCACTCCTGGAGGGATGGCCTGTGTGTGAGGAGCTTGGAGGGGTGGCCTTGTCCTTTATTGCCAAAAAGCTAATAAATGGCTAAAATTGGCATCATTCAATACAGCTTCAGGGGTGCATAAAAGCAGTCCCAAACTGGCCCGTTCTGGGGTTAGGCTGCAGACATTGGTGTTGAAGTGGAGAGCCAGTGTTACACGGGGATAACTAATCCCAGCATCATGAACCAGGATGGAAGTGTAGCTGATGTACACATGCAAAATTCCATGGGTTGGGATGAAAGCAATAATCAGTCTCTGGCTCTGCTGGTGCGCTGCAGCTGGTGCTCAGCTTAACTCAGTGTTGGAAACGAAGCAAGCATGAGTGGCTCCTGGTCACTGCCATCAAAAGGGAATTGTTGGATTAATGACTTGTCAGAAAGACTTTCAAAGCCCTGCTGTGGTGATGGAGAGAAGTTGGTATTCTTACCTGATTTTTAAAAAAAGACCCCAGCTGTAGTGTGTTCAGGTTTTCTTACTAATACAAATTCCAACATTTAAAAAATTAAATATAAAACGTCTGGCTGTAACATTTTTTTCTTTTTTCTTTGTGGGGTGTGCAACTTGATTTTGTAGATGCCCAGTCTGGCCTCGCACCCTAAGCTGTGTAATCTCTGTAGTATCCCATTAATTTCCAATGACTTTTCTCATTGTAATTTGATGATTGGGGAAGAATTCCATAGGTTCTTTCTGGATGGATTCTGGCCCTTCTAAGACCAGGTGGGTCTCCATGTGAAGGGCTGGTGGGACTGGTTTGCGGGTGCAGAGCTTTTGACTGTAATCTCCTGGGGAAGAGATACTGTCTTCTGTCTGTAAAGCAGCAAGGTGCACAGGTCCTGGTGTTTGCTGCTGTTGCCAAATCTCATGTGGGAGCTGGAAGAGAGCTGTAGGTACCTGTGGTTTGAGTAGTATGCTGTTAACGTGTAAAAATTCAGATGGGTTTGAGTCTTAGAAGTGAAAACACTCTGAAGTATTGAGAGGAGACAGGAAGACAGGTGTTGTGATTGCTCATGAGTTTGGACGGTGGCAGAGAGTATGTGAGTTGAATGTTTTAAACCTTACTTGTTTTTTCTTTTTAATCTTTCCATTAGAAATAGGAACAGCACGTCCTAGACCAAACACCTCAGGCCTTGCTTCTGTGGCTGCTTTCTTCTTATACAAATCTGTGCTGCCACTCAGAGAGCTAAAAATGGAAAGCTTGCCTAAAAGCTAGTTTGGAAAAATAGACTCGATCTCAGCAAGATGAAGCACCGTGTCATGTGGTTGCAAATATTAGCAGGGAGAGGATGGAGGCTCTTTTGGCGTGATACAGATTAGTATCTCATTAATAGGACTGTGGACTAGTCTTATTGTTTATTAATAATAGTTTTTTGTCTTTCAGCTACTTACTGGTCTGCTGTTGTTAACTCCAGGCCGTTGTTTTCTAGCTAAACCTGGTTTAAACTGCAGGTGCTGATCATTAAAACAAACCTAAAACCAGCAAAACACAAAACCGTAAACAAAACCCCCGTGGTTAGTGAGTGTGTCCTCCTCTCCTGGTGGAGATTACAGTGTTGATAGTCTTCTGAGGCTGCTCATCTGAAACCACTTGAAATTAGGGATAGTAGGGAAGTTAAGGTAATGGCTTGTTCTTAGTTTAAAGGCTGCATCTTCCAGTGTTTCCTACTGGAAGGTTACTGCTGTCATTACAAAGCCTTGCCGGTAAAGCCAGACTCCTGATGCTTTCACCACAAATTGATGCTACATTTTCATGCAGAAGGCTAACTTGCATTGAAAGCTTTATCAGTACTGTAAGAATGCTTCGCTTTCTTATGTTAGTATTGCTTGAAAAGAAAGAAGCCTCACATACCCCTTCTTTTTTAAGGAACGGAGACGACCTCACTTCCTTGCTGGAAAGTGAAAAGCTCTTTGCTTAATGGGGCCCCCACAGTGAAAATAGTGTAACTAATTAACACTAATGAGGAGCAGATGTACTGAAGAACATGGAAACTTGAAGTTCTTAAGAAAAAGATTGGATTGATTTAGGCCTGACTATATTGAATTACGGAAAAAAATAAAAACCCAACAAAACAAAACCCCACAAATAACCAAGAAAGGGATGGATAAAATCTGAGTAACAAAACCAGCTTTTTATGAAATGTTTTGAAAATTCTGGTTCATTTTACTTGGTGCATGTTTAAGAATTCTTTGGTGTTATTTGGGAGTGAAACATTAGTGTTGTCATGGTGAATGAATCCCAGAAGGTGGGAAATAATTTTTATTGTCCAAGTTGAAAAGAACCCAGAAAGCAAAGTTCAAGCAGTGTAAAGTATGATATTTAAATTTATTTCCATTCCCCATTGTAAGGTCTTAGAATCATAGGATCATTAAGGTTGGAAAAGACCTCTAAGATCATCAAATCCAACCATCAACCCAACAGTACCGTGACCACCAGACCATGCCCTGAAGTGCCATGTCCACACTTTTTTTTTAAACACCTCCAGGGATGGTGACTCCACCACGTCCCTGGGCAGCCTGTTCCAATGCTAGTGTCTATTTTCAAGGCCCCCTTAGATGCATTTCCCCTCTCCAGGGTGACATTATATATAAACATAGTGACTTAGAGGAAGTGTTTGGCGAATGAGGAAGTTGGAAAACAGGTTCCTGAAAGGCTTGGTCAAACTTCTTCAACATGTAGCTGAAGACTCTTAAGTTTCAGAGTAGTATTAATCCAAATGCAGTAGATTCTAGCTATTTCTACCTTATATTGTGCCTGATTTGGTCTTGCCTTCCAGACAGCAGGTGTTGAATTCTGAAGATGTTAACGTACACAGAAGCACCATCATTCACGTGTTGTGCACATTGTGTAGCTCCAGTACTTGTGAAGGGTATTGCCATTTTCTGTGCTCTGATAGGCTCACAGGTTTAGGGAGCAGTCCTGTTCTCCTTGAAATAAGTGGTTGATAATTGTAATTTCATCTGACATTTAATTACTCTTGTGTTGTGTCCCATTGTACCTCCTCGCTTCTAGGTGGGCAGTATCCAACAGAGAAATGCTGATGGCACAGAATAGTTCACTGGAATTTAAACTACACAGGTTATATTTCATTAGTTTATTGATGGGTGGAACAGCAAATCAAAGAGAAGCACTTCAGTACGCGAAAAACTTCCAGCCATTCGCCCTAAATCATCAGAAAGGTTAGTTTTTGGTCACATTAAGGGAATTTAAAGCACTTGGATGTGGCACCTCGTAGTAAAATACAAATCATGTTCCAAATGTGGTTTACTTTATGTAATACATATGTTTTTACTTTAATATATGAGTTTTACTTTAATATGTGTTTTTTTACTTTATGTAATATATAATATGTACTATTTCCATTTTGTTAGAGGCTTGTTATTTTTGTATGTAATGCATAATCTGAGTTCTTACAATTCAAATTAACTCCTCATTTTTTTTAAGAGAGCGCAGTTATATTTTAATATGTCTGCACACTTGCTTAATTTTAAGTTTTTTGTCTCTTTAAATAGCACATAGATTACATCTAGACTAGGCCTGCTGCCAGGGTGAAGTGTTAAAAATGCACAGAAATGTTCTTGGAACAGTCAGCTGCTATTTTCTGCTGCACGGGGTAATACAAAGAGAAATGAAACTTCTGAAAAATAGGGAATATGTGAGTTAAGTGAACCATCTCACACCGAATCTAGCAAAGCCTCATTTTTAGGATACTGTGTGTGCGAGAAAGCTTATAAAAAAAGAAACCTCCTTGAAGCAGGTGACCCCCCCCCAGTCTGTCCGTAGCGGACAGGAGCGCTTGTAGCTGTAGAAGTCTGGTCTGCAAGGGCTGTATCTGTATTTTACAGAGCTGAGGATGTGTAGTACTGATTCTGTGTATCTGCCTGGTTTCCATATAAAAGCTAAAACTGTAGACGCTGGCTGTTATTTGTAATGTAAAATGAGTAACCATTCCTGATCCCTCACAGATATCCAGGTTTTGATGGGCAGCCTGGTGTACCTGCGGCAAGGCATAGAGAACTCTCCGTACGTTCATCTATTAGATGCAAACCAGTGGGCGGACATCTGTGACATCTTCACAAGAGATGCCTGTGCTCTTCTGGGTCTCTCAGTTGAATCACCTCTCAGTGTTAGGTATGCTGCTTTTCACTTGCTTTTAAGACCAGGTGCGCAGTGTTTTGGTTTCTATTTCTTGTTGAGGACAACGAACTACTTTTGAGAAGTCTCATCTAGCTGGTATTAAATTAAGAGTATATTTTCAGTTAGCTCTAACAAGATTTGCAAGATTAGAAACTGGAGGTTCCCACGTGCTGCGCTTTATACCCTGCACCTTTGCAGCTCAAGAGGAA
This sequence comes from Eurystomus gularis, assembly GCA_013400335.1. Taxonomy (NCBI): domain Eukaryota; kingdom Metazoa; phylum Chordata; class Aves; order Coraciiformes; family Coraciidae; genus Eurystomus; species Eurystomus gularis. The sequence goes on along the minus strand of VZZY01007814.1, from coordinate 410,966 downwards.
GCGTTCATGGGTGGAATTTGGCTGCTGTAGTTCAGACACCAGCGCAAAAGATGAGGATGGCAACCGGCCAGTTTATTCCCACAGCTAATGTGTGAAAACACTCCCTGCTGTTTAACTGCAAAAAAACCCCCAAACCGTGGCCGTGATTCTGTCAGCATTTGATCACCTTGCTTTTAATCCACACATACTGTACCTGGCTTCTCCTTAGAGTAATGCTCAAGAGTTACCTTGTGATTTCAGCTGCTCAAATTTCCAAATTGTTTGCTGGACCTCATTGGCAGAGAAGAAAGGCACTTTCAAGCTCAGTAGCTAGTCTGACAAAATGCAAATCTGTAGGAGGCTGCTGGAAATGTGAAGACAAACCAACCTAATCTCCTTCTAGTTTCTCTGAAGATTAAACAGATTAGCTGCTATTTACCCTTTGGATGTCAATTCCCTCGACATACTCGCCCGATGGTCTCATTTTCATTTCAGCCATTAAGTAGAAAATAAATTGTGTGTCTTTCTGGGCTAGATTTGGTACTTAGCAGAAGCTTCCTGTCGTCTTCTTATTGTTTTGTTTTTACATGTTTTGGCTTTTTTTTCTTTTTACTGTTTGCATGTTGCTATTATTAGACTTCCGTACTTAGAGTTCTTAAAATGGACAAGCTTTCTGCTTCTCCTGTTTGCACCTCTGTCACTAAATACAACAGAAGTAACCAAGGAAGCACTTCCAGGTTAATTGTCTCTCTACAATAAATGTTATGAGTTCCAGCTTGAGGGTTTTATAGATAAATAAAACTTTTTCTCTCTGTTTTTTTGTTTGAATCTTTTTTCCTGTTTCAGTCAAATTAACAGCAATCCTTTACATTTAAATTGCTCACGCACTGATGCTGTAACGTGGTTTTCAGTGCAAATGGCCAAGAGATTTTCGGTGAAGTGGAAAATCCCTGTTATTGATGTTTGGATCAGTTGGATGCTTGCTTTGTGCCTGGTGTGAAATTGATTGCACTGAAATGTATTTACTGTATATATTTTGGTATCTACACTCTTGTCATAAACAAGACTGCTCTAAACTGGTGTGACCTTTGAGTGCTGCAAATCCTTTAGAAATTAAACCAGCTTGAAGTTAAATCCCTGCTATAAAATGTATTGATTTCTGGAACAGGAGCAGTGGTCACTTTTTGTAAGGCTGATGGGTTTCTCCAGTATTTATCTAATCCTGTACAGGCCTCATGGTCTGAATTGGAGCGTGAAGTCAGTGAGGAGACTCTTGTGCTGAGGAGATCGTGGTTCAGTGTCCTGAAGGACTACAGGACACCAGCTGAGCTCACTGTTTACTGGCATTGTTACACTCTTAAAGGGCTCTTGCAGAGATGTTTTCATTAACAGGCTGCCCAGGGCAGTGCTGGAGACCCCATCCCTGCCGAGATTTAAGACACGTAGGTGTGGTGCTGAGGGACATGGTTTACTGGTGGACTTAGCAGTGCTGAGTTAATGGTTGAACTCAATGATCTTAAAGGTCTCTTCTAACCAGAAAATTCTGTGATTCCCACGGGACCATTGAAGCAGTAGTACTTTGTATTTCTGCAAATAGTATTTGTCTAAACTTTCCACAGGGTGAACACACAAGTTATACTCAGGGCTGAAATAACAAAAAAACAGAGTGTAAGGATTGAACTGGCCAGTCAGAAGTTTAGTTTGTTTGGTTTATTTATTTTTTTTTAAATTTAGTTAAGGCAGTTGGCCCATAGGCTTCAGGCACATCCCTCCCAAACAAACTAGCCAGAATGTTCCTGCAGAAACATAAAAACAAGTATCTGGAGGGGCAGAGTGGAGAGGAAGGTCCTGACTTCTGAGACAATAAAACTTGCACAAGTAGTAAAATAGTCTGCCAAAGAAACAGAGCAGGCTGATGCAAAGGTCACATCCTGTTTCTGTTGCTGCTGATTTCAGGCCTGTAGTACTGTCATCAGACTTAAATCCATCAAAACATCGTGGAAACTCAGTGTCATACTTTCTTTTGTAACCTAGTGAAATATTTCAAAATAATGTGGTAAGTTCTGGCAATGGGTAACTCTCTGAGCAGGCTTGATTATTGGGACAATGACTCAGTTCTATGCTGCCATTCTTGTTACAGGTTGTAGTTTCCTTCCTTCACTTGCTTTCCTGTGGTTTTTTTGACATTTCTTTAAGGTGAAGGTGGAAAGACATGTTTCTTTTACGTGGTAATTACATATAATTAAAGGATTATGAGTGGTGTGTACGTGTGGGTTATGTGTAAACTCTTAGGCTGCGTGTACTCTTCGTAGTTCAAAGCAACTACCTGTGTAAGCTAACGTGATGTCTTCCTCCTGTACAGCTCAAAATCAAAGTAGGTGGTACAGAAAATTGATTCATTGTAAGAGTCAGGGCAGGGATTAACTGTCATTCTCAGTCCAGGATGGTACACGAGGGCCCCAGCCCGCGATGCAGGGTGACCTGTAACCTGTCCCAAAACTCCTGCTTGTTATACTTGAAGGGAGCTTAAAAGTACCGACAAAAACTGGATGAAGTAATACAGTGCCCTTGTGTCCCAGTTAACCTTTAACGTAGAAATACGAAAAATGCTGGTTTCCTACCAGGCACCTTATGTTAACATTTCCTTTTTTCTGCAGTTTTTCAGCAGGTTGTGTAGCATTACCAGCTCTAATTAATATCAAGGCAGTTATTGAACAAAGGCAGTGCACGGGTGTTTGGAACCAGAAGGACGAGCTACCGGTGAGTTGATGCTGAGCTCTCCAATGGCAGATTTCTGCTGTTTCCAGGTTTCTTTTGTGCTGGAAGTTAAGGATGTTATACTTGGCTGCCACCTCCAGCAGCTCTGGGGTTTGGGGCTTCCTACTGTACAGAGACCTGGGGGGTCTCCATCCCAGGCCAGTGGATGTACTTGCTTCTTTCTCCTTTGCGAGGTCAACCAGTAGCAAAGCTGAGCATGAATCAGAGACACCCCCACACACAAAGGACACTGATATGACCAGCTACACAGGCTGCTGCAGACAAGGCACTGCCTTCAGCAGCACCCACGTACAGGATTTGCATAAAACATAAGTATAGGCAGCCAAGATCCCTTCCTCCTCTTTGGCTGGTAGAGATTGATATTCACTGGTGAAAGCACTGACGCAGCCACTCTAGATTCACAAGCAGACGCATGTTCAGGGACCCTCAAATACTGGCATGGTCCTTCTGGCTCCTTTTATACCCCTTTCTGGCCATTCCTCCCTAATTCCCATCCCCTGCACGTTCCTCCTGCAGTTTGTATAGTTCTTCTGAGCCCCTGTCCTCCAATACCCTCAGGCTTGCATTCTTATCTGCTGCAAAGTCCAGGTTTGGTTGCAGTTTCTTGATGACCTATCAATTAGCGTGACTGTCAAGGTTGTTTCTTGTTATCTCCATTGTGTTTGTCAGGCTTGTGTCTCTTTTGTTTGCTCCCCCCCCTCACTTGTTATCCCCTTTCTCATCGAAAAGATCTTTGATCAAATGACCTTAATAAAGCAGGTGCTCTCACCTTCCCCTCAGCCTTGCACTGAACATCCAAGATGTTTCTGTAGAACTGGAAAGGAAATGGATCCCACCAAGAAACATGAGCTTCTTCTGGCTAGGCTTGAGTTCTGTCTATGGGCTACTTTGCCCAGACTCTCGCTCAGGCAGATGGGAGATGACAGAATTAGTGCTACATCTGGGAACACGGGAGCTGGTTTGGGATCCAGTGTGTAATGCTTCTAGCCCAAGTCATTTCTATGAGTTGAAATGAAGTTCAGTTGTTATGAAACTCCAGCGTCCCTTTATAGCTCCTACCAGGTGTGAGCAGCTCTCCAGTGGCCTGCTCCTGATTTTCAAAGCAAACCTGTTTGGTGCAAACTGGGCACGAACTGAGTTGGCCTCTTCTGATTGTGGCTGGAAGAGATTCAGTTATAGCGTAAGCAGATGTGTCGAGCTTCTCCCAGCTGTGTTTTCTGTAACACTGAGGGTAACCTCCACGTGTGACGGATTGATGCCCTGCCATCCAGACAGGAATGATTAGCTAGGAAGCATTTGGGAAAAGAATGCTGCCAGATGCAGATCAGTTAATGATACGTATGTATCTCCTTGCATTTTCTAAACTTGAGGGTCTTTAGCGTGCCCTGCTAAGGCAGTGTGGGGATGGAAAGCCCTATTTTCATCCTGCAAAGACAGAGATTAAGTAGCGTGAAAAGGCCATATTGTCAGATTTTGTAGAAGGTTAAACCTGTCAGAACTGAAGACTAGTCTGAGCCAGGAGCTTTGGGTACAGAAGCTGGGATTCTTGAAGTTCTCACTCAATTCCTGGAGTCACAGACACATTCTTCTCTGAGATGTCCCTTTCTGAAATCCACTGTATTCTGTGCTGGTACTGAAAACGAACGATTCTGGTACGCTTCATTACTGACATGGCTTGTAGATGTTGGGAGAGTCTTTCAAGAAGCTGTAGAACGTTAACATAATCAATCCAGGGGTTCCCTTCTCCCTCTTAAATTCGATCTATCATCTAAACCACTCAAGAAATCACTGACTAGGAAATAGAAAGTCCTGTTGGGTCACCAGCTCGGTTTTATTGCTGGGGCATAGATCTGCACTAACATATGTTCCTTGGCAGAATACTCTGCTGCTTTGAGGATGGGGAGAAGCAACATAAATCACAGTCTTAAAATCACAATTAAGTATTTTAGGCTAGGATATCGTCAGGCATCCACACAACGGATTTTGGTGCCTTTGCAGCCAAATTGTGAAGTCCGTTAAGTAAGAGCCGAGATCTGAAGGGATAATTGTCTGGAAATGTGGTTTCCCAAGAGAAATGATTACGTTAATTTCTTTCACAGATTGAAGTGGACCTCGGTAAAAAGTGCTGGTATCATTCGATATTTGCCTGTCCCATTCTTCGTCAGCAAACAACAGATAATAATCCACCAATGAAATTAGTCTGTGGTCATATTATATCAAGAGATGCTTTGAATAAAATGTTTAATGGCAGCAAGTAAGTACTCTTCTTTTATTTCAAGCAACACACAGACAAGAACAAGCTTTAAGACTAGGATACCATGTTTTGGGAAAACTGAGTTCATAATTACGTAACTGGTGGAAGCTTGTCGATCTTAGAGAATGACTTCAAAGCCAGATAAGCCAGGTTGATGCACTGGAGAAAAGCGTAATAAACCCTCTGATGTTGTAGAAAGTGAGATTACATGAAGGAATGCAATGAGCAGAGTAATTTTCCAAGTTGTAAGTACCATTGTGTTGTCTTAAATTCAAAGTGGAGGCTTTCACACACGATTTTCATTGGGAGCAAGGTTAGTAATGCACGAAACATCCCTTAAAAAGTAAAACAAAACCTCTGGGGAAATATGGCTTAGTAATTGAATTGTCACTGTGGAAATACTCTTCCTTGGATATCACTGGGGTGCCTACAGCCTTTTGGGAGGGAGGAAATGGGAGACAGAATGAGCTGTACAGACTTCCTTGAGGAAGAACAGTGGTAATTTGGATTGAATATATGCAACTTCCATGGAGGCTGTCAGCTTAATTTAGAGCCGTAAGTTGTTTTGCAAAATTGTGTGGAAATAAGTGACGCTATGAATGAAAATGTTGAGTGATGTTTGCTTTCTTTGCCCTGTTAGAAAAGCCTAAAGGTATCGCCTTCATGGGTGACTGCAGCCATTTTAGGCCAGTAAACTTGCTGCTCCATTATTCCTGTCACTCGCTCCCGATGCTTTCATTGATCAGCTTTAGTGACAGTGCAGCTCTGACAATATTAACGTGGGGGTGGGAGGTGAAAGCCTGGACTTAGAGATGGGGGGGAAAAAAATAGATCAATGCTACAAGAAGTGTTGTAAGCAGGTGGAATTGTATCAGTGGAGACCTCAGCAGAGAGGCTGGGCTGACCTCTTTAGTCATAGCCTGCAGGAGCTGATGTAAGTGGGCTGTAAAATCACAGCATTTTGGGAACCAGAGAGTAAAACACACTGGGTGCTGAGGAAGCCGAAGTGAAAGCCACCAACCTATTTAAAATTACTAAAACGCAACAAACTAATCCAGAAGCAGAAATAATGGATGACTCATGAAGAGTAATTTCTTGGTATTTACTAATTCAGAGGTGTGTGGGTGAAAGGTGAGAAGGAATATAATTAGAAGAAAAAGTGTGGTAAGGTCTCTCTCAGCTGAAGGTGACTTTTAATGGAGCCAGGTAAAGCATTATGGCTTAAGAGTACATTTTCTTCGTGCTGCAGGGGGAAAAAAGATGAGGAAGAGTAGGGACTGTCACTGTGAACTTGATACCTTTAATGCTCAGTTGTCGCAATTCTAACACATTGTCTTTGTCCCCAGATTAAAATGCCCCTATTGTCCAATGGAACAGAGCCCTGGAGATGCCAAACAGATATTTTTCTGAAGAAAAGTTTCCTTATGCAGTTTGTAAGTGACACTCTGGATTTCAGGTGCATTTCAGGAGAATTAAAACACACTTGTTCCATTTTATGCAGCCGACTGAGGACTCCTATGTTTGTATAAGCTAATGCTACAGAAACTTTGCCAACATTTAGTATATACGTACCAAGTGGAAATGCTACAGAAATATTATTACCATAGGGCTTTACTATACTCTTGGTCTCCATACCTGATCAAGTTACTACACCAGCAGTTGTCATTCAATGCAGGTTTTTGTACTTAATTATATGGTGACTTTTTACTTTTTAAAAGCAGAAATTGATCACCCCCATTTGTTTAATATTCTTCCTGCTATTATTCTATCATTCTATTGATAACTGTCACCTTAGAGAATGTTTGTGGAAAAAGTTTTATTTCCTGTAATGTGTACATAATTAAAGGTAAATATTTCAGGAAAAAAAAAAGTTTGATAAATTGAATAGTGGTTATAAAACTAATTTGTATTTTTTTCGCTGGAAAAGCTGTGATATATTCTGAGTTTTTCTTTCAAACTTTTTTTCAACTTTTACATAGAATTCAAAGTAAATGTGCATATATATAGAGAGTATATAAAATATATAGCCCCAAGGGGCTACCTGTTAAAATCCATCACTAATTTATAAGGGTGATGTGTGGCTAAATTACTACCAGAGCAGAGAGGGAATAGGAAATCCTGTTCCTTTGGTTTCACGATCGAGAGGTGTCTGCGGAAGAGAATATTCAATAAATTCTGAAGTGGAAATGCTTTTAGTCGATGACATTTGCTCTCTGGCCTTTGTAGTCATGTTCTTTGAACTTTGTATTCAGGATTAGGCTATAAATGTCATGTTGCTGTATAGTTTAATAGTCATTATAGTGTGCTATTTATAAACAGTTATCAAAACCAAATAAATTGTAGAAGTATTCATTGTGAAATGGGGGAAAAGCATGTTCTGATGCAATCTACTGATCATGACTCTGCACTTGGCAGAACTGGGCCCTACATCATATGTTAGGAGGTAGCAAGTTTTCTGTAGCTTGACAACACTTTGCTTCTAGCCTTGTTTTTGTAGTAGAATATTACTGCCATTGCCACTTTTTTTCTGCTAAATTTGTCATATTGTTGACTAGGTAAATTTGTACTCATAAATGAGATGTAGATCATGGCAGTTAAATCTTTTTCTAGTGTGCATATATTTGTATTTATTGCACTGTCCTATAGTAGGGCAAGCGGCCATAAGGCATGCAAAGCTACATGTGAAATTATATTTCTGTATTGTGTAGTTAAAAAAAGAAACAACCCCAGGCATATATGGTTGAATACTGACACACTGGCTGAATGCACTAGCACAATGCACTACAGAGAAGACCGTCTTTGAGAAATCTACACCTCTTGAATTTGTATGTCACCTGACTTGAGAGACTTGAGTTGGACTCTATCGGATCAGTGACAGTGGACATCCCTAAAGAGACATTAAGAGGAGCAAGTCAAGGCTCACAGATTTTAACCTTTAAATGTGTTTGATACATGTGAAAAATAACAGGTGTGTGATTTTTCTGCAAAACTTCAATTGTATTCACACGGAGTTCAAAACAACCGCGTTTACCAAGTGGTAAAATCAACAATAAACGGGTGAGGATATTATTTTCCATGTAGGTTTCCTAGTCTTGCTGAAATTGCTTTTAATCTTTTCTTTTGAGTGGAATTGCTTCATGCCTTGCATTTGTATGAAACAGCCTAGGACGTATTTAAAAACAAACTAATAAACCCCCAGAAGCCCACCCCGAAGTGCAAGTGCTGCACCCCTTTCTCTGTCACACTGCTGGTGTTTTGGCATCGGTGTGCACACTGGTTAGTGTTGGTGGTGCCTTTAACACAAATGCTTTGAGTACAGGAAAGGCACAGTTATTAAATGGCAGCAGGGTACCAATTTGATGTACAGATTAGACTGTTTTTAATACAGAATGGTCTTGGTTTCACTTTTAAATAGCACACGCTATAGATTTGTAGCAAATTCAACAACTCGGCTGCTTTCCCCTGATAATTGCCATTCTTCTCCTAGCTGTCTGGTATGTTTACTGAAAAATAATTGCTTGCAGTTTTGAAGCTCCACCAACAGATGATGCTAGAAGTTTAATAGAGAATGCTTATGTGCTTACAGTTCAGGGGTGTTGTCCTGGACGGCTGTGAAACACAACCACATTTTGGGTGGTACAACCATCCAGTTTGTCCTGAGGTGATGCATGTTGTCTCCTACTCCTGCCTGATACTCTCCTGTTAACTAGAGAAAGTACTTGCGCAGGGAGAAGTGAACAGTACTCTGAGGTTTTCTTACTTAAAATTATAGTTAGCACTGATGCATACATTTTCTTTTACAGGGTTTGGGAATATCCATAGTAAAAGTACTTTATTTTAACGCTACAGTGGTATCTGAGGTCTGTCTCTTACGCTTTTGGACCAGATCGTGACACCTTTAACTAGTCCCTTTGTGCAGCAAGTGCCTTTTAACGAGTCGGCTGCATAATGAGAGCAAAGAGACTGAGCACATTTATACCTGCATCGAGATCCTCGTGTCCCTCCGTCACACCACCCTGGGCTTGCAACTGCTGCTTCCCCCCTCCTTTGAACGAGGTGGTGGAACAGTGGCTCTGTGTAGATGGGCCAAGAATTTTGTGACCGTGCTTATATAAAAGGTTTAGATTATAGGTGCTGTGAAACTAATGGATGGTTTCAAGTATGATTTCCGTAGCAGTGGCTTGTTAGTGGTGTTATTTCTATGTCTATTAATAGACTTAATAGTTGGAATTGTTGTAAATGTCTTATATAGGAAATCTATCGTGCTATGTTCTTGTGAGGCTTCAAGTCTGACTTGTGGTATGAAACATAATGAAACCTTAAGAACAGATAGTAGGAAACGAGTGTAGGACAGGGCCTTTTTGATCTCAAAAGGTGTTGATGATTTTGTCCATCATTAACAGCAAGCTCATGTCCTCGCCTCCCGCTAGTGCTCTTGCTGATCAGGGAAGTATTTTTGAATTAAGGAGAGCCTTTTCCTACAGTGACTTCAGCATTGCAAGTAAACGTGGCTGAACAACCAGTTTTCGCTGCTAAAAATCAGTGTTTCTCTCCTGAAAAACTGCATTGATTTTGGTCTCCTATCTGCAAGTCGTGTGTGGAAGCCACAGTGAAAGCTGCGTGTTACGAGTGTTATGAGTTAGAGCTTCTGATCCCTGTTAACTTAGACCTGTCTCCATCCTGTTGCTTTCTCCTTAACATTTTGCAGGATGGCTGCTGCTAAAATTTAAGGTTGAAATTGTTTATGAGTATTCAGGGCCAACTCGCCAGCTTTAACGCAGTAAGTTTGGGTTAGATTTTTCTGGCAAGATTTGTTTGCCTCCTGCAAGATACCCTTCTCCTTTTGTGCTTATCACTGCAGAGGTTGATTTGTCTCGTGGAGGGGGGAAGAACTCATGATTCATACTCCTTAATCCATCCCAACTCTGGCACTTTCCCTTTTGTAAATAGGTGACTGCAGTGTAGGGAAAGCTGCTTTGAGAGCAAGAAAAAAAAACTGAGAGAGCACCGCAATGATCTGTAGTGAGTAAGACTGTGATGTGGTGTTACGTTACTATTCTGAATTTTAATGTAAGCCCTAATGTATATGAAGGAAGAGTGGTTTACAAAAACATATGTATGTGAGAGAAGAGTGACTTCATATTCCTTTAAGATGTCACGTTTGTATTAAATTAGCTTCCCCTCTAGGGAAGTATGGAAATAGGAGGAGTTTACAGCCCACTCTAATCTCTTAGGGATCCCTTTCAGATCGCACCGACTTGTAGTAGTTTTTACAGAACTGCTGTGTCTGTGTATTCAAGTGACCTGGTGCTGTTGTCTGGTTCCTGTTCCACTCTAGAATGACAAATTTGTCACATTCTAGAGGGTTGTTTTGAATGTAGCCAAACAGCACAGTTCCAGTGCAGACCTGGACTGGAGTGAGCAAAGCTTACCTGAATTCACCCGGCCTTTGAAGGCAGCGTCCCTTTTTCTCCTGAATTTCCTCTGCCTCCTGTTTAATTTCAGAGTTGGTTTCTTCCTTCTTACTAAGTGCCAGGTTGTCACTAAGGGCTTGCCTTTACTTTGGCTAAAGAAACAAAGGGATGGGGAAGATGCAAACAGCATCTCTGTTCAAGTCTTAAGCGTCATCCGTGAGATGGTTTGCACGTGTGGAGAGGAGCTGAATATACCAACACAGGTATTCTGTCTGACAGTTTTTGCCTCCTCAGAACTAAGAGTAAGTTCCAGTATTTTCCAAGGTTTCTAAATTGCAAAGGAGGCTTCCAGGAGCATGGAGCAGAAGCAGGTGTGATAGCTCTCCCACGACAAAAACCGCACGTATTCAATTTATTCAGCGCAGCTCAGGATGGGAAGCCGGTGATGGATGGGTCGTGCTGACCCTGCGTGTCAAATAGATTTGATTTCAGATGAGTTGGAAGGAAAAAATGTAGTTACAGTAGGGTCGTATTTCACTGTCTGTTAACTGCTCTTCCAGAGGTTTCTGTAATTCTTCCCTTACTCTGCTTTTCCATCTTGAATGCTGCAGTTACAGCAGCAAGGGCCTCTGGTTTCTGCAGGGTGGCTTCCACAGCATGTACCACAGCATCAGTCTGAGGAGCCCGTTAGGTGCCTTCACTGTGACGGGTCGTCTGTCAAGTACAGGCTGGGACAGACAAAATGACTTTAACTGACCAATCCAGCTACTGGCTCTTCTGGGGTCATCTTGGGTGTAATTTTTGGAGCTGACATAACTCATCGAAATACTGTATTGCTCAAAATATTTCTGAGTAAGAGAAGCACTGTGTGGGGTAGAAGCAAGTGTCTAACAAATGCAATAAAATCTGATTTCTTTGTTGTGGGTGCATCTGATGCCTCCCTCAGCTCTGTAGGGCTTTCAGTGACCATCTTGAACCCTTTTTTCTTTGTTAGTTGAGGTTACACTTAAACTGTGAATCAGCTCGTACTCTTTCCACCACTTGGTGTTAACTCCTAGGTTGTTTGCCTTTAGCCCATCAACTGCTGAGAGTTTTGAGCTACTCTACTATTATCTTTGAGTAACTCCGCAGCTAGGTAACCATCAGCCTCTGAACAAATTTCCTGCTTTCACTTCTCTTTGAAAGTTGTTCTGTATCTCAGACTCTTGTTTGCCTTCCATTAACCCGTAGCAGCCTCCAGCCTTTGCCTCTGCACCCAGTGCAGTTGCGTCACCATGTAACCTAGAACCTCCTCCAGACGCTCTGAGCAAAAAGCTGTTGGATCTGTAGGGCCCGTCCAACAACAGCTTCCTGCATGGAGAAACAAACACCCTTGAGCTGCTTCCCTAGACTCCAGCTCAGCCAGTCCTCTTTTTTGATCGGTGCAAGCAGCAGTCCAGGCTTTGCCCAGACATTGCCACTTGACCACAAACCAGTTTGCTCCAGACTTGCTGCTTGGCTAGAGGCATCTACATGCCTTCTTCTTGATGGTCTATTAGTCATCCACCTCCACAGCACGGCTGCAGTTGCTCTCGGCTCCTTCCCTTCTCACTGGTACTCTGATACTTGCATCTAGTTATTAAGGTTTTGGTGTAAAAGGTGTGGTTTGGTTTTTGCCTTCTGTGAGTAGCTTATCAGCAGGGGTGCAAAGGTGAATGTCTTGTGAAGAAAATCCTGGACTAACTAAGCTGACTTATAAAGAATATTGTTCCTCTGCTCTGCATGGAAATGGAAAACTTAACAGGCCTTCTTGAGCTATAGGTGTAAATCTGAGATGAGTTTCTGGCTGCAGCTGCCCTGAACTGGAAGATCATGAGACAGTGTGGAAAGGACGGGGTTGGAACTAGATGTTCTTTAAGGTCCCTTCCTACCTAAACCATTCTATGATTCTGTGAAATGCTTTATGAGTTAAGGTTTTATAAATGAAAACTTCTAGCTCAAACTAGGTCAACAAGAGACTCTAGGACAAGCTAGTCATAAAACTGATGCTCACAGGAGGGAGAGGAAAAGGTGTGAGCAGCTGCATGGTTAGAGCTGGCTGTAGGATGAGCTCGGACTGATTTAAGTAACCGTAACATATTAAAATGGGGCTAAAAGTTGGGCCTAGTCTGCATAAAAACAGGTTGGTGAGTAGATCTGCTTTACGTTGCTGTCAAAATGCAGCTGCACATGGGTGGTGAGGCTGAGTCTGCGATGGGGCAGAGCCTGGCGCTGCAGGTGTGGTGAGACCCTCGCTTCTCCCCAGCTTAGCACCTGGGGCTTGAACGAGGTCACCCTCAATAGACTGAATGTGTCTTAGAGTTTCTTTATGTCTGTGGATTCACAGACCTTTCAATGTTAAGGCTTTTGTGTGAATTGTTTCTTTATAGCGTATAGGCACGTGTAGTTGCTATTCAGTAGTTGCCTGCTATTGTTTAGATACACTTAACTAGTCCCTAATTATTTTCTTAAGCGGTACAAAAAGCTAAATTTGGAAGAACTTTGTTTCTCTTTGAATTTCTGTCCTTCCCAGCTTGTCTGCAGAGGAGGAGACTAGCAAAGGGGTTCTTTTTTTTTTTTTTCCTAGGTTTTTATCAGCCACTTGGCAGGAATACCTGAGAACCTCCAGATTATCTCCTCCACCTTCACCTCCCTGGGGTGGGGGAATGTTCTGGGGCCCATCTTACAAGTCCCCAGGAAGGTACTTTTAGGCAGATACTTTGCGTTTTAGGCTGTGGTAAGCTGGAAGCCGAACTCTGGCTCTAAAGCTCAGGCTGGTGTATAAATCACCGGCTTGTCCCTTACCCAAGATGTACTGAAACCCTCATTTATTATCTTCACAAAGGATTCTAGCTTTTCTGAGGCTAGGAACCGGAGAAAGAAATAAACGTCATTGAGTCTGACTAGAAACATTATTTTATTTTTTGCTTTCTCAGTTCTTGATTTGCAAGTGTAGTAAGGAAATATTTACGTCAAATGCAGAGCTGAAAACCACAATTCATTGTAGTCACTGAGCAGGTCCCAGGTCAGTACGCTAAAAGTCCTGCTTAACCAAAGCAAGTGGCAAAGACTTGTTTGGTTTTTTCTTTAACCACACAACCATTTCTTCCAGAAATAAAGATCCCACCTTCCTTGCTCAGGCAGAACTCCTGCTGAAATCAGTGGAAGTGAGGCTAGCAGCAGAACAAGGATAGCAAGGAGGGAAGCAGTAAACCTCAGCCCCCAGGACTGTAAAACCTGAACTGTAAGGCCCTTTAATCCGTATCTACCTTCTCAGCACGGCTTTGTGTTACATCAGATGAAACAGTAAAACTCCTTAGAAGATAATGTGGCACCACAAAAAGAGGAGGTGTTAAGTGAGGGCATTTTTTTGAAGTCATTTTGGAGCAAATTCAAATTTTGTCTGCGTTTTAGAAAGAAATATTGCACACCCTTGAGCAAAGGTCCAGCTAATACCCTTGTTTCTCATCAGCTTATCACTGATACGTGTCAGCGTCAGGCTTGACCTGTTTCTTTTGCCTGAACCACAGAGCTTCATCACTGCGAAGAGAGATGGTGTTTGGCCTTGAATTAATTGGAAAACCTCAGAATTTGGAAGGAGCTGTGCTTCAGCCGTTCACGGAAGTGCCTGCTTGCTGTCTGTGTGTCTCTGCCCCATCTCGTCTTCTCAGATTCATCAGGGCCGAGTTGCATGAGAAGTAGTAGCATTATAGAAAACGTAGGTGATCGGGTTTATGCCGTGACAGCTCCCAGAAGATGATCCAGAAGCTAAAAGGTGCAGATGCTTATACGTGTCGGTTTGGCACAGTGGGTTTTGCGTTGGGCTTCCCGTTCACAGGTCTGGAGAGAGAAAAGCTTTTGATTGACTTTGATGTGAACGGCATAAGAAGGAAATTAATGTGTGGCTGCTGATCAGCTCCTGTAGCCTTGCTCTGCAGCTGCGACCTCCATGAGCAGGCTGCAAAGTGTTCCTAAATCCCCCTCATGCTAGTGAAGGACCTGCCAACGCTTTCACTAATGACAGCCAGTAGAAGGACTTTCTTAAGATAAGCTGCTAATTGTTATACTAATTTTTTTTTTTTAAAAAGAGCTTTAAAAAAACCCCAGTCTTAAAAAACCTTTAAAAACCTCTGACTTCTGTACGCTCCTGTCCTCTCATCAAGCCTTTCCCACATTCAGAAATGAGTAAAGGAAGAAGAGCTCAGGGCTTTTTTTGGAGTTGGGGAAGCTGTTACCTGTTCATAAGGACTTTTCTTGTTGCAAACAGGGTTCCTGCAGAGGAGTTTAAAGGGAGGCTTTCGAGACAACCAGCATGCTCCTAAAATGATAAAAATTGCTGGTCTCCAGCAAGTGGTAGTTTTATGCTGATTTAACGAGTTGGAAGATTTGGCACCCGTTTTCACTGGAGATTAATTTGTGGTGGAAAATGAATCCATCAGCTGCCAGCAAGCATCCCAGGCCAGATCCTGAGGCGCTCTTTAATTGAGTGAATTGCGCTATTAACTTCCAAAGAGCTTCGTTTCAATAAGCGGGAACTGCTCAGAGCAGCAGGAATTTCCTCTCTAAAGAAAAGCTTAAATATGCTACAGTTGCTTAAACCAGAACTCTGTCATGTTAGCGCTGCCGAAGGAAAGCTGCTTGTGATGAGATGATTTCCTGAGGCACCTGTAACCGCTCCATCGCTGCAAAATGGAAGGGCTTTGCAGCATGTTTTTCCCCTCAGGGACAGAACATCTTTGCACAGGGCTGGCAACAGGGCTTGAGATAAGTGAAGAATGCAAGCATCGTCCTAACAAGGCTCCGAGAAGAGCTCCTCGTTATCATTTAGCCCTTGGAAAGCCAGGCGAGGATCAAAAGAGCGCTGGATATAATAAATAATATCCATCGTACAAAGGACGGGCTGTTCCCTTTCTCAGACAGGTAAAAGAAAACCCAGGCCTGGGGGTGCAGCTGCATTCTGTTCTGTGTGTGGGAAGATTGCCCCCGAAGGGCAGGAGGCATTGCCACCCGCTGTCTTTTCCCTTAAACACTGTTGTTATTCAGGCGATGAGTTAGGATGCGTTCTGCCTTAAAAAACATAATTGTAGGGATCCATTTTCTGTTAATGTAGGAGGAGGGAGGCTCTTTCGGAGTGACTGTATTAATCTAAACAACTAAAAAACTATTAACGACTATGAAACCCATGGATGTATAACAATATAACATGGAGTATGAATTTATCTGAATTTAAAGATGCTCAGCTTGCAAGAATACAGCTGGGGAGGTGTGACCGTACTGTTCCAAACTCTCTAGCCACCCAGCTTTGCCAGGTGCCAGCCCAGTGCTGGCCTGGCCGGAGCAGCAGCAGGGATTTTGGTGCTCTCTTGCCACAACCCGGGGTCCCCTCTCAGCACAGGGCTCTCCCAAGTGCGGGCGTGGGTTTCTGCAGAGCAGGCGAGGGGAAGGAAGCGGCTGCAGGGAGGTCGATTTGCAGAAGCAAAATGTGTGTTCCTCGTGGGCGCTATGTTGTTCCAAAGTGGCAAATTGCAATTCTGATTCTGAGAGTGTTTCCCTGGTGACTCAGGATGATGGGTGGGTTGGGGAGGCAGGAGGGAAAGCATAAAAAAAGGATTCCTGCCTGCCCTAGAAAATAGGTTAACTCTAAAGCTACACCTATCTGCACTGCTCTTCCTCAGGAAAGTCATCTAAGGCTCCATCAGCCACTCTCCTACTGTTGCTTAATACCTGTTGGGGAAATAGAGGCATAAAGCCCTGGTGGTGTTGGTCCAAAATTGTGCAGAGAGGGCTCTGGGATGCTATAGCTTGCATCTAATCCATGGGCGCAACCTGAAGGTCCAGTGATGAAATAAAAGGGACACTTTGGGGAGGGGAAGGGATGAAATACAGTCTTCATAAGGACTGAGTTGGAGCAGTGCATTGGGAGCACACACACTGGTGTTTGTTATAAGCACCAAGTGATGCACAGAGTTTTTTAAGGTGCTACAAACACCTCTTGTCTTTCTGGTTAGTACCTGCTGCAGTGGCAGTGCTCGGTGATTTGAATTGCTTCAAAAAACTAACACAGGAAAAGACAATCGTATCTCTCTTTTTGCCCTTTGTTCGTTACACAGTCCCCTCCAAGCCGCCTTCGATCAGATGAAGAATTTTTAGGTCGCTCTTTGGCACCTGCCTGCTTTATGGCTTGAGGGTGAGAAGCTGCCGAGTTTAAGAGAAAACATCTGGCACTCACCTTTTACATCTGCATCTTCGTCTTCTGGTTTCTAAAATTAAAAAGAAAACGTGTTAGGTCCAAGATACTGAGTCCCAGCTCGGTGAAGAAAGGCTGTGGCAGGGTCGGGCTGCCATTGAGAGCAGTGTGCTGTCTTTAAGACTAACGGTTGCCAAACTAAAGTTATTTTTGAGGAAAGCCATGCAAGGGAGCAGTGCTGCAGCGTTTCCCAAGCGGTCCACTTAAATATTTTCATGAATTAAATTTTCAGTAACAGCTGCAGGGTCAGCCTGGGAACACCAAAGGTGAATTTTATTATTTTTTTTTTCTGCGTCCAGTGATGTTGGCAGGTTGCTGAAAATCCATTGGCAGCAATTAATTTCCACAACAGATGAGTGGCAATGATGCCATGCAGCATACAGCTGAGTTAAACTGTATTATTCCCCATTTTTAGCATCTGGATCACTGGCAGATCACTGGAACAGATTGCCCAGAGAGGTGGTGGAGGCCTCATAGAATCATAGAATGTTTCAGGCTGGAAGGGACCTCTAGAGGTCATCTGGTCCAACCTCCCTACACAAGTAGGGACATCTCTTCCTAGGTCAGGTTACTCAGAGCCTCATCGAGCCTGACCTTGAATGACTCCAGGGATGGGGCCTCCACCACCTCTCTGGGCAGCCCGTTCCAGTGCTCTATGACCCTCATCCTAAAGAACTTTTTTCTAATATCCAACCTAAATCTATCTTTTCCTGGCTTAAAACCATTA
This sequence comes from Eurystomus gularis, assembly GCA_013400335.1. Classification (NCBI taxonomy): domain Eukaryota; kingdom Metazoa; phylum Chordata; class Aves; order Coraciiformes; family Coraciidae; genus Eurystomus; species Eurystomus gularis. The sequence goes on along the minus strand of VZZY01007814.1, from coordinate 393,549 downwards.
CTCCTTGTGTTATCACTACAAACCCTTGTGAACAGACCTTCCCCTGCCTTCCTGTAGGCCCCTTCAGGTACTGGAAGGTCAGTATAAGGTCCCCTTGGAGCCTTCTCTTCTCCAGGCTGAACAGCCGCAACTCCCTCAGCCTGTCTTCATATGAGAGATGCTCCATTCCCCTGATCATTCTGGTGGCTCTCCTCTGGACAAGCTCCAATACGTCCACATCTTTCTTGTGCTGGGGGCTCCAGAACGGGACTCAATACTCCAGGTGAGGTCTCACCCGCGCAGAGTAGAGGGGCAGAATCACCTCTCTTGATCTGCTGGCCACAGTTCTCTTGATGCAGCCCAGGATGTGATTGGCCTTCCATCCTGGGAGACGTTCAAGGCCAGGCTTGATGGGGCTCTAAGCAACCTGACCTAGTTAGAGATGTCCCTGCTTATTGTAGGGGGGTTGGACTAGATGACCTTTAGAGGTCCCTTCCAACTCATTCTAGGATTCTGTACTGTTACTTTGGGATGCATGTGGCAAAATACAATGTCCAGCCATTAATTTTAGCACAAGGTAAGAATCTGTCCTTGAGGGCTCAGGCTGCCTGCTGCAGAAATTAATTGCAGCTAATGGCTTTTCACTGAGAATTCACATCAGCGTTAAAAGACAGAAATAAATCATTGAGTGAAGTTTGTAGGTTAATGATGTTGCAGGGCGCTGGGGAATCCCAGTGCACATGGAGGCCTCCTGGTGACTTCAGAAGGAATTTGGGCCAGCTCTGGGTACTCTGCTGCAGCACCATCTATTTCCCTCAAGAAGAACAATTTTTAGCTGTGGCTCATCAGTGTTTTTTCATGTATTCCTTCCTATCACTGCAGACCATACTAGTCAGTGTTTTTCAGGGCTGAAAGATGCTGAAAACCTGTACTTTTTCCAACTGGGTCAGCTGGTAAATTCATCTCACATCAGCTCCAGGCTGGGGGGTCAGTGAGGACCTGCTTAGGTCAGTTCAGCAGCAGAACACTTTGGTGTTCCAGGCAAACAAGCTGAGCCCGTTCCATGAAATCACAGGAACTTCCGGGGTAATCAGAAAGTTAGACTGGTTTTGGTGAGTATTAAATCAATTTAAGTACATTTGCACTCGCTGCTCGCTCAAGGTAATTTAAAAGCATTTCGAACACGAAATTTCACCGAAGGACTTTTGCCTACCCAGAGGTTTTGCGTTACTGCTTTAACCGCAGCAGACTCTGAACCTGTGCAATTAAGTTGCCTGTTTGGTCACAGCTCAAGCTGCTCCTGGAAGTCTCGGTATTTGAGTTTGCACAAGCCCTTCTTCACCCCCTAATACACCAGTTTAAGGACAGCAGAGCAAATACAGTTTGATAGAGTAGGATTTCTCTATTTTTCTTCCTTGTAGTGTAGAAATTGATAATTATTTCTTGGGCTAAGCCTACCAATGAGGAAAATATGGACACTGACTTTTTTAACAGTGGTCCTTCTCTTGGGTTTACTATATCCTGGTTATCTGATGTCTATGTGAAGGGGATAGCTAGAAGATCAGTTCCTCTGAAGGACACTGCTGTGGTTTCATGCTAGAGGAATATCTGTGGGGGGAGTTATGGATGAGCCTTACGTTGGCACAGCATGATGGTGACCACCAGGGCGATGAGGAGCAGGAGACAGGCACCTGCCAAGGGAACCCAGATGACGATGTTACAGAAGAAATTCGGCTGTTTCTCCTCGCTGGTCTCTGCAGGAATAGAGAAGATGAAAGGACCACTGGGTGCTCACAGCTGGTGTTACAGCCAGTTCTGGTAGAACCGAGGCACCTGCCTGGCATTCCGCAAGGCTGGTGGTGAAGCAAAGGACGAGGCCTGGCCCATCAGTGATGTCCGCATGTGCAGTATGGGACTTTGTTAGCCCGGCTGCTGTCAGTATTTTTCTGGGGACTTTGAGGGAGGACGTATAGCCAAACATTTTCTTGTGGCCCCTGCCGAGGCTAAAACCAGCACTAGACCCCAGGGCTCCACCCTCCCTCCACCATGTGTGAGTGCACCCAGGCATAAGATATGTTCATGCTTTTTACATCATCCTCAGCCTTTCTTACATGGGATGAAACACTGCAGTTTAGTCCTTCCAACTCTTATAAAGCTCTAAGGAATTTCCCTCCTCCCCATCCCAAAATGCCCCCAAGATTCCCCCCCACACACCCCATCAGTGGACCACAGCCCTGCTCGTCCACTCTTCCTCCCTGCAGCTGGGCTACCTGGATCTGAGGTCTTCGGGCAGAGATCCTTTTTGGTGATGCCATGCTGTGTGATGGGTGCCGCTGTAGTGCGTGCTGCTGTGGTGGTTACTACAAGTGGAAATGGATGGATACAGCATAGAGAGAAATACAACAAAATAGCTCTCTCCTGCCATTCTGCTCCTCCCACCTCTGCCAGAGCACGGCTGCTCCTGTGGCCAGTGCAGGGCTCAGGTCCAGGGGGACTTCATAGAGCCCATTTTGGATGGTGATTCCCCCAAGGAGGGTTTCCCAAGACCAAGGAAGGAGCTGTAGGCTCCTAATTTCTTGCTTTCTGCTACTGTCCTTAGAAAGCCTGAGTACCCTGGGGTTGGTAGGACTTTTGGGACCTATGTGAGGTGAGGAAGGAGGGGGTGGTGGTGGACTTTACTTTAGTCTTGTCCCTTCAGAGCCATGAATGGGATGGAGAAGTGGGAATGGGGAGGTGGTGCTGGGTATGCCTGATCATCTTTGCCTTTGGGCAGGAGTGATGCTATGGGAAGAAATCACAAGCACGGAGCCTCCAGCAGCAGGAGTGGTGAGTTGGTCACCAGATGCCTTGGGCAAGCAAGCAGGGAAAATGGGATTTGTGGGAGAGGCGACTGACTAAAAAAGGTAGGGGCAGGAGGTGCTGGGTATTTTGGCAGAGCTAAGTGAGGTTGGGTGGAGGTATTGCTGACCTGAGAAGAAGGCAGGCTGGCCAGAGCTGAAGTACAGCGCTTGGTTGCTGTTCACGAGGCAGAAATAGTTCCCTTCATCCTGTGGCCTGAAAGACTTCACTACCAACCGGTAGAAGTTGCCGTCTTTCCTCGCCTCGAAGCGTGCGGATGTCTTTGTATTCCCCTCGAAGGTGGTCCGGGACAGGTGAGAGATGAAGACAATGAAGTGAAGGGTCCCACCCTTGTCCTGGTGGATCCAGAATATGCCACTGTCCTCCTTGGCAGACAGACACTCCAGCTCCAGCTGCTGTCCCACCCGGAGATGGCTGGTGCTGCTGTCACGAAACCTGGCCTTGATCTCATACCCCTGGCCAGGGCAGCCTGTGGGAGAGAAATTCTTGTGAGAAGTGCTCAGGAGGACCCACATCCCCTCCAGGCAAACCTAATTCCCTGTCCGTGGGGTGTGAGGTCAAATGCAAAGGGAGACTATGCTACCTGGATGACTTGAAGGTTTTACGGGAGCCTTTGTTGGGATTTGTCCAACCAGGACCCCTTCCCAGTGCACATGATGCTGCAGCCGCCCCTCTGGCTGCCCTACGCTGGCTGAGGTGATGCCGCCTTTACCGCCACAACTACCGAACAAGCCTCAAAGTCAGCCTTTTTCACAGAAACACAGAATAGTTTGGGTTGGAAGGGATCTTAAAGATCATCTAGTTCCAACCCCCCCTGCCATGGGCAGGGGCACCTCCCACTAATCAGGAATTGGTTTGCTTTTTGTTTTCCCTTTAACTCTTTAGCCCAATTTCTTGGATTCAGTGGAAGAGGTTTACTTGCCCCTCCCGAAGAAGATGATGCACAACCCTGTGTCCATACTCACAGAGTCCCAGAGCGAGCAAAAGGAGCAGTGCAGGAAAACTGGTCATCTTCTCCTAGGGGCAGCTGTCCTTGACGATGGTGCAGCAGAGCAGAAATGACTTTCTTGCTTGACTTAGGAGGTTGCGTCGCTCTTTGGAGAGGATGTGATGTCATCAGGACCCTCTTGGTTAAAGTGATGGTGTTCGGCATCTGCGGCAAAATGAAGGGGGGAAAAGAAAGATTTCTGAATAAATTCAGTTCTAACCCAGAACTTGGCTCATTTTTTGCCATCAGTTCTTAATGGTGCCTCAAAGATTGTGCCTCGATGACTTCCCAAGAGATTCAGACTGCTGATGCTCGTGCCTGAGGTAGGATCAGCCATGACAGGCTGCTGTCTCCCAGCCATCTGGGGGTTCACAGCAGCTCCAGCTCTGCAGAAGTCATGGACAAGCCCCATGCTTTGGCTGCAGGCCTCAAGTTGTGTTTCTTGGCCAGGATTCTGCTGCCTTCGCTTGGCGTGCACTCAAGGGGTCTCGTGTGGATGGCAGAGCACACCGTATTTTACTACCCAGCAAGAAAGACGCGGGTGTTTCATGGCATATATCCATACGCATTATTTATCTCCAAGCACATGTGTTGCTGACACGCAACCAAGTTCTTCAGGTGCTCAACTGCTCTCTTTGCAACTCTTCCTTGCAATTGCTCTGCAAAACCTGCTTTGTGCAAGGCAGGTGGTCTGTGACCTGAAACCCACCGAGAAAGCCCCATGCTCCAGAGGTATGCATTCTTTTTGTTTTTTTAAAAACATCTTGTGGTTTTCTTCTCTAACCACAGGGACTTCCGCCCTGCCAAAAACCCTTTGTGTGCTTCAACGGAGAGGGCCCTTGCTGCTGCCTCCAGGTGACCACTTGCAACATGGGTATGGGTGACACTTCCTGGGGCTTTGCACGTACAGTAGCAGCAGTTTCACCAGGCTGTGAAGCGGTGGGCCGGTGTATTATTTATTTCTTTGGTTGGCACCTCTGGGCTTTCCTGCTGATTATTTTCTGTGCGAGGTGTTTTTCTCTTGCTTCTCTGCAAAGAAAGCCCCTTTTTCTGGTAAGTCAGAAAGCCGCCGCTGCTGACTTTGATGGTGTTGCTATTGTGGCTGCTACTTAGAGATGAGTTATGGAAACTGGTTTAAGAACTGGGTTTATTTCTTTGGGCATCAAAGCATGTGGATGAGTGAGAAAAGTTGCCGAGATGTGTGAAATTCCTGAGGCTGTGATACTTGTGATGGCTGCCTGAAATGGAGCAGATGTTGGCAAAATAAAGAGAAAATAGGTTTCTTCGGTTAAATAACATTACAAGGATCTGGATCTCAAAATTCCATCAAACAAATGTGAACGTCAGACTTGAGCTAAATGTCACCTCTTAGCATCCCAGCCACCTCCACATGAGACATCAAGTGATGCTACTTGCATAGGGTCCTTCTGGTTTCAGTGGGCAGTTTATTCTCCTTATCCTAAGTAGAATTCATCCTCCCTTCACAGAGGGATAATCTAATCTTGAGAAGTGCCTGTCTTCATGGGCTGATGGAGGAATGTAAACAAGGAACTGAAACTATGGGCCTGCCTTGTAGATGACTGCAGTTGAGCCTCATGCTTTCTGAGATGCTGAAGTGAGCTGGTTCCTGCTATCCATCAAGGCTGTTGTGTGCGTGCCCTCCACTTCCATCCCTATTACCACTCAGCTGCAGGAAATGACATTTCAAAAGAACAGCCTGAGACCAAAGTAGGAAAATTCCCGATTCTAATTTTTCAGCATGGTTCAAATGGAAGTGAATGTGCTGGCAGATGAGGATGGATCAAGTGTTTGTCAGGACTAGGTTCTCACTCTTCTGCAGAGCGTGGCTGCTTAACTACAGCATGTAGTGCATGTCCTTGGAGATGTGGTGGATATGCTGGGATCACTTATACAGTTAAATGATCAACCAGGAAGGGCTATTGCCTTTCTCAGTAGGGAAATCTTACTTCTCTCTTGTCTCTGATTAATGGTAGCTTTTATTATGAACCAGTCCAGGGTACCAAATGAGCCTGGAGATTCCTCTCCTGAATGCAGAGGTCCTTGACCTTTGTCCTCATGGCTCATGGATTGAGCTGATTTCCATGCAAGGCCACCATTTCCTTTGTCATGTTCAGACCCTGCGTCAGCATTCAGAGGTCTCCTTTTTCTCTTCATACTCTTATTTGCTGAAGCACTTTGTGACTCATCACTACACCAAAGATACCACCAGCCCCTGTCTCTTCTGACGCTTGCCCGTTGTGCTGGCCAAGGGCGACACTGCGGAGATGGCTTCAGGGGGAGCTATTCCTTTCTGCTGCCTGCAATAAACTGCTAATGAATATATCCTTTTAAGGCAAGACAAAAGCTTATTGTCAGTGGCGAGACAGAGCTGCGAGCGGGCGGGCTGGCATGCATCTCTTTGCAGCATGGGCACACTTCGTTGGTCAGTGAGGGGACCAGGGAAGTGTAGCTCCGATGGAGATGTCTGTGATCGGATGAAACCACCTCTTTCCTGTGCCCCCATCCCATGTCTCCTAAATAAGAAATTAGCTGGAGCAGGGATAGTTTTTTCCTGGCTTCTGTGTTTAGGTATCACTGAGCACAAAGCTGTTTCTATTTCACACAGTAATGAATAAGAACAACTAAAACAGCAATTATTTGGTTACAAAAAGCTCCAGGCACAAGCAGGACCTCCAGGAAAGGCTCTAATTTAAAATCAACACTTGTATAAATAGGTCAATGTATGTTAGTTTTAGACTGATGACCTACTCCAAAACTGGGAATTCAGATTAATTAAGGAATCTCTTTGACTTTAGCAGGCTCTGTGTTGGCAGTTTGTCCTCTAGATGATATTTTGCATCGTTAGACTGAGGACCTGAGCCAAATCAGTGAAACACCAGCATTAATAACATGATTTATTAGTAATTTCTGTTGTAGTGCCACAGTTATGATACGACTAAGGAAGAAGAGAAAACTCGGGCAACCAATTACTTCTGCAGAGCATCATATAAGACACGTGAAAAGACCAGGCAAGTTGGTTAGGTGGTAGAAGGTAATTTCTTTTTTCTCCCAGCCCTACCAATAAGTTTCATTTTACTGATAGCTAAGACTGCAGAGCTCTGATTGCTGGTGAACTCCAACTGAAGTTGCTTTATTGTCAAATACTAAGGCCAGCCTAGGTCTGTATTTAATTAATGTCAAACAATAAAACAGAAGGAGACAGGAACAGGGAGAGAAGAGACAAAATCACGCAGGGAAGAGAGAGACTAACAAGGGTTTGCCTTTTTTGAATGGGTATTGGCAGGATGTGAGTTTGGAATTGATTTTCTCTGTGCTTGCTTACATCCACGTAGCAGATAAGACATGGGAAATGAGCAGGAGCTTGGGGCATCAGAGCTGGAGGAGATGCTGAGTTTCAGATATGACTGACTTCTTAGTCATTTTGTGGGAGGATCTCAGTGACTTTTCCAGTGGTAAGAAGCTCTTCAGTTTCATAGTATCAGTAATACCAGACATCACATGGATGTCTAACAGTATTGCGTGGCTGGCAGCAGGAGCATGTCTCGGGACAGAGGAGTTACGCTGGGATGGTTGCTAGACATGAAAGGAGCATCAAAACAACTGTGCTCTGTCAGGTCTGTTGTTCTGTTGCCCACGGTATCTCCTCATAGTGCATCAGAAAGACTTCTCACTGCTAAGCAATGATGCAATGTTCCTGATGATGAGCAGGTGCTGCTTGATGCCTGCAAGTGATCAGTGATGGTAACTCAAGGAGTGACACCGGGTTGTGTTTGCTTCAGCATTGCTGATTCTTCCTGTTGTTAACCTTTGAAGGATCTCTTTTGTTAGGAGGAATGGAAAGTTTTAATGAAAATTTCAAGATTTAGTCGCAAATCACAAACTTTTGTTTCAGACAGGGGAAAAAAAGAAATTGTTGAGACCATAGCGTACAGCAGTTCCGGTGTGAAATGAAGCTGTGGTTTATGAGCAACTCGCTGCCCCCTTTTTCTTTGCAGAGCTGCAGCACCGAAGGGGTTTAGTAGAATGTCAAATGCAACTGCCACACACCAGATACTCAAACTATCTTTCCACTGTGGCTGCATGTTTCCAGTTCCGTGGCCAACACTGCCCTCTCTCCCAGGTACTCTCACTGTAAACATCATGTGCCTTAAAATACTGTATGCAAACCACAAGCACTCCTGCGCTCTCATCTCTTCATGCAGACCTTGAACCTGATCATTGGGTTGAAAATCTCCATAATCTCCATGCTTGCTGGTACCTCAGCTGAGAGCTTGATCAAAGAAAACCTGAATGTGTTACGAGTTTTCCCTGCACAAGCTTCCCGCACCTTCTCTCTTGATGCTGCAGAGCTCATTGGTGCAGGTGTTTGGTAAACCAGCAATCCATGACACCATCTTTTGGGGACTGGAGACAATTTACTCTGCCGGTGCCACAACTGAAGTTAACAGTGGACAGGTTGGTTTTGTGCAGGTCCACTCTCCTGAACACCACAGAAATTCAGTCCAGAACTACAGGGAGACTTTCTGTTTTCTAACACTGAATATAGACTTTCTTTAAGAAAAGGAAAAGAATCTGTATAACTCCAGTGTATCATTCTTTTGTCTGAACAGCAGTCCCAGTAGTCTTTAACTGATGAACCGGGCTCCTTATCTCACTTCCAATTCCCACAGTCAAATTTCTGTTGATTTTTGAGGCACTGTTTGGGTATTGCCTTCCTAGCTCAGCCACCTTCCAAGGTCTCATAGCCTTGGTGTTACACCCACAGCCCTGGGTGCTGACTTCTCCTGTCTCCAAAACATCCAGAGTCTTGTCATGTCTGGTCTCCTTCCTTGCTGCACAGTGACCTTCTCCCCTGAAGACTTTGGGCCAGACAGCCTGGTAGAGATACCTCATGGAGTTTCTGGGCCCACCTGGACGGTGCAGGAGGACTTTCCTAGAGCAGGGTATTGCCATGTGTCTTTACTATTAACATCTTTGAGAGGGAACTTTTAATTTCCATAGCTGGTTACAGGGAGTGGAATGGAGGAAGTCTTCCCATTTCTGATTATCCACCCCTCCTGCTGACAGTGCTGGCAGTATGGAAACCCGTGGCTTGCTTGAGATTACTTGCTTCCTCCATTTTGTGGTCCTATTAATAGTGTTTGACTGGCTTGTACAACTTGTTATTCTTCCCAGCTTTGCATTTACTTGAAAAAAACCCCGACACCTGCTGTAGAACTAGACCTGTAAGACACAACCATAAGCCACGATACCTTGTTCAAAAGAGGCAGGTGGGAGGAGTGGTGGCTGCATCAAAACACAGCAGCTGGTTTAATGCTCTCCCATTATCAACAAAACAAGCTAAATTTGGCATTGAGAGTTTCACTTTTAACAGCCTGATCCCCACCAGTCCTGTGAAGAGAAGTGTGTGATTAACCTTTCCATACCTGTTCTTCTAGAGGTACCACTCCCACCCTGTTTGTGGGTGTGGGACTCAGCAGCTATACAACAATTCATGTTTAAAACATATCCTAGAAGTTTTATTTTTATGCACATTAATTTACTTGCATTTATTTATTGTCAATATAGAACTGCAGAAGGATCTTTCAGAGACTGGGCAGTACAGGGGCAGGTGAAATTCGGAGCAGGTGAATGTGAAGTGATGCACATAAGGAGAACCTGTCCTGGCTTTGCTATAAAATAGAATATAAAATGGCCACATGTTGCCATTCAGGGGTGAACATTTGGGTTAAGGCAGGTACTGCCATGGAAACATCCATTTGGTGCCCAGCAGGAAAGCAAATCAGATGTTATGCAGGTAGGAAGGGAATTGGGTATAGCACAGAGAACACAGCTATGTCATCATATGGTCCAGCAGTCCAAACCATGGTAAATGCATGGTCCAATGCATTGTATAAATCCTTCAACGCTGTGTGTTGGTCTCACCCCCTCATCTCAAAGAGGGGACTCAAAAAAGAGGTAGTAGGATGAGAAGAAGTTCAGAAGAGGGCAAAAGGGAGGATCAGAAGTCTGAGATGGGTTTAGTGTAAGCAGACCAGGACTCTTTATCCTGAAAACATGATGTGAGTGGATGCACACTAAAGGTTACCAGAATCAGGAACGGCTGGGAAGGAGTGGAGAGAGTTTGATTATTCACTGCCTTTTCCAATACAGAAAGTAAGAGGCAGCAGGTGAAGCTGATGTTGGTGGGGCTGAAAGGAAGTGAAGACATCCTTCACCCACAGAGATCCCCACTGAAGGACACTGAGTGTGCAGAGCCTGGACAAATACTTAGAACAGAGGTCTGCTGACGTTTACTAAATAGATAGCAACAGGCTCAGAAAATCTTGTTAGTTAAAAATAGTCTGATATTAAGGGAAATTGTCCTTATTATTCTGTAGCCATCTGCTTATATCCAGTGTTGGAGACAGAACAGTCATCTGGATGGACCTTTGCTCTAAACCAAACCAATCATTTTTATATTCTCAACTATGAGATCTCATTACAACGTGCCATTTTAAGGAAGCCATTTGCTACAAAACTCCACATCCATTTCCTCTGGAACACTATTAATTTTCCAATTGTCTCATTCTTTAATGCAGAACACTTAAATCTTCCTTAGCTGTTGGCCCTGCACAAGGGCATTTATCTCAAAAGCATATCCTGCAGTTGTCCATAGCTCGCCCAACACCTCTGTCCTCTGCACCATAGATAGTGAGAGAAAAGGGCAGGGTCCAGCTCTTTCATGTGGCTACCATTGCACAGAGAAAGAAACTGTTTTCTGGATGTGTACACATCCAGGGCGTAGGAGATCCACGCACGTGAACTGCCTATGTCTTTCCAACCTGTGTCTCCAGTTTTGTGAGCTGGAAGATGACAGGTTGGAGATGGTTTGAGCTCCATGTGGCTCCAGCCCTTCAGGGCAGCAGCATCCAGCCCTTTGGGCCCTCTGTTTGCATCCCTGTCTGCTTGTGGTGGGACAGGACTCTTTCCAAAGCACCTTGAGACTCTCCCTTGCTTGCTTTGCAGCAATGAGCATCACAGAGAAGGGAGGAGGGACTATCTCACTGGCTCCTCCATGGCGTCCCTACCCATAAATGACACCACTGAGGATGCTATGACCATCTTTGGTGGATGGAACCCCTTCATCCCTCGAGCAGGGAGCATTGAGGCAATTCTGTGGTTACCTGGGACCTTGAGCGAGACACCTTTGGTGCTGGGATAGGGCAGAGAAGGCAGGTGAGTTTTTCTTTTCTCTATTTTACAAACCAGGGCACCCAGGATGCCTCTCGGAAGAGAGATAATGTCCAGGGAAGATACTTGGTCCTGGTCAGCTAGCTCAGTTTGTGTCCCAGCTTTGGGGAGGCGAGAGGGGATCCAAGTTTGGAGACCAGGGGAATTTGCATGGCAGCAGCTGCCTTCCCCCAGCATCTCCCTAGGGATGGCGGCCTGGGCTCTGTGCAGTGGGATGGGACCCACATTTCTAAATTATATCAAAATTATCCTGGCTATGGTAGCGATGAGTGAGTCAGATTAAAACGAAACGACCTGAGGAAAGGCACAGATTTTAGTAATGGCTGTTCCACTGCTGCTCTGGCTGTTTCCTCCTGCATGGAGGTGACTTGAGACACATATTTTAATAACAGCAGTGTCAGTTGTCCTCAGGGTAGGAATACACAATCCCAGCCTCCAAGAATATTTTGTCTCCATTTTTTTGAAGAGGCTGATAGGAAATATCCCAGCTTGAATTTTGCATTCAAGGCTGATGTTAAGATATAATGTTTTGAATTCCTGTGGCTGGGTATCAGCACGGCCCAGCACCTCTCCCTGAGACATCTACCAGTGAGTTTACCTCATGTTTATGCAGGACAATAACTGCACCTTGAGCTTTGCTGAGGAACAGCAGTGGTTCTGCCTGTGACCCTGCCTGCAAGCCAGCTGCAGGGCCCCCAGCAGCCCAGCATCTCCTCCTGTGGTGGTACCCGAAGAGATGTCAGATATGGTGGGACTCAGTTGTGCTTTCTGCCATGGGCCACGCTGCAATGTGGAAGAGCAGCGTGCACCCAACTCCTCTGAGGATGCCCTGCAGCTGCCCAACACATAGGTTTTGTGCTGCATTTCATGCTGCCTGCTTGGCCTACAGCCCCAGCTCCCCATGCTGGGAAGGAGCAACAGGAAACACGGTGGGCGAGACCACACGCATAGCTCTGGAGGCAGAGATGACTCCTAAGCCACAGCCCACCTCCCTGCAATGCCTCATGGGGAGGGAGGTTGGTGGCACCCCATATTTTGGTGCCCAACCTCATGGCTGGATATTTTAACCACAGGCAAAGAAGAAGAGCAGAAAAACTAACACAGCTTGTGCCTTGGGCAGGGTAAGGCCTGTTCCATCATGCTCACAGGATGGAGGAAGGGGTGGGACACAGGGCTGACCGCAGCAGGCAGGGTGCTGGTGGTTAGCACCAACTTGTGGCTCATTACTTTGTTTTGGAGGCACCCGTCGCTCCCCATGCTCTATGCAGGAAAATCAGGCATCTTTTGGTGTTCCCCAGCAAAGCTCAAGCCCTTGAAAAGCTCAGTGTTGCAAAACTTCACCCGTAGACACCACAATTTCTGCAAGATATGTTTTTCTGCTGTGTGATGCAGAGGCTCAGCCCAGTTTAGGTAAGACAAAATTTAGCCCTTATTGCCCAACCCTAAAAAAGCCAAGGAGGCAAGCTCATGGGCACCTGCATCAGCCTGGTTGCCTGAGGGCTCCTCAAGCCTCCAAGGAGCCTTCTGGAGAGGATGGAGAGGGCTTTGCTATTGGAGCAGGTTTCCTTTCCATATGAACTGCCAACTGCTTTCTGTGAGTGACTTGCCTTAGGGCTTGGGGGGATTTTATGTTAAATGAACTAAATAAATTGGTTGTATGAGATCCCCATTGCAACAGCACATAGATAGATACGTTGCACCTGGCAGAGAAGAAAACCTGCACTGATGCCATCCTTGGGATTTTTGGGAGTGTTTCATTTATTTTAATTTATTAACTAGCTCAGAAAGTGCAAAGACTAATAATGATGTTCCCCTGCTTAAAGGTGTGATGCAGTCCCCCTTCATACCCTTGTGTATCTTAAAGGCTAAATGAAAAGTCGAACTTTAGCAGAAAAAACAAAAGGCTACGGGGGGAATATTAAACATCCTGCCCTGTTGCACGTATTTAGAGCGTGGGGAGAGCTTTGTTTTATGTGAAAGAATCACTGGTGTATAAACTCAAAGTAATCTTTCCTGTAGCAGGTGGTAGAGAAAGAAAACATGTAGCTTGTAAGGATTTATTTTTAACTGGGTCTGATATGCGTTCCAGTTAAATGGATGCTGGAATAACAAATATTTGTATACAATTCCACAGAAGCTGCCGATCTCACCCTGAGTGCACAGAGTATCAATATCTTGATATGCATGAATGTTTACTTCAGCAGATAATACTTAATTTAATAACAAGAAAGAATATTGAATAAAAAATATTATAATTCTTTCTGGTTTATATAGACCAGAAATTTAATATCTTACTAATTCTGGTTTATTGAATGAAATGTGATTAAGTCCAGGGAAAGACAGGCTGAAAGTAGATTTTTATTCCCCCTTTTTTTCTATAGGTATCTGTGATTCTATATAACCATCTATATATATAATAACACATATATAGCTATATATATAATATATAAGACTTGATGACAAATAAAATAATAATAAATAATATCTATAATATGGTTGTAGATAATATATTTAACTGCACAGCTTTGGTTTGTTGGGTGCTTCTAAAAGGTGGGGATTTTTTTTTTTTTGCAGCTTCTGGGATGTATCTGGTTTTATTCAGTGGCAGAAAAAGACATTTAGAAATTCCCATTTATCAGGTTTGATCTGGATGCTTAGAAGTCCTGCTACAAATCCATTTCTCCTGCCAGGAGGAGATATTTAATTAGCAGCTACTGTGCACGGAGCCACTCTGACCCAGGATCAGTCGGAAGGAATGTAAACAGCACCCATGGATGTGTGTTCCTCCTTTCCTTTTGCACGGATTTCAAGTTTAATCATGTAATAGAGATGTTACTCACACTTTCTCTGTTAGCACGCCTGGCTTAGCCTTGTTTATGACTCTGCAAAATAATTTTTTTATATATTCAGGAGCATTAGAATCAGAGATAACTTCTGCCCTTGTGTCACGAGCTTGTTTTCGATTTAATCTTTTCAGCCGCACCTGATCTGATTTGCTTGTTTGTATTATAACACACAGACCATCCACATCAAAATGACTGGGTGGCTTAAAACAATCAAGAAAAATTGAGCACTGCCAGTATTAGATCAGCGACGGAGACATTCTGAGAAGACTGACAATTTTTTTTCGACTTGCAGAAGTTTTACAAAAACATGAGGACTATTTACTGTAGTGCCTGAAATACCTGTATTCCTGCTCTACTCTCTGTGCTTTGAATATTGGAATGCTTTCAAGACACGCATGCACTGCTTATTGAAAGAATAACTGCAGTATTTTTTAATAATATAGAATAGTTTTTCTATATGTTCTATATAGAACATATATATACAGAACATATTCTATATAAAACATCTATAGATATGTTTTAGAATATATATTATAAATTGTAAATACATTAAGAAATAGATACAATATAAAATTTAAAATAATATAATGATAAAAAATAATAACAACAATGGATTATTGCAACCTGTTATTTTTGACCTCTTTTACAACTCCTTGCCCGATGATTTGCAGGGGCAGGCACAACGGAGGGAACCAACCCACAGATCTGCAAAAACCTCCTTGTTGTGTTCAAAAGCCTTTTGTCTTTGTCCAACTTTTTGAGGTGTCTTCTTTTGTCATTTAAGATGACATCGTTTATTTACTTCTGGCGTGAGGGTTTGGGGTTATATATAAAATCCTGTTACTTTTCCTTCTAGGTGTGGATGCTCCTTGCTGCAGGGAGCAGGGTGACAGTGGGAGACTGGAGAAGGCTGGTCCATCCTCGGAAGGAAACAAGCAGTAAATTAGGGACTGTCATCTGCCAGGACATTGTGGCCGGAGTGACATTGTGACGGGCGATGCTGTTACCCGCATCTCTCCTTCCATGGATCCGGGCATCATGCCATTAAAGGAGATGAACAGAAATATTTTCCCTTTATTTTTCATGATGGAAGCATCCCTCCTCCCCCCGTGCCATAACACGGCGTCCCTGACCCTTGGCTGATCTCGTTATTGTGCTCTCAGCACAGTGACAAGGTAGGAAAAAAACCCAAAGAAGCTGCAGATATCAGGGGACTGGGCTAATTTTCTCACATATAAAAGCATCTTATTAATAGTGTTTCTGTCTCTTTCTTTTACGTGCTCTGGGAAAAAAAAAAAGTCATTGAAATGGGAGGTGGTATTTTTTTCCACTGAGACCTGCTGCTAAAGTCTCTCTGAGGTTTTATTGTCTTAAAACACCCTATTGATGATTACAGGAATTTTTTTCATCACTTCCATTGGTAAACTGCCCAAACCTGTGTTTCAACAGGACAGGCAGCACCCTGGACTGTTGCTGTCCTCTCCTGTTCTCACTGCACACAGATTATGTGGAGTTTGGAGGTTTTTTAATTTTTTTTTTCCAAACTACAAAGGAACAATGAAGCCAGATTGGGGAATTCAGACACTGAGTAAATTCTTTGCTGCCTGTTACAGTTGTTCACCAGTGAGCAGAGCGCCGAGGGGTCAATCCCCGTTCTTTGAATGGGTGTTATTGGAGTTGGGATAATCCGGTGGCTGAAGTCTGTCAAGGCAAGATGTTGCTGCCCCATGAGGGGTTTCAGTGAGGGTCAGACACTGTGGGGATGGAGGAAGGAGGAGTAGACCCAGCAGGGTTATTCCTGAGGCCACTCACCTTCCCATGGGAGAGGAGGATTGGGCTGTTGAAGCCTGCCACTTGTGGCTGGCTGTTTGGCCATGGGAGGCCATCTCCTGTGCTGGCCAGGAGGTGGGAGAGGTGAAGTAGGGATGGACATTCAGGTCAGGATGCCCCAAGTGTGGGGAACAGAGCTGGGGTTTCAAAAGCAGCTGCAGGCAGAGGCAAAACCCGACATCGAAAGAATGAACTTTTGCCCGTGGGAAGTTTCAAAAGAGTTTCCTTCTAGATGTCCTTTAAAAATACATACTGTAAAAATAATCTGCTCCTGGGGCAAAGATCTGCACACTGACACCTTGCAGGGTAGGAAAATGGTGGGTTTCATTCATTTGAGATTTCACAGAGGCTAAAATGGGCTTCTTGATCGGAGGGGACTGATACCTGCAGCATTCCTAATGGGATGGGGTCTGGGGTGGGTGTCCCCTGCCCCCATCAGCTGGGTGGTCTGAGAGCCTGGGTGACCATTGCAGCCTGAGAAAGCTGGCTCAGCCTGGTTCCACTGCCGGCTTTATTACTGCATCACTTGGGGGAAACATCCATGGCAAGGAGCACCCACAGCTGGGCTTGAGACCCAGGCCTGTGGAAAAATCTGTATTAAAGTGGAGAGCAGCAGCTCCCTGCAGCTGGGAGGGGTAAGGCCAGAGGCCGGAGGGCTGCTGCTGTGCGACTGTGATGCTTTGCCCCCACACAAGCTCTTCCCATGTCTGTGTTTGCCCCAGCCCTGGGAGGCTGGAGCCACGTCAGCCCTTGGCTTGTGGGCAGCTGTAAGGACACGTGCAATGTGCCCAACACGAGATCCCTGCTGCTTCCCCAGCAGCAAAAATAATTGCTGGCCTTCCTACCCATGCTGGGGACCGGAGGTGCCTGGGCCACTTTCCCCTTGCACTCACTGTGGGTGATACAGCCTTGCACTGGTGCCTGTGTCAGCAGAGATACGCGGCTGGGGATGTGCCTGAGAGCGAGCACCCGCTGCCTGTGCTCAGCCAAGCACTGAATTTCCAGCCCCATGTCAACCTTGTGGCTCCAGGCGGTGGCTGAGCCATGTTAACATCTCTGGGGAGACCTGCCTTACTTCTGGCATCGCTTGGGGCTCAGCACCCATGGGCATCGCTTGGGCCTGAGCACCTGCAGCTATTGCTCAGGGCACAGCATGCTTTGGAGCTCAGCACACATGGACATTGCTTGGGGCTCAGCAGACATGGACATCGCTTGGGGCTCAGCACACATGGACATCACTTGGAGCTCAGCACACACAGACATTGCTCAGGGCTCAGCACACTCCAGCATTGCTGCGGGCTCAGCACACAGGAGCATCGCTCGGGGCCATTCTCACCAGCCGTGCCACGCTGCTGGGCTCAGGGCCAGCCGCCACCCGTCTCTGTTTGCCCTCAGAGGTGGTGTTGACCTTCAGGCTGCGCCAGGTGCTGGGCCTTGGGTACATCGCTTTGTCTGGCTTTCCTCTCCCACTCTTGGCTGCCTTCGATCTTCTGTGGGAGAAGATGTTCTCCCAGACCTGCTCCCCCAGAGCTGCTCTGCTTTAACTCTTGCTTGGGCAGAGGCCGTAGCTCCTTCTCGCCGGGCAGCTGTGTCCCGCACTGAGCACAGCCACAAGACACCAGCCTGCAGAGCAAAATAGCTGAGTGATATATTTACTGTTTCTAAGAATCATGCCTGTACAGGGCCTTCAGAAGCAGTGCAGTGACCTGTCCCTGCTGTCTGCTGGTTGCTCTCAGAGTCTTCATTAGCAAAGTCTTATCAACCAGCGTTAGCAGGAGCAAAAACCAAACGCGCCCGTGTGCTGTCCCGTGGGTGAACAGAGAGCAGAGACAAGAAGCTCTCAGAGCATCTTTCCAGCCCATCTGAATCCCCTCAGTACCCCAGTCCTGGTGCCCTCGGTGCAGAGTCAGCCACAGTGCCCACCCTGCTCAGCATCCTTTGGGAAGTGCTCAGCACGCTGCAGGATCTGGCCCACTCCTTTTGCCAGCCGTTTTATCATGGAAAAATATTAAAGTTGTGGCTTGTTGCAGGAAACAAATGTCTGTCTTGAAGTGCAAGCCCACATCTGCCACACGCAATGTTCTTTTCAGGTCACCTCCAGGCAGGGTTCAGTCCTGTGCAGGGGAGGGTCCGTACCTTCCCCCTTCCTGGGAGAAGCTGGTGGGAATTACTGCCTGTGGATGCGAAGCCACAACCTCCGCTGCAGACCTGGGGACAAATAGTGTCTGTCAGCCCTGCAACCTCCTCTTAGCTCCCCATCCCACCCCTGGGCTGTCCCCGGGCCTGGCACCCCTCATTGTCCCCTGGCTCAGGCAGGATACTTACGGTGGAGGCGGCGTAAGGTGGCGATCAGGCTCAGCAGGAGAACAAGGATGCTGATGGCCAGTGGGACCCAAACTAGGGGGCTGCAGGCACCTGGAGAGCAGGAGGGGACATGGTGTGGAGCTGCCCCCGCCAGCTCAGCACCCAGCATCATCCTGCCGTGGTAGCTTTGGGGGAAGGAGCATTGGGTGGGAAAGTGAGACAAGCAAGGCAGGTCCTCAGAGAAGGGGTGGAGGACACAATCGTCACCATGGTGTATCTCTTGGATGCATTACACCTGAAGGCATTGCAGGGAGCTTAGCTACAAGTCATGGCAACTTAAACTGAAATACATTCTTGCCCCTAAACCCTCATGTATCTCAGAGAATCACTCCTAAAGGCAGAGGTCAGCTCCATCCAGTGCAGTGGTTCTGGGTAGACCTGGACATTCATCTCTGCAGGGTAACGCTGTGGTCATCCCCACCCCAGGATAAGCTCCAGGTGAACCTTGGGGACCCCCAGGAGCCCAGCAGACCCCTTTTGCAAGGCAGCCTGAGCCGACCCAGTGCCATACCTTCCTTGTCCACAGCTTTGCTTTTGGTGACACACTGCGTGGGCTTTTTTTTGGAGAGTGGTGCCTGAGTGGTCTTCAGAGACAAAGGCAAAACATCAACTGGTGGATAAGGAGGAGAAGAGGATGGTCAATATGGCACCAAGTTCAGTGGTAATCTCAAACAACAGGCAAGAAGGGATGGAAATCTTGGCTTTTAAAACTAACCCTATCCAGCTACTCCTGCAAAGGTCTGGGTTACCTGGAGGGGCCAGAAGCTTGACCTGAACCTCTCAGTGGCCGCAGAAGTTACCAAGAGCTTGTAAAAGCATTAACAAAACAATGTACGAAGCAAACAAGGGCAGAAGGCTAAGGCAGAGAAAAAGGAAACTTCCTTGAGCTACATTTGCTGCCAGTCACCGTCTCATCAGCATTGCACAAAATCATGGGTAGCAGGCGACTTCAGTAGCACTGGGAGGTTTTATGGGATCCTTGGATCTTTTCTGTATTCAGATTGCTGTAAAGTTTGTTCAAAATTGGATTTTTAGTTTGGCTTTTTTTTTCTGATAAAATGAAGGCAGGATTTATGATGGTGTATCTGAATTACAATGGAGAACATTCATCTCTCTGTAAAGTTGTCAGGAAAATATCCCAGTAATATCATTAAATAGCTGTACATCCGACCTCTCAAACTCCATTTATTCAAAATTTTGAGTGATTCAAAACTTTTTTTTTTTCTGCTTCTGTCTGGGGCTGAAAATCCTACGGAAACCACCGTTCTTTCACGTGGGAAGATGAGACATCAGGTGCCTGGGATTTATCTGAACAACTTCTCCCTTACAGTATCATTATAACAGACTTAAAGAAAAGGAACACAATTTGTTTTATCATGTGTAGAAAAGGAAAAAAAGAAAATATCCAGCAAAGCCCGAGTCCTCCCAGACCACCTGCTGGTGTTTAGCTTTAGATTGGAGTGTCCTTGATCATGCTGAATTTCATGGTTTTCATGCTTTGATCTGCACATCGTTATGCGCCCAGTTCATAAAAAAAACGGTTCTCATTTATCTTAAACTACCTTTTCTCTGAGCCAGCAAGAATCCGAAAGGGATTTTTCAGCCAGCTCAAGGTGCAGGGCCTTTCTGCAAAAAAACCAGAAAGGTTGGGACACTGGGGCTGCTTTACAGGCAGCAGACATAGCTGTGTCTCGGTTAAATAAGTTATTTGTCTTCCTAAAAGTCTGCGAAGAAAGGGCTAAATCTGACTTCACACACATTAGCTCTTCTACATGAGCTCCTGCTCTGTGGTCAAGGAGAAAATGGGCTGAGAAGAGCTGCTGTATAACCCAGGGTCTGTAAAGCATCACCCCCCCCTCCCACCGGTGCCACCCGCGGATAGCTCTGATTTCTGGTTGGAGTTCCCCAGTGATGGTGGGTTCTGAGCTTTGAGGAATAAAGCCCATTTCAGTCCTTTATGTGAAGGACAGACTTGAAACCTGCAGTCAGACCCACCCCAGAGAGGTGAGGGATTATGTCCTCTGGCCTTGCTGCTGCTCTTGTCACTTGCAGGAAGGGTGGGGAAGAACCAGGGCATGGAAGGACCAAGGAGCTGAGCAGGGCACACATCTGAAGTACCAAGTGATTCAAAACTAGCACAGGGCATGGCAATATCAGGAGCTAGGGATTTTCCCATGGAAATCCTAAAACACCAACACAGTGCTCAAGGCATGAGCAGAGCAACTGCTGGTGGCAAAAGGACTATCACATGCAGCTAACCTAAAATTTAGCTATTTTCTGCCTTATCTGGCCTCACAGGTCTCTTCAGAAAAACCCCAGAGCCCCAACTTTGCATCTCAAAATTGGGAAGGGTCTACCAACATGAACCACCCCTCACCTGGGGGACCTCATCACAGCCTGCCAGTGGCACATTTTGGAGCCCCAGGGCTGATGCTTACCCACACTGAGATGTGTCCCGCTGCCCATGAGGAGCTGGGAGGACTGGGAGATGGAGCAGTAGTAGATGCCATTGTCTGAGGCGTGGAGGTTGCTGATGTACAGCCTGTAGGAGGTGTGGGAACTCGCCCCGTGGACACTAAACTTGTCCTGGCTGATGTTTGCACCATACGTGGGTTTGCCCCATGGGCTGGAAAACACCAAGAACTGGAAATTTTGCCTCTCCTCGCTCCAGCGGTACCAGTACACTCCGACATGTTCCTTCTTCAGGTTACAAGGGATTTCTGTTTTATTGTTAGTTTGGGCTAAAATACGCTCTGGAGTCTGGGATGAAAGTAGATTTGCATAGAAACCTAAGAAAAAAGAGGCAGGAATACATTGTTACTATTTTCTTTTCATATTTTTTCTTCCATGCTAAGTACAGATTTTCTTTGTGGGCTTAATAAGATCAAGTAGTCAAAGACCAGGGCATCACACGAGCAAGAAACAGGAGCATGTTTCAGAGGCCTTTTTGGGTTCCCCAGCTGGTTTTTGGTCAAGCTTAGTTATAAAGCCCTGTAAACACTCATCCAGGGAGGAGGTTCAGTGGCAGGGGGAGGGATGGAGGGGTGATTTTGAGGGTGTCCTCAGGGCTATCTGTAAAGGAAAGGGCATCCCCACCTGCTTCTGTGGATAGCCCTCTCCTGCCCTCCTTTTCTCTCTCATTTTTTGGAGAAGCTTCACTTCTCTTTCAACAATTTTTTGAGCCTCTTAACTTATTTGCCGGATTTGACAGATGCAGCACCCATAAACTTCATCTCTGGTGCAGAAAAAGACCAAAAAACATGTAGAACATCTCAAAATGAGACACTTTGATACTAGTTTTCAGATGACATTATTTTCATTTGAATTTCAGGACCTAGGGAATGAGGAGTGAGGGGTAGTGGTGGGGTCAGAAGCTTTGGTTTCGCATCACAGGACTGTGTTTGGGCTTTGCAGCTTTTGTGGAAATTATCTGAGTCATGTTTGGCCTGGGCAGATGTGAGTGGTGTCTGCGTGTGAGCGAGGATGTGTCCTTGTGAACAGGACAACAGGCGACTTGTGATCCTGTCTGTTCAGCAAACAGGCCTTCAAAGCTGCAGATACTCTGAGACCGAGTGAAAAACATCCTTCTGAAGATAAGGATGCTCTCGCTTCCCCGGTCTGTTTCCCAGACATATTTTAAAGTTGTGCAAAAAGCTCAACAAACCATGTTTTGGGGCTTTTTTACCTTAAAATGTCCAGTGGAGACCCCATCCCTGGAGGGGTTTCAAACCCATATAGATGTGGTGCTGAGAGACATGGTTTGGTGGTTCCCTGACAGCACTTGGTTAATGGTAGGATTCAATGATCTTAAAGGTCTGTTCCAACCAAAAAGATTCTATGATTCTATTCCTCCTATTCCTTCAAAATTCCAAAGCTGCTTATCATAGATGTTGCGAACAGCCTCGTGCAACCCTGCAAACCCAGTGGTGTGGGAATGGGTTTGCATGACCAGAAGAACACCTGAAGCTATCCCTGTGGCTCATGGCCTTGATGTCCCCCATGTATCTGATGTGGATAGGCAGAGAAGAGGGCTCTGGTGACTGACACAGGTCCAGAGCCTACCTCTGTCCCCACACCGATGACCCCATCACTGCCTGCATGCTGCAGAGGCAATCAGACTTCAGCCCTAATATTGCAGTACCAAAATTCAGGTGTCACACAGCAACTGCAGTATTTCACCACATCCTCTGGTGCTGCGACAAGATAAATGTCTCCTTGTTACTAAAATACATAATTTTCAGGTTTTGGAGTTCAATCATCTCAAACTTTGCTCTGGCAAACACCTGTGGGTTTTTTTTTTAGGAAATGAAATACGTGTGGCCACGGGGCATGGTGGCTTCAGGGTCTCCTTGGCTTGCCTGAGGTCTGACTCTGCTGGGCATGGGAAACTTAACCCCTTCATGAAAACTTGTTGCTCAAGCTGTTGGAAAGACTGTTAGATAAATCAGAAGAGGTGAGAAGGAATCCTGGAAAACACTCCACTCAGCTCTGAGCCAGTGGTCAAGCTCCAGTGGGGTGAGCTGGGACAGAGCCAGAGCCAGAGCATGAAAGCTCATCCTCTGCCACACCTTCATCCCGCAAAACCTCCCTGTTCCCTTTCCCAGTCTATATTTTCCCAGAGGACTACAGTGTATCAGGGTGTGACGGATTTATTTCCACGTACTTGCCCAGGCCAGCCTGCAGCAGCTTGAAAATGATCCCTTTTCCCTTTGCACGTGCAGGACAAACTCTGATTTATTGGGATTTTCTCAGCAGGGACCCCCCCGTATAGGGGTGGATCTATAGGATATTATTACCCGTATACAGGCACTGATGTGTTTGCTGCCAGATTGGCCACGTTATGCTGCGGCTGGATGGCCATCACGCGATGTGAATAAAACTCCCTGCGGTCCTGGCAGCTGTGGACTCAGGCTGGGCAACGTCTTGGGTGATCAACTTGATCTGCCACCCTCATATATGCATTTAGTGGGGTTTTCAAGCTCTCAACACTTTCCACCTAAGAACCAATGGCACAATTTGTCCTGTAAAGCGTAATCCTACCACTTTACCATGAAACAGACTGGTTATATTTAGTCCAGACCTCCCAGAACCTGTCTGCAGTAAGCAGCATGGTTCTTTAACACAGCAATTCCAGCTGCAGCCCTTGATAAACATTCAGTCCTTGGATAGGTTGAGAAGAAAATTCAATGGGATGTTTATCGTCTCCGCATTACACAGGCAGCGTAGATGGGTGCTATTTTAAATTCTCCATCAGCAGCTTCCTACAGCCTGTCTGCATTTATGAGGGTGCAGTAAAACCAAACTCTGTGGTGTCTATACCATTATATGTTGGACTATGAATAGAAAAGAAAAGAAAAGAAAAGAAAAGAAAAGAAAAGAAAAGAAAAGAAAAGAAAAGAAAAGAAAAGAATAGAACAGAACAGAATAGAAATGTCAGTTGGAAGGGACCTACGATGATTGTCTAGTCCCACCGCTTGACCGCTTCAGGGCTGACCAAAAGCTGAAGCATGTTATTAATAGCATTGTTCAAAATTATGCAGTGATGGGTAATAAAACCCTGAAGATCTGTACTCTGCCTGTATATTTAAACTTCTATCATGCAGATGCTGTGCAACTCACCCCATGTGCTGGAGTGGAGTGGAGGAGAGGCTCTAGCATGATTTTAGGTGCTCTCAACCCTTAAGAGATGTGTCCCTCTTACCTGGGATCTGGAGGCAGATGCAGAGAAGGAGCCATGACCAGGCCATGGTGGTGGAGTCAACGATGCAGGGGTTTTGTGCCTGGTCCCCTTCCACGCGTGGTCACCTCTGGATGGTAGGGCTGCCTTCACCTCAGGAGGTTCTTCTCCATCTCAGCGCAGATGTCTCACTGGTAGCTGCCAAAAAGCATCTGCCGTGGCAGCGCCCGGAGCCTCAGCCCTGCAGCTTCTCCTGCACCTAGCCCCCAAAGCAGGTGTGCATCAGGGCGGAAGCCTCATGCACTTCTCCAGCACTGCACGGGATCCCTTGAAATCCCCTTTAGGAAGAAAAACCTAAAAACTTTCCAACCTTTAATTATGATTTCTTCATATTTCATCACCTAGCTTTTCCTTCTTCTTTTAATCTAGCTCCATGCAATTGAATAATGACAAATGTAGGAGCTTGGCATTAAAAAATAAGGGAGGAAAAGGATGACTTCTGGCTGGTTTTTCCGCTGTTGAAATCAAAATGCATTCAAAGGAAGGAGAAGATGCAATTTGAGTTGTGGGGTTGTTTTCTTCAGTAGAATCTTTAGCAGGAGGTGTTTTTCTCCAGGCCTGGAAAATGCTGACCACCAAACTAGCTCGGCACAACGCAGAGGTGTGAGGATTCACAGAAAACTTTGAAGACAAGAGCAAGAAACCTCAAGAAAATTTAGTGGCTCTAAAACCGCAAAAATAAGGAAATTCTGCTGGGGCTCCCCACCTCACTGCTTTGGTAGCTGTGACACTGTGTGACTCATACACAGAAATATTTAAATGATAGATAAAATATCAGAGTGGCTTTGAAATGGCTTTGGGAGAGAAAGATTTGAAGCCCTTGGGGTTTAGGACCCAGAGAGTGAAATGCGTGATGTGAAATTACAGGGGTGATGTCAGCAGCCTTCAATATTTCCATGTTTGGGACAGAGAAAAAAGAAATTAATTTTATTTATCCACTGCCCCCTTGGCTGCAAAGCGGGGTTTGGTTTTCTGTTGTGTCCTACTTGTGCTGATACTCAGGGTCTCTACAAAGCCTCAGCATCTCCCCAGGGCTGGCTCCCTGGTGAGGGGGGATTTCCCTGGGGGGGTCTCACACAGGGGCACAGAGAAACCTCCCCCGGGGTTTGAGCTGGCAGATGAATAGGAAAAAAGACTTTGTATCTTGTGCAGTGCAATTTTTTGCTCCATTTTGTGCCAAATTTTCCTATGCTGTTCTAACACTCCCCATTTCTGTTTAAAATAATTTCCTGCTAGAAGCAGGTTTGGTAACCACCACAAGCCTTGCCACAGGGGCTCTGCTGCTAAAATTTAGGGCTGGCTGAACTGCTTCTTAACTCTTTCCTGGCAGGAGAAAGTAATTTTAGTGCTTTCAAAAGCATTTCAGTGCTTTTAAGGGCTCGTTTTCAGAGCTGAGCCCCCACCCTGTGGGGTGCTGCAGTGAGCAGCAACCCTTGCTTCTCCCCTCCTCACCTCCTGCTTCTCTTTCCTCTTACTCCCAGGGTGGGAATGCTCCAGAACTGGGTGTAGGCACCTCTTTTTCGGGGCAGAGGGGGTTGCTTAAGGTGAGAAATGCCACTGCAAGTGAATTTTCACTTTATTCCCATGGCAAAATAGGTGAGCAGAGGCCAATGTCCTTAGTTGCTGCAATGGCTGCGTCCCTCTTTTCTCCCTGCTGCTGTCACCTGGAACATCTTCTGGCTTCCTGGCCAAGGCCAAAGTGCTCCCAGAGGTGGCTTTTGTCACTGCTACCACCTTGGACATGAGGCATGTTACACTAAGCATCAAGTGCTGCTGCAATGCTGGTGACACTGGGTGGTCTCAGCAGATGCATCGGGTTGTCTAAGCAAGTATTTTGCCTTGGAAGGGTTTCCCAGGCCATTACAGCAGCTTTAGAGATGTTTCAACCCCATCTTTCCTATGGAAAGAAAAAGGAATATTTGCAATGTAAAAGCATAATGTGTGTGCTGGAACAGGGATTAATTTTTTAAAAAATCTGCTGTTTATGCCCAGTTGAGCTGTTTACCGGCAGCCAAGCTGTTCTCAGGACTTGGTGTTGCTCCTACGAGAAAACATTTTGGAGGTGGGATGCCTCTGTCTGGCAGCCTATCGCCAACAAAAATAAAAGCAGTTTGGGAAAGTGCAGGGTTGCAGCTGCTGTTTATACCATCCCTACATTGTTTGGGGCTGCTGCCCTGGGAAGAAAAGAGGGGAGGACAAAAGGGTGTAAGTTGAACTGATCTGTTAACGCAAGCAAGATTCGTTGGTGACCTTGCTGGGGTACAGCGGCTCCTCATCATGAGTGTTTGGCTCACGGCTGGGCCAAGATGGGGGGGAATCGCTGAAATTTGGTGTATTTGCATTGTCCAGCTGCACAATTTCTAGGGGGAATTTATTCTTTTTCTGAAATGAAAGACAACCATCGCAGTCCCCAGCCCAGCCAACTCCCTGCCCCATCTCGGCGCTCTCCCCATGAGTCTCCTCCTCACCCATCCCAGGTGGAAACAGCCCCTCTTCATTGCTCAGCCTGCATCCCATGCACCTCACCATGCTGGCACTAATTCTCTGTGCTTTCGACAGCTTTCTTACATTTTTGACTCTTTCCTTTCTCCCTGAGATGGATTTCTTACAGCAAAGTGTTTGCTTTTGGAGGGTAGGAGCAGAGCATCAGGGTAGAAGAAAGGAGTCCACAGCCAAGAAGCAGGACCTGGCTGGGGTTTCATCACTGCAAAACTCCCGTATTGCAGCAGAGGTAATTGCAGCTGGGCTATAAGTGCCAGGCTGGAGGAACAGTTACCATAAAAATAAAGAAAGATCAATTCCCTCTGTGCTTTCAGGGCTACAAGGGCTGACTATTGGGATGGGGGAAGGCTGCTCAGCCTCCAGCCTGGGCCAGCATGGCCAGTACTGCAGTACCTGGAAATAAGGGTGTGTTGGGGACAACAGGCTGCTGAATGGAAACCCCCCAGGGCTCAAGCAGACATTTTGTTGCTTTTTACATTTTTTTAAAAAATGATTGTATTTCAGGGAAGGGTGTAGCTCCTGTAGTCCTTCATTAGGGGGAAAAGCAGCAATGAAAATGATACTGTTTTCACTGAGTAAGATTAGTACTACCTTTTTCTTAGTGTAATGGCAGAAAAAAAAGATCAAGTGGCTGCAGTTTTCTTTTCTAAACTGCTCCGAGCTAAGATGTGGTTTGTAGGGAAGGCTGGGGGGGTCCATCTGCCTTTGCAGGTGCAGATTTACAGCGATACTTCAGCTGACGCAGTGGAGGCTCCTGACATGTCATGGAGCACCCCCAAGGTATCCACCAGCATGCGGGGGGCTGGTTTGTGGCATGGAAATATGCAGCTGCTGAAGTCCGAAGACAAAACGGATCTAAGTGATGAATCGTGGATTTCCCTGCCATCTCATCTCCCGCCAGCAAGCGGTTTGTGCTTGGAGGGGGAGGCCGGAGGGAGAGCATGTGTTATGGGTGTCAGGTGTGAACGCCGTGTGAGATGTCCCCCCAAAACCCAGGTGCTAATGGGATGTGCAGCAGGTGAGGAAGCTACTGGGGGTCTTTGGGAGGATGGATGCTGAGGAGACAGGCTCCAGCTCTCCCTCTTCAGGGCACTTGGTGCAAGCAGAGGTTAGCATAAGCGAGCGGTGACTAATCCGGGGCCCCCCCAAAACAGATAAGGGGCAGAGCAGCTGTTCCCATGTGATTTCAGCCTCCCTAATCAGTGCCAAAGAGGATAAGGAAAGAGAAGGAAAGCGTCCTTGGGAAGACAGGGGGAGGGATGCAGCACCTGCAGGAGAAAAAACACCGAAGAAGTAAGCAGAGGCCTTATCAGCCCCAAACAAGGACCGGCCATGGCTATAAAAAGCCACTGCAGAGCGATCTCGCGACCACCTTGTCCTTCAAGGTGCCAAACCCACCGGAGCTCTGCAGCGATCGTCTCCAGGCCCCCGGGACTGCCAGGACATCCAGCAAAGGATTGGTGAGATCTTATTATCAGGGTCTTACTACTTCTCTGCTTCTCTTTGCTCGTTCCTGCATCCCTTCCCCGTCCCCTCCCGGGGAGCCGGTGGGTTGCGGCGGCTGCCGGCTCTGCGGCGGCCACCCGTTCCCACCTTCCCCTTCCCTCGCTGCCAGGCTCGGCATCCCCTTGAGGGGCTTTTTGGAGGGGTGGGTCGCAGGGTCACAGCCTTCCTTTGTGGGTGGGTTGGTGGTGCTTGTGTTATGGTAGTTTTGCCCTGAGACGGAACCGCCTCAGATCTCGTTCCCCTCACTATGATGAGCGATATCGTTAGCAGCTGGAAGCTGGAGCAGTTTGTGCTCCAGAAGTGTCTCCCACCAATTTGGTCCCCGGGGGCTTTCCAAGGCCCGGAGGCGTACCAGCAGCTGTGCCAGCAGTGGGAGAGCTGGTCGGAGGAGACCAAAAAGCCCAAACCTACAAACAAGTGCAAGAAGCGAGCGGCTTTGCAGGGTTTGTTGATGGTGGGCAGGGAGTTGTCCAAATTGCTGAAGGAGGCTCTTGAGAATGTGCAGAAGTTGGAGCAGGCCAAGGGCGAGCTCAAAATGCAGGTGGACAACCTGCAGGCAGAGGTGCAGGGTTTGTGCGGGGATTCTCTGCGGAGTGCAGTGGAGATCACCCGGCTGGAGAACAAGCTGGGCTATGAGAAGCTGAAAACGGAGGAGCTGGAGAAGGAGGTTGGCAAATGGATCGGGGAGACCCATGATGCACAGAGCGCAGTGCGGGCGGTCTTGCAGGATGTCCAGCGGGACCGGGGCACTGGCCCTGACCACAAGGTGTGCCATGCCAAAATCCAGGAGCTGCAGGCAGAGCTGGGGGTGTCGAGGGGCATTGTGGCTGCCATACAAGGCAAGAAGAGCCGGTTCGGGAACAGTGAGAGGGAGGGCTCCCCGGACCCGCACCTGCCCCACTATGACTACGAGGATGATGTGTGGGGTGCCAATGGGCCCACCAGGCCATCTCCCTATGCTCCGCTGCGGGAGGAGATGTGCCAGCTGCAAGGAGGGGAGGTGGAGGCTTCCAAAGTTAAAAAACCCCCCCCTGACGAGCCGGCCAACCACAGCCCACTCCAGGCCATAGACACCAACAGGGCTGTGCTCTGGTTTACCCCCGAGCATCTCAAGACAGTCGGGAAGATGCTGGGGCCATTGACGAAGGAGACGGTGGTAAACTGGCTGTCCAGGGCCCAGCGGCTGCCCCGGTGCCAGAGTGGAAACTCAGTGAGTGACCTGATAGATGTGGTGAGAAAGTGCATGAAAGCAGATGATTTTGCGGCGCTGCCAGGGGATGTGCAGATGGGCAATGTCTCAGACATTGGGGACGTCCAGTTGTCTGTGCTAAAGGTGTTCTTCCCAGAGGTCAACCCCTTAGTGCTCTTCCATCAGGAGAAACAAAACCCCGATGAGCGGCCGGATGCCTATGTTAACCGTAAGAAGATGCTCTACCAGATGGCAGGGCTGCCTGGCTCAAAGGACTCCCCCCTTGATTTTGACAGGCCCGAATTCAAGGAGCCACTGGTGATGGGACTGACCCCCCCATTGCGGGTGATTGCTGGTGGGGATGCAGCGAGAAAGCCACTGTCAGAGCTGGAGCAGATCCTGACCCAGAATTTTGAGCTGCAAAAGCAGGCGTTCCCAGGGTACATGCTGGGGGGGAAGAAAGGGAAAACCTCAGCCATGTCCTTCCAAAATGGGGGGGTGAGAAAACCGCAAGGAGACAACCGAAAAGATTCTGATGGCAAGGGTGGTTCAGGGAAGGAGAACCAGCAAGGGATGAGGTATCAGAAGTCCAACACATGGCGGAGTGAGCTGAGGAAGCGCTTGATAAAATACGAGAAGCAGGAAGATATCGATGGCTTGCCAGATATGGAGCTCTTCCGAAAACTGGCCCTGTATGAGGTCGACAAGCCCAGCAGCTCCAACCCGCTTGACCCGGGGTCCAAGGCTCAGCAATAGGGCTGCCAGGCACCCGCATCGCCCCTTTTTCTGGCACCGATTAAGACCGATTCGTGGGGGCGCCTGATAGTTGATATAACTATTGGAGGAGGGGTGCTTGGACAAGTGATGTTAATTGATACTGGTGCCTCTTATTCAATTTTGAACATGGCCCCTGGTAAAGCCGGGGTCTTCCAAACCTGTGAAAATATTGAATTGACAGGGCCTAACGGCCAAAAATCCTCAGTGCCGTTCACGGGGCCCATACCCTTTGAAATTGGGACTGCCAAAGGATCTGAAAAATTTGGGAAAATGGAAATGAAGGGAAA
Organism: Eurystomus gularis; assembly: GCA_013400335.1. Taxonomy (NCBI): domain Eukaryota; kingdom Metazoa; phylum Chordata; class Aves; order Coraciiformes; family Coraciidae; genus Eurystomus; species Eurystomus gularis. Next base: position 363,431 of record VZZY01007814.1, on the reverse strand, counting down.
GCCGGGAATTTTAGCCATCTCTGCACTGACAAAGATGGGGGTGGTGGTGGACCTGGCAAACCAAGTGCTGCTACACTGCCCTCAAAGTGACACACCCATCATCCCGGCGAGCCACAGGGTGATGTCAATGAAAGCCCCTGAGGTCCTAGTCCACCCTGAGTGGGAGCCCCGAGTGAAACGGGTCACAGAGCAGTTCCCCCAGGTCTGGGCAAGAAGCAAGCTGGACTGTGGGCAGATTGACACTGTTGTGGCAGTCATTGGACCAGATCCCCCTCCTCAGTCTCAGCTGCAGTACCCAGCTGAGGCTGAGGATGGCTTGTGGGACACAGTCAAAACCTTGCTGGAGCAGGGGGTGCTGGTGGAGCAGCAGAGCCCCACCAATGCCCCGGTGTGGCCCTTACGAAAAGCTGATGGAAAAACATGGAGGCTGACGGTTGACTTCAGTGCCCTGAACTGTGTCACCCCGCTGCGGACCTCCACAGTGGCCAAGTACCCCGACATCATGAGAGTCATCTCCAGCGGATCCAAGTGGTTCTCAGTGCTCACCCTGACCAGCCCATCCTTTGCCATCCCCTTGCACCCCGAGTCCTGGCACAAGTTTGCCTTCACCCTTCGAGGACGGCAATTTGCCTTTGCCAGACTCCCCCCGGGCTTTCACAACACCCCCACCATCTGCCATGCACACGTGGCAAGGATGTGGGAGAAGCTCGGCCACAGGGAGAGTGTTCTGTCCTGTGCTGGTGACATCCTCATCCATACCCGTACAAAGGAGGAGAACCTGGAGGTGCTGGCAGAGGTGCTGGAGGCTGTCCAGAAGACAGGCTTCAGGATCAGCCCCACAAAGGCCCAGCTGTGCTGGAAGGAGGTCTCCTACCTGGGGGTGACCCTGGGGGAGGAAGGGTGCTCACTGGAGAAGCAGAGGGTTGAATTAATACAGAAAGTGCCGGCGCCAACTGATGCTACCACCCTGAGATCCTTCCTGGCCCTCCTGAGGTTCTCCCGGGAGTTCATTGAGGGCTATGCAGAGAAAGCTGCCCCCCTCTGCCACCTCCTGAAGAAGGACATCCCTTGGGAATGGGGGCCAGAGCAGGAGGAGGCGGTGAAGATCTTAAAGGACAGCGTGGCACAAGCCCCCATGCTGGCACATCCCCAGGGAGACAGACCTTATGTCCTGCAGCTGGCTAGTGCAGGGAGGGGGCTGCAGGCCACCCTGGGCCAGCAGCACGGTGACCACCTCCTCCCCATTGCTCATGCCTCACGTCTCCTGACGCCGGCTGAACAGCAGTTCACCAACTACGAGAAGGAGGTTTTAGCCTTAACCTGGGCCCTACAGCACTGGGAGTACCTGGTGGGGTCGGCCCCAGTACTGCTGAGGACTTCCCATACCCCGGTGAGGTACCTCTTGTCGGGGAAGGGAGGTGAGGGTCTGCTATGCTGCCCCAGGATGGCCAACTGGGAGTTGACCTTAACCAACAAGGAAGCCTCTGGCAAGGTGGGAGAGCCCTCATCTGGTATCTATGGGGTGGTAATCAGTGGCGAGAAAGACAGGGAGGAGCTGGGGGCTTCCCTAGCTGAGCCCAGACCACAGCAGGCACCCCTGTTTGAGAGTGGCCTCAGCCTGGAAGAGGCCAAGAAGAAAGGCTATGTTGTGTGGTTTGTAGATGGGTCCAACTACTACGAGGAAGGGGTGCCCTACACGGGCTATGCTGCCATCAACCGGGGCACCGGGGAGGTGGTGAAGGGCAAGTGCCTGCCGCACTCCATCCAGGCTGCTGAGCTAGTGGCCGTGACGGCCGCCCTGGAAAACACGCCGGCTGACCAGCCGCTGGCCATATTTTCGGACTCGGGTTGGGTGGTGCGGGCAGTGCTGGAGTGGCTGCCGCTCTGGAGGGAGCGGGGCATGCAGTCCGCCGATGGCAAGCCCGTCACCTACGCCAAAAAGCTGCTGTACCTTGTGAGGCTGGCGGAGCAGAGGGTGCGTCCAGCCCAGATCGTTAAGGTCAAGGCCCACAAGAAGGGAACAGAAGAAGCCAAGTGGAACAAGGAGGCAGACGCCAAAGCCAAGCAAGGTGCAAAGGATGGGCTGATGTGGAAGGCCAGCAAGCCCTTGGAGAACGGCTCCATGTCAGTGGCTCCCAGCAGACACTGGGAGAGTGTGGACCTGCTGGGCTTGCAGGCACAAGACCCCAGCATCCGGGAGTTAGCCCAGGGCAGGGAGTATAAAGGGTGCAAAGTGTGGAAGGATGTGTCTGGGCTGGTCCTGGCTCGGAAGGAGGGGGCGAACTACCCTGTCTGGGTGGTGCCTGAACTTGTCCGGATGGAGCTGGTGGCCCTGGCTCATGAGCAGGGGCATTTAGGGACAGATAAGACCATGGTGAGGCTGCAGGGCACTGGGTGGTGGCCTGAAATGAGAGAGGATGTAGAGAGGTACGTCAGCAACTGCCTGACATGTGCAGCCAACAGTCCTGATGCCAAAACGGCAAAAGCCCTCCTGGGTCACCAGAGGGTTTCTGGGCCTTGGAGCAAATTGCAGATGGAGTTTATTGGCCCTTTGCCCCAAACAGCCCAAGGGAACAGGTATTGCCTGGTGATCAGTGATAACTTCACCGAGTGGGTGGAAGCATTTCCAGCTCGAAACAACACAGCCAGTGCAACTGCAAAGATCCTGGTAGATCATGTCTTGTCACGGTGGGGAGTCCCAAAGGAGATCAACTCAGACCATGGCCAACACTTCATTGGAGAAGTCATGAAAGGGGTGTGCCAAGCCCTCGGTATCAAGCAAAAGCTTCACATCACAGGGCATTTCCAGAAGCCCAGCTTGGCAGAGGGGCCCAATCAACCACTGAGGACAGCACTGAGAAAGCTCATGAACCAACAGAGGAAAGACTGGGATCAGAAGCTCCCACTGTTCCTGCTGGCGCTACGGGGGGCCATGGCATTTCAAGTGCCTTCTCCACAAAAGCTGCCTCCCGCAAGATACCTGAAGCTGCCAGGACACTGGTGGCAAAGAGGGGAGCCACCAGATGCACTGCAGCCCCGCGTGCTGACTGACAGGTGGGTCCAAGACATGCTGAGGACGGTGTTGGCTACATACCACCAGCTTGCCTCAGTGCAGGAAACCAACATCCCCAAGATGGATAAACAGTTGGGAGCACTGCTGCGTCCTGTGGAGTGGAACATGGGGGACCTGGTAATGTATCGGTGGGTTAGAGAGAAGAACCAGGTGCTGAGACCCCAGTGGATGGGGCCTGTTAGGGTTGTGAACAAGGCCAGCCCCTCCATGTACCAGGTAGAAATCAGAAAGGGGGCGCAAAGGCAGGAAAAATGGCTCCATTCTTCACAATTAAAAGCATGGAAGGGAAATTAACGGGGCTGGAGAGCCCGTTTTGCTTCTGTTTTGCAGATAAAGGAAAATGGAAGGCGATTGTGACCGGCGGGAAGGGCGAACTTCATGGCATCACCAGCCTTGTTTGCGCTGCAGGGAAAATACTTTCAAATTTCTGGTTGCAGGATTTGCTTTGCTTTCTGGTATGTGCATAGCGCTGAGCACCCAACATGCCCAGCCAACCCATCAGCATCTCAGACAAAAAGTCAGTTTTTCCCACTTAGAAAGGCACACCAAAACATGGGCCATGGCCCAGCACAGGGTTAGGAGGTACACAGGAACTGGAACCGATTGGCCCTGGTCTCAAGCTCACATAAAATATACAGGAAGCATGGGTTTAAATTCTAACAAAGGCTTAAATCTGTCAACGGTGGTCATGCACGGGACAGAGGTGTACTTGGAAAATGAGTGGAGCTGGGATAGCACAAACAGGCTCCCACAGCTTCTAGGGAAGGTAGGACAAGAAATAAAGGTAGGGTGCAGGGTAATTAATGGATCCACCCACCAGCGAGTAACTCAAATTTCTGTAACTGAAGTAAAAACCATGAAGAATCAGAAAAAAAACTGTGCCGGAGAAAAATTTGACTGTTGGTGCAATTTTACTTTGGTCCAGCCAGTCTTTGTGGTCTGCCTCTGGGCTCAAAACAGCATAGGCTTGTCCTTTAAGTTCAAGATTAGCATCACAACACACTCCTTTGCTGCAGTTAAGATCTCAAAGTGCCATTTTTTGGCCTGGCATGCAGCCCAATATGCTGAAGTTGGCAACCAGGTAAAATTGGAAATTAAATACTCCCAAGAAAGTGTAACCGATCCAACCCAAATTGATGGCACTGCCGTGACAATCACTGCCCCTAACGACCGCAAGTGGGTTGTGCCTTTAAACTGCCTCCACGAGAGCAAAACATTTAATAGATTGGAATTAGGAGCAGAGGCTTCATGGTACAATCAGGATTATGGACCCTGTCCACACCTGGTCATAAATCTTAAAGTATGGTGTCAAGGAAACCTGAGTGTAGAAATGTCCCCTGAACTTGGAGGAAGGTGGTGGATAGGAGGCCCTGAAGGTTTTAAAAAAGAGTTTGTCATCATTGCTGTCTTGCGCCCTTTTGTTTCCAAAATTGGCCCTTACGTAGTCAAGAAAAATCATGTCCAAGAGCTGTTGACCGGGCCTGTCCGGTCACTGAAGAAGGTAGTGTTGTCTCTGTCCACCGTTAATATTTCATCTGTCAGACCTCACTGTACCCCCTTCCTATCCACCCTCCACACTGGCTGGCTGGCATGGCTCCACAGCCGCTCCATCCAGCAGACCCGAGCCAGAAGAGACCTGCTGGCCACAGCACTGGGAGGAGGAGGTGCTGGGCTAGGAGTCCTCAACAGTATGAACGTTGAGGTCTTGGCCAACAAGCTGGAGGCTGTCTCCTCAGGTGTGCAGGGCCTCCTCAACCCCCTGAATTCATCCCTGGCCAGCCTTGGGATCGGGCAGTGGCTCGTGTCAGAGGTGTTGCCCACCTGGGAACAAATAAGTGAGAAAGACCACCAAATGCTATTGCGAGCACTGGGCATTGAACAAAATAACATCTCCCTTGCTCTTAGTTGCATCCAGGCCCAGATGTGGGTGCAGAGTGTCGTTGCAGGTATCCTGAGAGATGGCGACAATGGCGTCCTCCCCACCGAGATCCGAAAGATCGTGTGGGACGCGGCCACAGAGAAGGAGCGGCAGCTCCAAGCCTGGTGGCGGCTTGTCAACTTCACCCATGACCGGGTCCTCAACGCAGTCATTGCCCATGTTCTGACCGTGGCAGAGGCTCGCATCGAAAAGGTCTACCCCATCGTGGCCCTGGGGGTTAACACAAACGGGTCTGTGGTCTACCCCCTGGACCACCGCATGTGGGCGAGGGTGTCTGATGGGAAATGGCAATCGGTAGATTTGGAAGCCTGCATTTTGGAAAGAGGGCTGGGATTTATATGCGAAGATGATGCCCTCAAGGCGAGTGACGTTTGCTTTGACACCAAAGAGGGGGTGTGCCATTTTGAGATCAATCCCCAGAGCAGTAACAAAACCGTGTTGGTGTACGTAGGGAAAGGGTGCGTGTGCTTCAGAACGATGTGTAAATACGTGCAAATTAATGAAGCTTACAATCAGACCGTGTTTAACGACTCGAATCTGTGCGCTTGCAACGTAGCTACTATTAGAGGCTGTGATTTTGTCTATAAACCGCCTGTGTTTACTAGCCAGTTGCTAATCAGAAACTATACCTTGTATCGTAGTATAACCCCGACCCCCATAGGTATGGATTTGTCGCTTGTAAAAGAAATGTTAGAGCATGCAAATTTACAACAGCTGTTAGAAAATGCTAAGGCAGAAGCTAAGAAAATCCTAATAACCGTACATCATGATGGTAATGTCATAAAGCAGGTAATGGAACGAATTAAGAGGGTGGGAGAACATCGCTGGTGGGAAATTTTCTTTGGCTGGTCCCCCACGGCCACCGGCATCTTCAACGCGCTACTGCACCCCATTGTAGTTATACTGCTAATGCAGATCTGCCTGTGCTTTGCCATGGTAGCGACTTGTTACCGGATCAGGCAGATGAAACTCTGCATTGACAACCAGGTGAAAGGACTGGGGCTGGCCAAGCGCCTCCTACCATAGTCAAGGGCAAGACTGGGTTGGCCTCTGTGTTTGCCACCAAGAAGAACTTTGAGCTCCGCTGTTGGCTGCAACCCAGTAGGCGTTGAGCGGTGGGGACACATGCCATACCAGACCTTGATGTGAGGGATGTCCTCCTCTGTCATAAGAGGGCCATCCAGGATGGGAGGGCAGGCCAAGCAGCCTGCAGTTGGCATGAATCACAGAATGGTGGAGGTTGGAAAGGACCTCTTGAGATGATCTAGTCCAGTCCCCCTGCTTAAGCAGGGTCACCTAGAGCAGGTTGCCCAGGACTGTGTCCAGCTGGGTTTTGACTGTCTCCACAGGTGGAGACTCCACAACCTCTCTAGGCAAGCGTGTGCAAGCGTTTGATCACCCTCACAGTAAAAAAGCAACAGTTAGTGTTAAGTAACTTTTCTTTGAACCTCCCATCCCCAAATGCTAATGTGAAGCAGCTGCTCTTGTGTGATTTAAGACTCCTAAAGCAGAGGAGAAGTGGATAAGGAAAGCCAAGGACAGTGTCTTTGGAAGGAAAGAGAAGGGAATATATTGCCTGAGTGTGGAAAAGCACCCACTGAAGATGGCAGAGATCTTACCAGCCTCAAAGACTTGGAAAAATGATAAAAGATGAGCAGAATGAAAGACCCTGTAACCACCTTGGACTTAAAGGAGCTGAATCCACATGGACCTTTGCAGCTACTATCTCCAGGTTCCCAAGACTCCCAGGACGCCTGGCCAACGGACTGGTGACATCTTGCTTTTGGAGCTTGGACATTACTGCTTTGCTTTACTTAGTTGTGCATGTAATCAATAAAATCTGTCTGTTAGCGGATGGACTGTCTGTTCAATTGCCACCTGCTCAGCTGCTCACTACCCAGGCTTGTCCCTTTGGCTACACTGGTAAAGAGAAATTCTGGTTAAAAGAAAAGAAGTGGGTTTTTTTCCCTTATACAGGTCAAAATCTCTCACTTGCATTTTGTCTGCAGAATATTCACTGAAACACAAAGATTTCTGCCTTGGGCTGAAGAGTGGGGCTCTGAGCTGGTGCACAAACCCTCTCTGCTCTTCTGTTCTCCCTCTCCTGACCATCACCACCCCCCTGCTTCTGAACCCAGAAGCCTTAAAATATCCATAGGGGGTCCAAACAATTTAAAAACATTCACAGTTTCAAAAAATAAATCGACCATGTCATTTCCAGACCAAATAAATTGACCACCTCATTTCCAGCCCGTATGTCTGATCTCATCTCAGAGGCGCTGCTCTCTGGGTGGGGTGAGGGGGAGTGCACAGACAAAAAGTCCTTTGCAATCCAGGCTGAAATAAAAAGATTAAAGAACTGGGGTCTAACCCAGCAGGAACTGCTGGGCTAGCTTGAGAAATGGGTGGAAAATATTGACTTTTCCCAATCACTGGGCTGGGAAGTAGAAAGAAACAGCATTTTGCCACCACGTACTTTTCTGAAAGAAAAGCGAAACTTCAATACATGGGTGCGATGGGGGGTTGGACTTGATGGTCTTTCGAGGTCCCTTCCAACCCCTAACATTCTGTGACTCTGTGATGAAGACACTTCTCCTTAAGAAGCACTCATTATAACTGAGCTCATGAAAATGTGAATAAATAAATCATTGTCTAAGACCATAAAAATCCTTTTTTTCCCCTCAAAGCACCACAAAAACAGCCCCTTCACCCCTGGGAGGTTGAACTCTCCCCCAGCCTTCCAACTCACCTGGGAAAGGGTCAGTGCCTGGTTCCCTCTATGTTCTGCTGCTCTCACAGAAAGCACACGGTTATTCCGGTTACGGCACCTTTCTTACTTGCTAGCACCTCAAATGGTTCATAAGAATTCATTTCCCCGTGAATAGTCACTCTTTTACCCAAAGCCTTTACCCCTCTAACCTCTTTGGGGAGCCAGCAGGGGAAAAAGAAGCCACAGAAAATTCACATGATCCACCCTTCAGTGCCCAGCTTGTGCTGGGGCAGTGTGGCACAGGAGGCTTAGCCCTGGGGTGATGGCCTGGCCATAGGGGAAGGGGCTCCTACATCCACACACAGGTTTTAGCTGGATGCAGACCCTGTACAGCTGCTGGACCTGGCAGCAGCATCCTCTGCAGCTGTAACGAGCTGCTGCTCTTGGCGGAGCCGGCACATGTACTTTTGGAAGGTTGGCAGAGCTATGAAGTTCCCCCCACCTTTTAGTGTCGTTTGTTTATCACCACAAAGGGAGGAGGGTTGTTTTCCTGGTAGCAGCACTATTGCTGCGGCTGCAATAGACTTCGGGTGCAGCAGCGGGGCAGAACCTGTAGCCAGAGTTTTTGTCTGGTTTTCCAGTTGCTTCAGTAGATCCCATAAAAGATTTTACCTAAACACACCTGTTTTTCCGAGCCAAATGGGCAACACGATTTATTCCCTGGTATTTCTGTTCATGTCCTCAGTGCTCTGGAGCAGAGGGGAGTCTGCCTGTGTAGAGCATGCAAGCTGTGGCCTGTGGAGAACCCCAACCCATCTGCAATGCACCAGCTTTTCTCTGTTCCAACCAGGTAGATCGAAGAGGCAGCTTTCAGAGCTAGCCCAGCCTGGCTGCCTCTGCTTTAGGCTGCGAAGATCGACATGGGCAAGTCACTCATCCCACTGCTCTAGTCCTGTGGCATAATTCAGACTAACTTTTGAAAAACTAGGGGCTAGGTGCTGCTGCAAAGGAGTTCTGACTCAAGTGGAACAAGTGATGTCAAAATAAGCCTTGATGGAACCCCAGACATGCTGGAGAGTCTACAAAGAGCCCACATGGGACAGGAAGGTACCAAACACATAATTTAACCAAATGAGCCTGCTCTTCTTACAGAGTATCTGCTGTCCGGGTAGCTGGCATGATGGGCATTTCCTGCTGCTGCAGAAGATCCTGCCAGTTTTGGGACACTTCTTGCAGCCACATGAAGGTACCATAACATGTCCTCACTCCATGTGAGCAGATGTGGAGTTTCCTTCTCCTCCAAAGCAAAGGTGAGGGGCTAAGTGAAGATATCTGGATCATGGTTGCATGGGGCTACTTCCAGAACCGGTCCTGGTGTAAAGACCGAACGGCTACCCTGAACCTGTGCATCTCCCATTGGCTCAAATCAAATGGAATTTGAGTTTGGGCTTCCCTCGGCTAGGCTTGTGTCTGAGAATGTTGCTCAGAAAAAGCTCAGACTTCATTTTCCCAGCCCCAAACAGGTTAATGTCATTGTATTTTCATGAAAACATTCAGAAAAGCTTGGTATTTTGGGGGTAGATTCTGCCTCTGAAGCCCTAAAGACTGTCAAGGTTCATTTCGTACCTCCTTGGACAGGTCCAAGCAGAAGCTGGCAGATTCCTGTCTGTCTGTCAGAGCTCTGTTGGAGCTGCCTCCCCAAACCTATCATCAGCATTTTGGTCAATGTCACTCTCCAGCGTGACCTTTGCCTTTCAGACTCAAGGCTTGGCCATGGCTCTCCTTTCTCTCTTACTCTCTTTCTCTCTTACTCTTTCCCGTTCTCTTTCCCCTCTTTCCCACCTCTAACTTTGATAGCCTTTCTCCATCAGGTGCTTTCCACCTTCCTTAACACCAGCTTTCTTGCTTTTTGAGCATGACTGTCACTCAAGATCATCCTTCAGGACTCCTTGCTTTGAGCAGGACATTGTAACGCTCTCTTCCTTCACCCAGCACCTCCAAGGTGCCCGCACATTCACAGAGAGGAGATTCACCTGACTTAGAACCTCTCACTGATGATATCCTTCAAACCTCATGTATTTTCTAAGCCACTGCACATCAAAGGAATCCTCTAAAAGCAAAAGTAGTATCAGGCAGACTGATAGCCTCGAGTGTTCAATCTCAATGCAGCACTGGACCTTCTGCTGCAGTGCTCCAGTTGTGACCCTTCCATAAGATACCTTTATGGTTGAGAACAAACATTTTATAATTTTATTTTATTTTGGTGGCTAGGCAAGGTTTCCCTGAGTTCCTTTTGCTCCCAAGCGTTTCACTCCACTCCAAAGCACACCAGGTGATTCACAGAGCAGCTGGGTGTTAGCCCCAACTATTTACAGTCTGTAATTTTACTGTAGACACAAGCCAGTATAGCAGAGAAGTAAGAAGGGAAGAGCAAGAAAGCCCCAGGGACAGAGTGATACAATCAGACAGCGATGTAGTACATCATGCACTATCCTGGCTGATCATGATTTATTCTCTATGGGCAGGATGGAAGAAATCAGTTTTAGGAGGTGGAATAAAGAAGAGCATCAAGGCTCAGAGGCAAATAGATGAGAGTTGGTTTGAGAGCTAAAAAGCTGAGCAGCGTATCCGGGATGTGGGACAGATTCCGGCTTGTGTTGATCTTTTTCTGCTTTGTAGAGTCCCAGCAAAATTCTGTGATGTGCCAGCACTCTGCGTGAAGGGAGACGCTTGATTTATTCCTCGCAGCAGACTTGGGAAGTGATCAGATGTACATCAGCCTGGCTGAGAAGGGGCCATGTGTAACTCAGCAGGGAGTTTAGTTTACTCTGAGGAGTGGTGAAATGACTGAAGTCATTCCACAGAGGGAAATGCAGGAATTCTTATGGGTTTGCTCATTTTATTGAGAAATAGAACAGAATTTATTCTATTTCTCAGAAACCATTTCCAATTTTGAGAGACATCTATCATCAACATGACTGCTGAGTTTGGCAAAGCTAATACAAGGCAGTGTAATTAAGAATTAGGCCTTCTACAGCACAGGGCAATCAAAACACTCCAGCTGCTCTCAGAAGTTTCACCAGTGGACACGAGTCACAGGTACCTGGAAAGGGAACAGAAAGACATGAGGTCACTTGGAATAGTGCAGGTTAGAAGGTGTGGGGGAAAAACATTCCCCTTAAACTTCCAACTACATTTCCCTTTCTTCTTAGCATCTCTAGAAGCAGTGCAAGGCTTCACTCCACTGAGAGGCATGGGAAGCTGGTGACATCTGCACGAGTGATGGTGGATACGCCATTTGACCTGGTCTGAGATCAGGAAGCAGCTCTAGGGCACGGCTCTACAAGGTGAGTGATGGTGTGAATTTATAGGACATCAGCTGCTCCATCAAAACTGCTCTCTCTGGGCTGGTACCGCAGAGTGTGCACAGAGGGACTTCTCCCTCAACCAGAAGTACGTTGCTCCCACTGGTCCTGGGACAAGAGTATGCATTTCGTCAGCAAACCCCCACCCTAATTTGTCTCCTTATAACTTGTTTGTGCAGTTGGACACAGATTTACAGGCCCGGCCCTCTTACTTAATCTGCCCAGATGGACTCTGTCCCCTGTATGCCCATGGATGCTGCAATGGTCCAGGCATGGTCACCAAGAGTGCAGGAGTACAAGTCATGGCTGGAGCTACCTGTGTTGTACATAATATCCCACCTTAGACCCCTCAAACAGATGAAGGCTTGTCCAGTATGGTGATGAAGGTCCTGGATGATAGAGCACAGTAAGACAGGAAAATGAGAGTAAAAATTCCCTATCGTTGGCAAGACAGTCAATACCTTAATGTAATCCTTTGTTTAGCTTTTTCGTGCAATTCTGGCAAATTATTCTAGTATCATCCTTCCAAACGCATTCAAAGGACACAGAGAGGCTTGCATGGCAATATTCTCTGCACTGAGCGCATCTTCTGTAAGGCCAACGTGTTTTGACTATGTATGCAGGACTGAACAAATGTTTTCAGAAACCCAGCTGTGATCTGGCATTGCTGGGCACAGAGAAAAGCAGCAAAGCCAGACTGGCCTCGCTGCCAGAGCACAGTGTCGTTCAGTGGGCTCCCCATGGCTTATGGAGCAAGTGCTCCTACGGGAGACAGGGGAGGCAGCGACCTGTACAGGTTCCCTGAAGAAGTAAACAAACAGGAAGTGCCATTAGATAGTTCAATGACTGCAGACTTTCCACAGCTACCCTTAAATTGACTAAAGATCAGAAGTTCCAAACCTGGAGGTCTAACACAAGGCATCCACATCTCTTTTCAGACAGTTTGTTGGAACATCTTTGGTTTTTAGTGCTACTGAGCACCAAGTAGTCAGTCGTTCGCGAAATTAAAACCCTTTCTGAGGGGATATAGATGCTTATTTATGAACAATTTCAAGCCTGCTTAGTCTCCACTGCCCTGGGTTTCAACTTGCTGATCTCCCCTGCGGTCTCTTGTACTTGTCAAATGCCACATGAGCACATTCCGAAGCATAAACATCGAAATCCATCTCACGGAGGTGCTCCCATTGCATTATCCTCGCTCTCCCTTAGCAAACATTGCAGTAATGCTACAAAGATGCCTGCTTGACTGTGTTTGCCTAAGCAAACAGCACCAGGATACTCTATAAAACATTACTAAAAAAAGAAAGAAAACAAAGACTTATTTGCCTCAACAGCACATCCACCAAAGAACAAGCGAGTACTGCCAATAGCAGCGGTGGTGTGTCTGCCTTCACTTCCTTCGTGCTTGTTCATAAACCTGACCGATAACCTTAACCAGTTGCCAGGGCTAACGCAGAGCAGCAAAATCATAACAGAAGAGGACGTAGCCATGAGATGAACGCTGGAGAGCAGACAAGCAGTGAAGCATAAGCAGTGAAGCTCACTGTGGAGGTCGAGATGGACACAAGCTTGCGGGTGTTGTCTCAACAACCTCCTCCTTCTCTTCACCAGCTGGTGCTTCTTGCTGTTTGGAGCACGGAGCAGAAAGATGAAAGGCAAGCTGTGCACCAGCGTACGTAGCCCACGCCCGGCAAGCCCTGCAGGCAGCGTGCTGGCTCTGCTCAGGCTGGGCCACACAACACCTCCACTGCAGGCACGGCACCGCGCTCGGCACAGCAGCACTCCCCAATGAGTGTGGCTGACGTGTGTGGTCAGAGCTCTTCATCCGCCGAGCTAGAAAAAAGAAGAATAAAGAGAGATGTGAACACACCAGAAGCAGGTGGCATCACCTTCTCCCTCAGGTTTGAGAGGAGTTTTTCTTAAAAAAAAACACCCCTTCCATACAGTTCTCTCATTTTGAGGGCAATTCTAAGGAAATGAGTATGCTGCTTGCTTAGGCTGTGAGTGTAGATACCCTCAGGGTGACGTGAAATAACTCGGCAGGGAAGACACTCATCCTGAGAGTTTTCAAAACATACCACACGTCTGTAAGCGCTTGAACAGACACAAATGCCAGCAACACTGACTGCTGACCATTGACAGAGGGGCCCAGACCGCAGACTTTATGTCTAGAATCATAGAAAGTTTTGGGTTGGGAGGGACCTTTCAAGGTCACCTAGTCCAAACCCCCTGCAGTGAGCAGGGACTTCTTCAACTAGATCGGGTTGCTCAGAGATCTGTCCAACCTCACCTGGAATGTTTCCAAGGATGCGGCATCGACCATCTCTCTGGGCAGTCAGGGCCCTGGGCCTCACCGCTCTCAGTGTAAACAATTTATTTCTTGTATGTAGTCTAAATCTCCCTCTTTTAGTTCAAAACCATCAGCCCCTGTCCTGTTGCAACAGGCCCTGCTAAAAAGTCTGTCCCCATCTTTCTTATAGGTTCCTCTTTAAGTATTGAAAGGCCACAACAAGGTCTCTCTGGAGACTTCTCCAGGCTGAACAACCTCAGCTCTCTCAGCCTGGCCTGCCAGCAGAGGGGTTCCACCTCTTGTATCATTGTTGCAGCCTCCTCTGGTCCTGCTCCACCAGGTCCATGTCTCTCCTGTGCTGAGGACTCCAGAGCTGGCCCCAGCACTGCATGGGGGTCCCACCAGAGTGCAGTAGAGGGCCAGAATCACCTCTCTTGACCTGTTGGCCCCGTTGCTTTGGATGCAGCCCAGGATGTGGTTGGGTCTTCTAGGCCGTGAGTGCACATTGCTGGCTCATGTCCAGCTTTTCATCCGTATAAACCCGAAGGAGTAGGCTTTATGTCTGATGTTGCTTTGTATGATGCAACTCTGCTATCATGGTCTTGATTTCACATTGGCTCCCCTTCCACCCTGAGCATGACAGCATGGAGCAGGGAAGGAGCTCTTGTGTGAAGGAATTGCTGATGTGCATTCCAAATTGCTGCTAAATTCAGTCGGTGCAAAAGTTGCTTTCTCAGGGGGCTCTGAGGCCTCTGCATCATGGGCATGACTGACATGAGCTATTTGGCCCAGGAACCTTGGTGTGTGCATAGATGTTGCTGAAGGCAAGCCTAGGTGCTGTCTGAGAGAAGCCCGTGTGAGCTGAGTGCATTCTGCATGGCCCCTTGATCCGGACATGCATGAAGCTACAGCACCATTGGCCTCTAAGGAGTGAGTAAAAGAGCCAAATCTTGCAAGCTGCTGAGAAGTCTCATATTTCAGTGGTCACACACTACCTTGTCCAGGTGACTTATTTGACCAGACAGTGATGGAACCGGTCTCCTGGTGTTGGAGCATCATGGGGAGTGGAATGCAAGAGAGGGAGAGTTAGTGGGGTGAAGATAAGCAATGCAGAGGGATTTAGATTTTTTTTAAGCATGAGAGGTGGATTTGTGAAAGGCTGAAGGCAGGGTAGGAAAGAACTGAGATGATGCAGAAAGCCCCCACAACTTCTCCCATCACTGAGGGAGAGACTCCATTTGCTCGTGAAATGAAATGAATGTAAGGATACGGAGTTTTGATGAGCACTCCAAGGAGAACCTGTGTCTATGCCATGCTATTTACCTTTGACATACCACTGACACGGAGGAGCGAAGACAACTAGAAACCATAATTTCTGCTGTCTACCAAGGAGAAGGTTTTGCCACGGTGGCTCAGAAATAGCATCAACAAGGGAACATTCTGAGGGAAAAAGCTTAGCTTTGAGCATGAGGTATCACAGTCAAGACTTTTCTGATATAGCATGATACCAGTAATTGTGCCCCTGGAGCTTGCATTTGATGGTTTGGAAACACCAGGCACTTCACTTTGGGGAGAAAAACTTCATTTCAACTGTTTGTCAGGTTAGTGCTCAGAACATCGCCGTGAACACTTTCGTTGTCAATTCTAAGAAATCCTACTTCATTTTAAGGGTTTCTTTTCAATCTCCCCTCCCACCCACACACAGATTTTCAGTTTTCCCCACAACTCTAAGAGACAAAAAATACGTTCCACTTCTTTCACATTCCCCACATCGAGATTCTGCTTTTATTTCAGACTTTCATGTCTCAAGTAGAGCAATAGCAAGGACCAGAGCCTGCCAGTGCAAGGAGAAAAGGTCTGTGACCTCGGGGTCTGTGTTTTCACCTGGTCGGTGTTGAGTGTAAACCCTATCAGGCAGTCCCACTGTGAGACGAGTGGTACTTGGCACATTGTGCCAGGCAGGCTCTTGCAGGTGTGTTCCAGACTTGTGGAAAAGTCATCAACTTGTGGAAGTTGAGATTTATGGCTGCACCCAGCCCTCCACCTTGGAGCAGGAGTGACTGCCAGAGCACACCTAGGAGCAAAGCTGGGCTGGCAGTTTGCCGGAGCTCTCCAAAACAGAATTTTCTTGAAGGTGAACAGGAATCAATGCCCAAACCTTTGTTCTGCCAGAAATAACTGCTTGAAATAGCACTTCATGGCTTTCAGCTGTAAATTGAGCTTTTCACACTGAAGGTAGTGAAACGCTGGCCCAGGTTGCCCAGAGAGGTGGTAGAAGCCCCATCCTTGGAAACATTCCAGGTGAGGTCAGACAGGACTCTGAGCAACCTGATCTAGTTGCAGATGTCCCTGCTCACTGCGGGGGGTTGGACTAGGTGGCCTTTAAAGGTCCCTTCCCACCCAAAGCAGTCTGATTCTCTTTGAAATTAAAGGACAGCAGTGTATTTGGCAATGAGGAACAGTGTTGCTCTTCTCCCAAAGCTTTCCCACAGAAAAATTTATCGCTCTGTACTTATGGTTTCCTATTTACTCATTTCTGTGATCCATTTTTGCAATATCTGCATTCATTAGGAGTTTAAGGGTATAGTCAAGAACTGCTACAGATGGTCATGGCTAAAAAGATCCTGTGCCTAGCTGCTCACCACCTCACTCTGAAAATAGAAGCAGGATGGGAAACAGGTACAGCTGGAAAGACACCACTATAGGGCTGTAGCCTTCTTCAGGTCATTTCCACCAGTGGATGTGAAGAAGAACCAGCATCTGTAACATGTTAAGGTTAAAAAAGCTGCAGCTGGAAGGGCTCATCTGTCACATTGTAAGTCACAGAAGAAGCTTGTAGAAAGGCTGGAAAGAGAATCCGTGTCATAGAATCAGATCATAGAATGGTTTGGGTTGGAAAGGACCTCAAAGATCATCTAGTTCCAATCCCCCTGCCATGGGCAGGGACACCTCCCACTAGACCAGGTTGCTCAAGGCTCCATCCAATCTGGCCTTGAACACCTCCAGGGATGGAGAATCCACAACCCCTGTGGGCAACCTATTCCAGTGTCTCACCACCCCCCAGAGTGAAAAATTTCCTCTTAATTTCCAATCTAACCCTATCTTCTTCCAGTTTGAAACCATCACTCCTCATCCTATCACTACAGAGCTTTATGAAAAGTCCCTCCCCAGTCTTCTTGTAGGCCCCCTTCAGATACTCGTAGGCTGCAATGAGATGTCCCCAGAGCCTTCTCTTCTCCAGGCTGAACAAGCCCAACTATCTCAGCCTATCTTCATAGGAGAGATGCTCCAGCCCTCTGATCATCTTTGTAGCCCTCCTCTGGACCTGCTCTAACAGGTCCACATCCTTCTTGTGCTGGGGGATCCAGAGCTCCAGTCCTCACCCTGGTGCTTTCATCTTGGTGTTCCAGCTGACAGATGCAGCCACTAAGCACACTGTCAGCTTCCGTGTTGTTGGATGCAGTGCTGGCCAAAGGGCTTATGCTGAAAAACCCCTTAATTTAATTAAACTGTAATAATGCTCTAACTAGCTCCAACAACTGGTTTACTCTGGGATCCAATTCCACAGACACACGGTAAATTTGAGATGCTGCTCAAGGCATTGCATACAGGTGATTTACACGGGTTTTGGCCGAACGCCTCTCAATCTTTATAGAAACACGCTTGGACAAGTTAGCAGGTTAGATGTGACGAGGATGTGCCTTGTAGGCCAACCGTAGGGTTAACGTGCCAGGTGTTTGCGTTCCCCGTGTGCCTCGCTGAAACCACAGCCTGAGTTCAGGGCACACAAGGTGACTTCAGTGGTTCTCCTTTGATGGCAGGATTTCATATGAGAACCTTCCACCATGAAAACAAATTTTTGTTCACTTCACAGGACGCAGAAAGAAAGGTCCCGTTTCAGTTGTGGCCTTTTCTGGACAGGCCTTGCACTAGGATCTCACTACACGTTTCACACACTGCAGCCAGTCATGAACCCAAAGTACAAAATGTCATAAAAAGGAAAACAAGCCATAAAACAGTGACAGCATTTTGCAGAACGGCACATTCATGCCAGTCTTCATAGGACACCAAATGTGACAGCTGCCTTCAGAGGTGAGCATCCAGACTCTATTACATGTCCATTGAAGAAGCAACTCCAATGCTTTCAGGCATTTCTTGTTACTCCCGCTGCAGCAGAAGGGCCTTGCCTCCCTCTAACGTCAGCTGCCCTTATGGAGAGCTTAAGCTGATCTGTTTGCCTGTGAGTGAGAACAGTGGATGCAGGGATACAAGGATGTCCCAGGGATGGTGACCTTGAGGAGAAACTGGTAGACAATCTGCTTCAGGGGCACAGCATGGGCAGGATAAATCTGCCAGAGTCCCCTTCTGCACTGTTTGTAGATGAAAATAGAGGCCTTCGGGACCTGGTTTAGTGGTCATGACAGTGTTGGGTTAATGGTTGGACTTGATCTTAGAAGTCTTTTTCAACCTCAATGTTTGTATGAGTTAAGTACTTGATCCAGGTGACCTAGTGCACCAGGGATAGAGCCCAAATCGAAATGTGGGAGTCTTCATCTAAACTCAGTTTTAAACAGCAGTTTTAACCTTGGTTTTGTGCTCTGCTACACGTACACAACTTGTCCTTTTGATATACAGCAGCTCTTCCATGAAGCCCAGCAGCACACAGGTTTACTGAGAGAGGAGACAGATAAAATGTAGTGCTGTTGGGCCTGCCCAGAGGAACCCTCGCACCTGCATAAAACACCCCTGACTCCAAGGGGTCTCTGGGCAGATCTGCAGGTCTTTCTGCTCAAGATATGACAGAAAGATCCATGACTTAATTTGTTTCTCCAATCGGAATTGTAGTGCTTCGGTAGTTTTAATGGAAGAGATGAGCAGAATTAGCTTTTGTTACCACGTGGATTCCTTTGTTACTAAGAAGTGAAAAAGAGACGTATTTACAGAAGGGGGTAAATAGTCATCAATCTCTGTGCCTAATATTTTAAAACATGTAGCATGTAGATAACTACTGGCACAAATGTGGCAGGCTAGGAACAAGGCAATCAGGAAGCACGTGAACAATAATTGTTATTTATGACCTTCGCAAATTGGCTATCACTTATCTAAATGAGAGCTGTGAGTCACTTCTGCTAGATGAGAATCTGCGATGTCTCATTCGCAGCATAGATTAATCATTTTTTAATCAAAATGTGGCAAGAACAATTCTTTTGGGATCTTATCTTTCATGTTCGATACGAAGAAACTTTGTTTAGAGCTATTCTACATAGTTTGTGCAACTGCTTTCCAGTGGGTGGGCGAGGAGTTCAAGTACAGGTTTGGGAATGATCACTGAAAAACCAGAAACCACCTCCTTGTCCTGCCAACTCATGCTTCGAACACATTTTCAGAGCTGTTAATCTCCTTCTCCTGACTTCCAAAAGTGCAATTCTTACTTCAAAAACAAGTAAATTGGCACTATTTTCCCTTCAATTAGTCAGTTCCTTGTGTACAACAGGAGCACTACATCGTAACCTGTCCATTTGCCCGAGGTCTAACTGTTTTCTTAGACGGACCTCCTAAGGGAAGGAGGTGTACGTGATCATACGGAGCAAGGGTCTCCTACTAATAATTGGGAAAGACGCTGGCTGTGTTCGTACAGCCCTATTTGACAGAGCAGCAGAAACATCAAAGAGATCTTGCAATGCCTGGTTTGCTGAACCAGGTGTCCTGAGAGAAGAGGAAGACATTATTGGTCTCACACAGGAGACAAGCTGCAGCGTTGCCTGTGTCATTCTTGCAGCAAAGAGCATAGACAGGAGAGAGAGCTTGAAAACATCCCCAGGTACACTGCAGGACAACACAAGCAGCCTGCGGCTGGCAGCTTGCAGCAGCTCACAACTGTCACCAACAGTCTGTGTAAGTGAATTATGATTGAACCCACTCTGATGGGGTGATGTGTGACGTGAGGCTCCCTCATCAGGTGAGCAAGGGAGAAGGAAAGCTGGGGGAAGAGTCCGTGGGAAGATACGGAAAGGCAGGTAACTCCTGAGTGAGGAAAAAGACCCGCTGAAGAAAGCAGAGTCATCATCAGCCTGAAACAAAGGCCAAGGGAGATCAGGAAAGGGGACCAGAACAAGGACCCTACGTACACTTTGAACTTAAAGCTGAATTCCCATGGACCTCTGGGTGCAGGTTCCTGAGACTCCTGACCAGTGAACCATGGCACCTCAATGTTCCTGCTCAACTTTGTTTAATTGTACGTGTATCTAGTTGATCTCAGCTGTTAGCAAATAGACTAAGTTACTTAACGGCTCAGTTGCTAACTACTCAGATTTATAACTTTATCAGCAGCAAAAAAAATCTAAATCCAAGATTACCATCTACCACAAAACAAAAATCCTTAAAAAATGGACTACATTGTTTTCAGGGCTTTTCGACCTACTTCTTCTGTGCACAAAACCAAAACTAAGACATATCAGACAGAATTCAAAGGCTTGAGGGCCCTGGTCTCTGCTCCATCCCACACCACAACCACCCACAACAGAAAGTTTCAGTTGGGCAGATTTACCAAGAGCAGCAGCTCAGCACAGGTGCCTCCACAAACAGACTAACCCAGTGGAAAGCTCAGTCTGAGTGGTGCAAACCAACAGTCTGATGGCTTTCAGATCCTACATCAAGGCTCAGAAAGAGCTTTCTTGCAACCTGAAGGTGGTAAGAGAGACACTAAATGGTGTCTTATGAAATTGCTTTTAAACTGTGACTTTTCAGGACTTAACTGAGTCCAGGAGCTTTCTGTAGGACATCACACAGGCTTCAAACCCTCTGCACAGCCCCAGCTCTGCACAGTGCAGGCAGACAATGCAATTCCCCCCGTTCTCTTGGCAGCCTGCCTGCCCTGGGCCCTGTAGAGACTTTCCAGTGTCCATGGCTTACTGAAGGTCTCATCTGAGAGCCCTGGGAGCAACACAAGAGCTTGAACCCCGTCACCGGCATTTCTCCTTTAATTGCACTTATGCAGGCCATCAGTGTTAACAATTAATTGTCGAGGACTTGTCACTGTTTGGTTAATGACTGGACTCAATGATCTTAAAGGTCTTTTCCAGTCTAGGCAATTCTGCGATTCTGTGAATTTTGCACATTGCATATTTCTGTGTTTCCTAAATTAAATTTTAAAATAAGGATTACAGCGAGAAAAACCTACATATATGTAGACATATATGTAGACAACGCATATATGACAACCATTTGTCCATTTATTANAGGATTACAGCGAGAAAAACCTACCAGACAACGCATATATGACAACAATTTGCCCATTTATTGAACATTTAAACATCAACATTTTAAACATAAGACTCATTTTCCACACAGAACTGGGTGGCAAAAACATCAAAACAACAACAGCAAGTCAGACCTGGAATCAAAAGCCTTTCACATTCCCCTTTTAAATCCGTCAGAGAAACGGTTCCAGGCACGGCCGGGGACACTGTAGCGTTTAGGAACTTTCTTAGAAGAATAATAGAAACCTCAGTAACAGGAACTGTTAACAGTATAAAGAAGCTACACGTTTTGGGGAAGTTCCAACAGTATTCTGTAAGATAATGACCCTTATTTGTGGTATATTCCAGAAGAGATTACAGACTTCCCAACTTGCATGGCTGCTGTATGTGTAAAATGATTTACAATGGATGCCTAACCTACTGCCCCAGAATTTCAGGAGATGAGCTTTTTCTCACTTCCAGATTGGAACAAAAACTTTGCTTAACCTCAGAAGTCACAGTATAGTGTAAAATGGTCAAGTGAGTCTACAGACAGAATCAACTTCTTGAAGCTAAGCAAAACCTTTATCAATATCCCAAGGCAGATTCAGCCCAAAGTAGCTCCTCTTCTCTTTCGCCATCTGTCTGTGGCTTCTTTTTATCCTTTTTCTTTTTCTGCTTCTTGCTTTCCTAGTGGGCTTTCCTTTAAGTCCTTTGCCTTTATAGGGACTTGGTTTCTTCTCATTTACCAGGTCTACCTCAAATTTAATTCTCTTTTGCTTCTTATTTTCTGTTACAAAATCTGTGCCTTCACTATTTTTCTTTCTTTTCTGATTTGTGGCTCCTTTCTCATACTTCAGCTCTTCACTGATGTATTTTTCCTCCTCAGAATGTTTTATCTGAAATTTCTGCTCTTTTCTGTAGAAGCTGGTAGAAGTTTCAGCAAGCACAAGTTCGTAGCAGTCTTTAGATTCTGCAATTGATAGGCTGAAGCTCTTATCTCTGATGGTGGCCACCTCAGACACATGTTCTTCTCACTCTTCTTTACAGTATACTTTGTTATGGTGACAATCTGGTGTCTCTCCTAGTGCATGATCACAAGTTGATGGCCAGTTTGCTGATGTATTTTCCCCAGTATTTGTAGATGACTGGGTTTCCGAGAAAAGGCTGGAACACTGGCCTTGTTCACAATTAAGGTTTGAAGATATCACCTCACCAAGGTCACTTCTTCCTTTAATGGTTCTATCTTGAAACTCTTCATCTTCTGCTTTTCCCAGATACCTTCTCAGCACTAGACCTCTAGCTTCCTGAACTTTAATGGAATCAGTTAATTCACCTTGAACGGAGACACATGTTTTTTCTGATTTCTTCCTGTGACTGACAAGCATTCTTTCTCTGCATAAACTGGACAGAAAGTCCTAGTTATTAATAGCTCTTAATACTGTTGAGTTTAAAAAAAGGTCGTATTTCAAGAGTTAGAAAAAGGACATATTCCAAGTGTGTTGTCCTGTGTAACTACACGGACCCTGTTACACACGATCTTGTCTGTAAGGCTGACTCTTTGCAAGAACTGAAAATCCAAAATAACTTCATAAAGACAAATGAGCTTCTAGGGAGCAAGGGTGCTGCAAGAATAGGCTGCTTTTAAAATGACTTCATATATTTTTTAAATTAAAATTTAAGATTTTCTCTTATTAACTAATTGCCAATTAGCTGCAAATACATACCAGCTGTCAGGTAATAAAGTTACTCATTTCTTTATGTTTTGAGCAACTGCAGTACAGTAATTTCAGGCAAACTGTGTCACTCCACAACAGAAACAACCAACCTGGATTGCTAAAAATCCCAAACAAGAT
The DNA here is from genome assembly GCA_013400335.1 of Eurystomus gularis. Taxonomy (NCBI): domain Eukaryota; kingdom Metazoa; phylum Chordata; class Aves; order Coraciiformes; family Coraciidae; genus Eurystomus; species Eurystomus gularis. The sequence goes on along the minus strand of VZZY01007814.1, from coordinate 340,960 downwards.
AAATGTGGTCCCCAGACAAAACTAGTGCCAAGGTTCAGGGTCAGTCCACTAGACCTATAACAGACAGCACATAACAAACAGGACAACTACACATAACAGACATAACAAACCAGGACAACTACTCAGCAGTTTGTATTCTACTCTTCCTTTCCTCCGGCTGGAAGATAAAGCGGTTAGATGACACAGATATCCCCTGTGGGAAGGGGAGCTCTGAAGACCCATCCCTTAAATGTATCTTTTTCTGCCTTAATTCACCAGCTCTACACGTTGTCATTTTCTCCTCTCCTACAAGCTGTGTCACCCATAGATCTAAGTATTCTGAAGCCAGCAAGTAATCTTTTTCCCCATGCAAACCCAAGAGCTTCATCGAGTAGCAAAATTACAGCATTAATTCCAACTTGGCATCAAAATGTATTTTGTTTAAATTACAGCATGATTTAATGAGAGCTTTTTTATACTAACAATGACTTTTGACTATCAGGCAGGACTTTGAATTCCTTCCTAAAGAAAGGATCGACAGTTCTGTTGCACAGGACCAGATGATTCCCCCTTGAAATAAATGAAGTTGCACAGCAACAGGGCCTTGGCTTTGGACACAGCGCTTGAGCTGGAGCCAGTCCTGATGGGAGGCTGGAGAACAATGACTGCTTAGGAAACAAATTCCCTTACGTGGGAAGACTGAAATAATTACAACAACCAGTTTCATGAATAAAAGATTAAGGGAAGACATGATACCAGCTTTCAATTATTTAAAGAATGCGATGAAACGGAAACAAATGATTCCATTCTTTTGTCTGCTTCTTGTTCTGCGCACAGCGAAGAAACACAGGGTGGTCAGAGGAAGCTGAGTTCAATGTCAGTAGAAGGTTTTAAGATGGAGAAGATAAAGAAGTCCTGGGAGATGCTTCTCATGGAGGCTGTGGAGTTTCTGGCACGGATGGTTTTTAAGAAAGATGTGGATGAACATCTTAAGAATGACACAGATACCACTGACCCTGGCCTTGGATTTAGGGGACTGGGCTATTTTCTATGATCCTTTGAATACGACTGCAGAACCTGGTGAGGATTGGATCTCCCAAGTCAATAAGAGATATTTCCCAGTCTACAGCTGTCAGAGACAGAACTTTAACAGTTCACAGACCAAAGAGAAAGGAAGAAATGCTCTTGCTCTGTTACACAGGAAAGGATGGCCATTTCCTTGTACACATCGGAGCAGTTCCTTGAACAAATCAGAACCGAGCACTAGAGCTACACTCATCAAGACTGTGACACTTGCTCATGTTCTGCTTACCATTTATGTAGAATTCTGCAGGGACACCTTTGTCTCCTAGCTTCTCCAGTATCTTCTTCCGTGCTTCATTTCTTCTGTGTCTCTTACCACCATAATGTTCCTGGGCTGCAGCTGGATTATTGAAGGGAGCACAGCAGAGCTTGCAGTACTTGTCTGACTCATTTAAGTTCAACCTTGTGTTGGAGGATAACAAAGACTCTTCAGCTGTTGAAGGCAGCAAGGGCTTCTCAGCCGATGGCTTCTGTAAAGCTGGAGACAGGCAAGGAGAGGATAAATCTGCTGATAGCACAGCAAAGGAAAGGCTAAAACAACTCCAAGAAGCAAAGCAGGTGACTGCAGAACCACAGAGCCAGAAAGAACAGTCTGCTGGGTGATGAACTACTTACAAGAGACTATAAAATACCTTAATACTTTCAAGAATATGAATGTACAGACTGATAAGGAATACAACCCTGGAATACTCCAAAATAGATACCCCCAAATCAGCTGTGTTTGATGGCTGGTCACTCTAAGGTCCTTATAGTGGCCAAGAAGAGAGATGTACCCTGCAGAGGTGATTCAGAGCACAGTTCTTACCAGGAACAGGCTGCGTGTGCTGTGCTAGCACATGGTCTCCTGATAATTGCTTCAGCTTTTTAGTGTGGATCTTTGGGGAAGTAAAACAGACGTTGCAGAGATTGCAGTGTTTGTTTTTGTCCACTACTCCACTCCTATCCATCTGAAACCAGACAAGGGCAAGCTCAGTTACAGGCATTCACTGAAATCTGAAAGGAGGCATTTTATTTAGTGATGAAGAGGAACAGTCACCTGGAAACTGATACAATCTGTTCTCTTCTGTTTGTCATGCTCCTGCTTCTCATCCTTACCACGCGCTTGGATGTATAGATGAACATTCTTAGCATGTTTTTTGCCCTGAGAAGAGACTAGAATTACTCCTTTCAGTAACAAGGATCCAAGCAGTGATTATCCAGTGACCGGGACTTCATTCACCAAAAACTGCTTTCCACACTTGCCGAGTTGTGTTTGTACAAAGCAGAGCCACAAGCAGACTAATGCCTGCTCAGGTAACAATACTAGACTTTAATCAGTAATACTGACAATAATAACACTGTGCCTCAAGCAGCCCTTAGAGTCATCTACTCTCAGCTCTCTGGGGAGTTAAAAATCCTGACGTGTCCCCTTACAAACAGGGCTGTTAAAATAGGTGAGGAAAGGAATACAGAGAAGTCAGCCAGGCTCCTTTACCACTAAGCCTGGGTGCTTGACATCAAGGCTGTCCTGTCAATGTCAGGCAGCACAACTCAACTCAGGTGAACGTCAGGCAGCACAACTCAACCTAAATAAGAAGTCTAGTCTCCTTATATGGTCATTGGAGAGAAATGGGTTTCCCTGGAAACTGAGTTGAAGTATCTCCAGCTTGGAGTCAGTCTATGGAGATTTCTACACCTTTCTCCTGAGGATACAATAGTCCAGGTAACTAAAATCTGGTGTAAAATGTATGCTTCCCTCAGATGCAATTATTTTTTAATTCTTAGATGCTCTCAATGCATAAGCTTTGAATTCTTGCACTTGCAACACACTTACCCACATGCCACCCTATACAGTGGTACCCTACAAAGTAAAAGAAGTAACTTGCCTTCTCCGATCTGATGCTTTTCAGATGCCTTTTAAGGATTCTGAGGAGCAAGCCAGGATATGATAAAGAAAAGACCGAAACTCCCGTGCCTGCAAACCTGCACATGCTCAAGATCAAGTTTCAAAATACACTTGTCCGTATCTACAGCAACAACCCAAGGCCCACAGTTGTTCCAAGAAATGCCTTCAGTATGATTCATACAACTTGCCTCAAGCAGACTCTGGTGCACAGAGCAGCACGCCTGTAACGCTGGGTGAAGCATCAGGAGTCGTGACCTCAATCCTCTAGAGCTAGCTCTGCCCCGTGCTATACATACGTTCTGGTTCAGGTGGTGCAGATCTGCTTCAACCCCATATAGGCCTGAACCAGCTCTGGTCCTTCTAAAATCATGCTGCAAGATGCAGGTCGAGGGAGGTTCTCCTCCCCCTCTACTCTGCCCTGGTGAGGCCTCATCTGGAGTATTGTGTCCAGTTCAGGGCTCCCCAGTTCAAGAAGGACAGGGAACTGCTGGAGGGGAGACAGTAAAGGGCTACAGAGATTATAAGAAAACTAGAATATCACTTTTATGAAGAAAGACTGAGGGACTTGGAGATTTTCAGCATAGAGAAGAGAAGACTGAGAGGGGATCTTATCAATGCTCATAAACCTTTAAAGGGTGGGTGTCAGGAGGATGGGGCCAGACTCTTTTCAGTGGTGCCCAGTGACAGGACAAGAGGTAACAGGCACAAATTTGAGCATAGGAAGTTCCATCTAAACATGAGGAGGAACTTCTTCACTTTGAGGGTGGCAGAGCCCTGGAACAGGCTGCCCAGAGAGGTTGTGGAGTCTCCTTCTCTGGAGACTTTCAAAACTTGCCTGGACACTGTCCTGTGCAACCTGCTCTAGGTTTAGGGTGCTGCTCTGGAAGAGGGTGGACTAGATGATCTCCAGGGGTCCCTTCCAACCCCTATCATTCTGTGATTCTTTGATTGCCCTTCACTATCACTGAACCCACAACTTTCACAGCGTTCAAGTCTGGTTAATGCCTAAGCCCAGAATAAGTCTTGAGATACTATAAAAAGTCTTTCATACTACTACACAGAAACTCCAAACAAAGTGACCAAAGCCTCGGTGCTTGCTAAGAGAAATTCTCCTTTCCAGCCTACCTTATAGTGTGATCTCCTTTGAGACCTAAACTGCAGCACTGCCCTGCAAAGCTTACAGAAAGTGCTGCTGAAAAGGTCTTTCCTTGTTGCCTCATCTAAAATGTCATCTAAAGGGAAAGAGTAAAAGACAAAAATGAGCCAGTAGTTAGGACAAGACATATTTGCATTTCTTTGCATACACGAAACATCAACCACTTGAATATTCACATGCAGCAAATGACAAAGGAACCAGTATTCACCCACCAAATTACACCGTGCCTCGCTGTGGCTTCAAAGCAACGCTGTAAAGTCACCTAAACCTTCCTACTTACAGAAGTATTGCTCGCACAGACTTGTAAAGTATTACTATAGGAGTTGTAAAGTATTACTATAAGAGCATCTACACTTCAAAAACAAAGACAGAGACCATTCACCCCTTCAAATAGGCCCAAATGTCAGAAATACTTGACTAAAAAGGATTTGAACTGGACCAGATCAGATGGACAGTTAAATATGGGAATACTCCTTACAAATGAGAAGCAAAGAAAGTCTGGGAGCAGCTCAGTGCAAGTGTACTGAACTGTAAAACCAGTTACCTAGAGAAAGATACATGGAACAATATCCTATTTTAAAAAAACAACAACAGAAGGTAGATTACAGTGCAACTAGGCACAAGTGTATGAAATGCTACTGCCATGGGAAGTATTCACTCTGCAAAAATTTCCATTTGCACAACTTCTTACTGGAAAACGTATCTTTGTTTCAAAGACAGCCTCCTTTGCATTAGTTAACACATGTATTCTACATGTGTTTTCCTTGACTTACCAGTGAATTGCACAGTCTTCTGATCAGGCAAAACCCAACCAAGTATATGCTACTAAAAAACCCTAAAACCATTATAATGTGAAAAATTAAAAACATTATGATGTGAAATTAATAATGAGGTTTAGTTTTGGTGGTTTTTTTTTCTTGGCTGACCACTGCAGTGAAAATATTATAGGGAGCAGAAGTCTGGTTGTCCAAATAGCTTCCATTGTGCCTCTTGGAGCTGTCCTGAGCCCTGTTGTGTCGTAGCATGGTTTGGGTTGGAAGGGACCTCACAGGTCATCTAGTTCCAACCCCCCACCCGCCATGGCAGGAACACCTCTCACTAGACCAGGTTGCTCAAGGCCCCATCCAACCTGGCCTTGAACACCTCCAGGGATGGAGCATCCACAACCCCCATGGACAACCTGTTCCTGTGACTCACTGCCCTCACAGTGAAGAACTTGCTCCTTACATCTGATCTGAATCTCCCCTTCTCCAGTCCTTGTCCTCAACAGCATTTTGCAATAACCAGTGAATTGCATTAAAGTATATTCCAGGGACAGTTTGAAATATTGCTCTTCATTGTTACAAGAGCTGTTTTAATTTGTTAATATTGTGAAAAGGTTGACAGGACTTGAGTTAAGATTCTTTCTTCTTTGTAAATTTATCACCTCTTAGCTCTCTTTCTCCTGGTAGTGTTGTCTTTTGTATTTACCAGTAAGTCTTTCCATTTTCAGCTCTTAACACTTGTCCCTCTGTTTTGGCTCCATCTTTTCCCAGGCTACAGTTATGCTACCACAGCTGAGTCAGCACTGACAAATGCAGAGCTACAACCACCTCAGTGAAGTCTCCCACCTCTGTCTAACACTTGTAGTGCAAGTCTTGGTTTTCCCCAAGAGAGAAGTATCTACAAAAATAAAAGACACAGAGTTCACAACATTTGCCTCGATTTTGGAACCTTAAAGATTTGCTCTACTCAGTTTCTCTCCATGGTCACAAGATGACTATTAACACGTATCACGAGACAGGCGGGGTTTCCAAACCATAACTTGGCTGGGAAATGCAGAGCAGCACCATAAGCATGGCAACAGAACCTCTTTAAAGCAGCTCTGCGCATTCTCCTGCTGTCACATTAGCAAACAGCACGGGAGCTCAGCGCTGGGCTTGTCAGTACGACACACAAAACCTCGCTGGCGTTCCTTAAGTCAAACCAGCCCAGAACACCCTGACCCACACAAAGGATACAGCAGCTGCTACCAAAGTTGGTCAGAAGCACAGTGACCCAGCACTTCTGAAAACGCCAACTCTGAAATCACTTTTTAAAACCCTGATCTGACAATTTCAGCCTCAACCCACATAAAAACCCATTAAAAAACACACAGCCTTTTTATTTTCTGTATAGTTAGTGGGTTTTTATGCCTTGGATAATGTATTTCCACACGGTCCTCTGATGAACTGCATGGAGGCAAGTTCAGGGATAAACTGATATATCTCTCAGTTAAATCTCAACCAGGCAGTGAGCTGTAAATGGTCTTCAGTTTGGTCTGGGCAACTGCAGGCTCCTTCTCAATGGCAACCACACACACCAACAGCCCTCTTCGCTAAAGGACACGTCTCTGCTCCCTTCCAGAGAAGGGTCACAAACAAGTCTGCCCTTTCTTCTTTTAACTATGCCTCAAGACAATTTGCCACACACAAAAATGACAGAGCACAGGGAGATCTAGGCCACTGCTGCCTGTGTGCAACCAGTTCTGTAAATATTAAGTTGAACTTGAGGTCTTCAGCTTTCAGATTCATAAGATGTCTTTCCCGGCAACTAAGAAGAACTTTTTTGAAAAACAGCTTACTGTACAGTTTGCAACCATGCCATGAGAAACTTTTTGGAGAATCAATCAAAAGGAGTAGCCCTGCAGAATACAATACTGACCTTGTCATTTTTATGCCTCCAAAATATTTACTGGTATTATGACTTCAGAGCAACTGTTTGCTCTTTGTCTTTAAGAAATGGTTCACCACAAACCAGACCAAGTACAGTTTGTCACAAAGGGTCTACTCCTTAATACAAGGATTTGGAATTAAATGCTGTGGAAATCCAAGATATGAATTGTTTTTAACAAAAGATATAAATGTTCACACTATGTGATGAAGTCAACCAGTGATTTTCAGTGGAGCTTTACCCGTATTTTTAGGCTATTTTCCCCCCCACCAAATTTGTCAACAGCCCATACTTCAGAGGAGAAGACAAGTCTCTGGACTGGAGTCCTTAATCCAGCCCACATTTCCTATTTATTAATGAAATACGGCAATATTTTTTCATGCGATTCTTAGTAGGTCTTATGGCTTTACCCTCGCTGCAGTTTTCTCAGCTGTATTATGAAACCTATGGCACTTAGTACTGCTACTAAGATGCTGTGAGATCTCATGTTTTGTGAAGCCCACCGACATCCTCAGAAAAGACACACTACAGCAACAGTAATTATTAAGAGAGGTTTATTTATGTAAAAGGAGGCACAAAGTGAAGCAGCGCAGATAAAGGAGTTTCTGGCATCAAGGGATGAATCTGATCCCACTGAAGTGAGAAAAGCAGTTCTGCAAGTGGCTTTAGCACAGCCAATTAAGCCCAGATACTCAAAAGCTTGTCCCATTAAAGGAAGTGCAAAGATCCCTCAAAGGTTCATGGGAAATGCAGAGCCCTGTAACAACCCCCTTTGGCTTCTGTGGTCAGAAATCCCACCAACCAGATTGGTGCTTCTCTTCAGTACAGCCCTGTTTTCAGTGTCACCTCACAACAATGAGATTGCAAGGCCTGATCCTAGGTAGCACAGCTTCTGAAAGCACAAGTGATCCACGCTTTGTTGGTGCTTACAGACGTTAACATCAGGTAAGGTTGTCGTAGAATCATAGAAAGGTTTGGGTTGGAAGGGACCTTCAAAGGCATCTAGTTCCAACTCCCCTGCCATGGGCAGGGACATCTCCCACTAGACCAGGTTGCTCAAAGTCCCATCCAGCCTGGCCTTGAACACCTCCAGGGATGGAGCATCCACAGCCCCCCCCCGGGCAACATGTGCCAGTGACTCACCACCCTCAGAGTGAAAAATTTATTCCTTAAATCTAATCTAAATCTCCCCTTCTCCAGTTTAAAACCATTACCCCTTGTCCTATCACTACAAGCCCTTGTAAAAAGTCGCTCCACATCTTTCTTGTAGGCCCCCTTCAGATACTGGAATGTTGCAATGAGGTCTCCCCAGAGTCTTGTCTTCTCCAGGTTGAATAACCTCAACTGTCTCAGCCTGACCTTATAGGAGAGATGCTCCAGCCCACTGATCATCTTTGTATGGAAGACTAAAATGATTAGCTTCGGGGCTTCAGTAGTCTTGAGGGTGCCCTGTTTACATGAAGATAAGTGACCATGCAGGGCTGAAAACACGAGTGCGGTTCTTGATTTGCAAGTGTCTGGAAGCACCAAGAAGGATTAGAGCCCATTTCTAGTGGGAACAGTACAAGCATATAAAAAAAAAGGGCTTCTGCTCTGATCTAAGGTGGCACTGACCACAGCAAAAGGATGCATACAAACGGAAGGAACCAGGAGGACAACAGACTGTGTTTATTAACCGAGTGTATTTACAGATTCCTTATTTCAAGCAAATGTAATTAGCAACTCACCAACACACCATCTGCCTCACCTGTACCATTTGCTTTGCCCCGTTATCCTTCCTAAGCTCTTAAGAGATAATTCTTTCCAGAGGGAACCAGGCTGAGAAATGTACCTGTCAAAGACGATGGATTAGATCGAATGGGAAGTGAGCATTTGAGGACCACCCTGGCACAAAGGGAAAAATCCAGCCCATAAACCAGGTAACATCTTCCTGTTTCATCACCGGTCACTACGTGAAACAGAGTCTAGACTTCCATGAATATACTATTTATAGGCTGTCCTTAAAAAACCAGATATTCACACAGACACACACACAGAAAACATTACTGTTGGTGGACTGTTAAGGATGAAGAAAGCAGATCTGGGAGACGACTGCGACCCTTAGTGATGATCCATGTTAGAATTAGCATAGTCTCAAAAGGAAAATAGGTGAAGTTTTCCATTTTCTTTTCAAAGAAAGGCATAAAATATTTTTGATTCTTTTGACTCTAATTCTCAGCAGTTATTACAGGATTTCTTGTGATTACTTCAGCTCTTATTAAAATTCAAGAGGTTCAAGTCTAGGAAACAGAATGGGTGCCAAAAAAAGCTGGTTTTTTTTATCAACCAAAATGCCTATAAAATGCAAGAAAGCAAAATATTCACAGAAAAGTCAATCCAAATTTCTTCTTGGCTTTATAACACCATTAATTTATAGCAGACATCCAAGCTAGCTGGGTATTTTAATGCATGGCTGCTTCACAATCAGATCTGAACTCCACTGCAGAGGCTATGGAGTCCTAACGGAGAAGGAGGAGATGAGTAGGAAAAGGTAAGAGAGGATGAAGCTGGATGAGTAGCTTGTGCCTCTGCCTGGAGAAAAGGGACAAGGATCACATCTTCTACTCTTCTTCAAAGAAATACCAACAGTGCATCTGCTTCAATACTGTTCCCTCTAAGTCAGTGTTCTGCTTAAGTCACACTTGAGTTCTCCTTCATAATTTTATTTTTTATGATGAGACCCTTGAAGCTTGAGATGTAACCTAATGATTTGATTAAAATCTAATGTTTTAGTGAGTTGGTCTCACTCTCACACGCCCTCCATCACTAAGACAAGCCATGAATCACTGAAGATTTATTAAGCACCAAAACCCAGTCAAACTTTACAAAGACTGACGCATGAAAAAGTTTCCTAAACACATCCACTTTCACTCTCACAAAAACAACTTTTCATTTCTATCTCCAATTTGACTTATAAAAGTGTCTGAGTAAATAGAAAAATCTGCTCTTAAAGCAGAAGTAGATCATAAAAATAAATGTATGCTGAAAACCCAGCATACCTTTTACTGGTATATATAATATTCTGACTGGCATCTTCTGAGAGTGTTCAGAAGACATAGAAGTTAAATCCTTCATATGAAGCAAAATTAAAAGCAGTCTGACATACTAGTGAATAACACAGAAGAAGAGAACATAGAAAACAAGTATCACCTGAATATCATCTGGGTGATATCCGATGTACTCACATTCTTGCTCATTCATTTAGCATTTATAAAAATACTTTTCCAGAGATGTGTTTCATACAACTTTTTTTTTTTTTAATGTAGAGAATAAACCCAGCCTACATCAATAAACAATAAGGAGCGATAAACGATAAGTCAATTAGTAGTGAGGAACACATGCTTAAAACAAGATCAACTTGATTATTTTTATGTCCAGACACCGAAATACGGACAGTGAGAAGGCAATGGGAACTGCAGGTACTCTCTTAACAAGAAAACTAAAGCAACTTAAATATTTTTTTTAAAATCAAAATAACAAGAAAACTGAAGGAATTTTTTTTTGTTGTTTTTAAAAATCAAAATAACAGAGGTGGATTTTGGAAATCTGGAAACAAATATGTTGCCTAACAATAATAAATCAGACTTTTAGTGTCTGAATTGAAATAAAATGATTTGTTTACTGTTTCTCACTTCTCAGTTACGGTCTTAGAAGCACACCCAACTTTTATATTTTTTTGTTAACTCATTTTCAACTCAGCAATTCAGTGAAGGCATTAAAACACTGACGTGCGGAGGCTCAGGGACATTTTAACATTATTGCACTTGTATATTTTACTACTTGAGAGAAGTTTAAGGATGTCTTTTCAACTTAAAACCTTTGTTTTCTCACTTTTACAAGGTTAATTGTAGGGGAATTTTTGTGGCATGCCAAAGAGGAAAGGCAGGTGGAAAAAAAGTCTTCCCTCAGGGCAGTATAAATGTGGTAGGAAAAATACTAACATTAATTAAAATCTCAGAAACCCAGGTAATTTAGAAAAGCCTGTTCAGCCCAGAATTTTCTGCTGCTTGATTAAAGAGGACATGCTCCTGGCTTTAGTCCATTCTTAATTTTAATTTCCCAGTTCTTGAGGGTAGAGAGACAGAAAGCAGAATAATGTAGTAAAGAAAAAGCCCAGGCTAGACAAATCCCTTAAGGCAAAAGTCTAAATTTTCAAGTTGAAGGCACTAAACCCACAGAATGACATAACCAAATCCTACCCTCAAACGCCAGCAGCAAACAAGAGCATTTCGACGAAAAATAGATGGATACACAGGAATGAAGTTCAACCGCTGCAAGTCCTCAAGAGCAGGTATTGACCCACGTGGTTTCTCATTTTACAAGCCCTGTCTCTCGGCTGTCTCCAAGGCACATCTCCACAAGCGGTGGGGTCAGCGCATTCCACCAGGCTCCCACCTCTGAGCCCCACGGGAGCAGACTGCACATGCCGAAGCCCGTCTCAGCCGCAGAGTAAAACGGGTTAATTCACACCACGTGTGCTACATGAATTTGCTTCACTCTGCACGCAAAGGCAGCAGGAGCCCGCGCACAGCCACGTAGCTCAGCTCAGCTGACTGGCTGTAACTTCAGGTGATGTGCAAACTCCACTGCTAACAGGCAATCGTATTCCTGCTCCGTAATTCCTGCTCTTCCTTTAAAAGCCTTATCGAACACATTCAATTGTGCTCTTGTGGCCAAGAAGGCCAATGGCATCCCGGGGTGTATTAGGAAGTATTGCGTCCAGTTCTGGGCTTCCCAGTTCAAGAGAGACAAGTAACTACTGGCGACAGCCCAGTGTATGCTATGAAGATGATGAGGGGACTGGAACATCTCCCTTAGGAGAAAAGGCTGAGAAAGCTGGGGCTGTTTAGCCTGGAGAAGACCGAGAGGGGGATCTGGCCAATGCTGATTAGTATTGAAAGGGCAGGTGTCAAGAGGATGGGGCCAGACTCTTTTCCGTGGTGCCCAGTGATAGGATAAGGGGCAACGGGCATGGACTGAAACAGAGGAAGTTCCACTGGAACAGGAGGAGAAACTTCTTCACTTTGAGGGTGATGGAGCCCTGGAACAGGCTGCCCAGAGAGATTGTGGAGTTTCCTTCTCTGGAGACTTTCAAAACCTGCCTGGACATGTTCCTGTGCAACCTGCTCTGGGCGAACCTGCTCTGGCAGGTGTGTTGGACTGGATGATCTCCAGAGGTCCCTTCCAACCCCTACCATTCTGTGATTACATCACTGTATTCCTATATGAGGAAGGGACACTGAACCAGGCAGATTTTGATTTCTGCAGGTAGGTGAAAGATGTTTCTCCAAGGAAACAACATGGTATCAGCACTAAATTTTTATTTTCTCAGGGAGTTTAATCACTGAATATCCTTTTGAATGAGTTTTAAAATTTTGTTTTCAAAGCTCTGGTGATTGTAAAAAAAAATAAAATGCCAAACTGGACTCTCTTGTTTGGAAACAAATGCTGTTAATGCCAGCACTGCAGGCTTCCATAAACTAGTTAAACCACTTTCCATACACTAGTTTAATCACCCAAGCTACAATTTTTCCCCCACAGAACGCTATAGCAAGTTAACTTACAAGCATTTCTGTGCATCTTTGAATACTACATGTTACCACAGATTGGAGTGAGACACAGGGCTCAGCCTGTACACATGCACGAGGCCTTTGAGGAGTGCACCTATGCTACCAGAGCAGGGGTTAAACCTAGTGATGCCCAAACCTTCTCAAATGCATAAACGAAACCAAAACAATGCTAAAAACCTTGATGGCCAGAGGGACCTGGGACCTGCCCTGACACAGAAGGAGCTTGCAATTGATACGAAACTCAATGCTCCCCATTTGGCCCAGGGTGAGCAAGTAACAAGACACTTTGCCTGCTCTCTCAGTGCTCTGAACTTAGCCAGGACACAGGAAAAACTTGACACTTTAAAAAAAAAAAAAAAGGCAAGTCATTTTTACTGCAATACATTGCTCAGAACTTCAGAAAACAAGTCTTTGATTTTTGTTTGGGTTTTGTTTTTTTTTTAAATTTCTGTGAGCATAGTTTGATCCAGCTGTGCTTCTTGAAACACACCTTCAACGTGAATGTAGTGCAACAGAAGGCTGATTAAGTCTATGCTGGGTGGTTGACTCCTTCTGGAGAAGAATCTAATGCATTAAACTCCTTAAATGCTGCAGGATAAACTGTTAAGTTTCCTTGCCAGGCATTAAGCTATTTCCTTAGGAAACGGCCTCTTTTCCCTTTCCACTCTGCTGTGGTTTAACCCTCCTTGGGCCTTAAGAACCTGCAAGAAATACATGTCTCAATCCCCGCTTTGAAAACGCTCTGAGGCAGGTTAAGACAAATTACTCACCCTTCTGCCCAGCTCTCTCCTGACACACGATTGTACGACAGAAGTTTGGGCAATGTTATTCCTCAGCCTACTCTCAGTGCTATTTACGATGGGCTTGTGGAATGCTGGGCGAGAAAAATATCATAGTGAGTTGGTACCCGACTCTTTTTCCCCCTCCAGGAAGTGAAGATGTGTAGAAATGAAAAGGAGGGAGAGGGGAAAATTAGTCATTTATGACATGAGAGAGCTATATATTGAGTCTTGAAAAGGGATGTGTGGTTTTAATTGCACATTAACTACACTCCTACAGGTACCAAGGGTATTATTTATCTTGTAGCCACTGAGTTAAAAAAAAAAAATCCCTTAAGCAAAAACAAACTTGTGTGTGTGTGTGTGAAAAGAAATTAGCAGGAAGTGTTGCTATACAAAGTTTCCAAAGTTGAATGTTACTGCTAATTTTGTATTTAATAAAAGGATACACTCCCTTCTCAACAGGCTATCGAACCAGAAATTACCCATAATATCCAGTTCCGCAGCTCTGTTTGGCACGGGTACAAACCAACAAGAATAACCAGCAATCCTCGCTGTGCCTGCCTGTACCAGCTGTGCACTAAAGATAACGGTGCGAGCTACCTCCAAGCACCGAAAATTTTAGAAACACAACCTTTGGACCCTTAAAATCCCTTGAAATTCCCAGGAGGTCAAAGCACTTCTAAAGTTAAAGGCTTTGCTGCTACTGCATCAAAGCACTTTTTGGAGTTCAGGAACATGACAGTTCAAGAAATAGGTGTGAAAAATGGAATTTAAACCTAAACACAGCTAGACGGCATTCCTAGCTTTCCCCAAGTACATTCCTTTGAAGAGCATACATACTTCTGTTGCTTTTTTGCCTCCAGAAGGCTGACTGCTTAAAATAGCTGCCAGCTTTTTAAACAGAGCGATTAATTCCACTGGAGTTATTTCTGTTCAAGAGTACTACTAAATTTAACTGACAATGGGGAAAATCTGTTGTTAATGGATGGTTCACATAGTTAAAAAAACCTACGCTTGTGTATTGCCAAGTATGTGGTGCTTTTTTTCTTCACTTGATTTTCCTTGTACAACTGAATAGTCAATGCTTGTAAAAGCCTTTCAACATGCAAGTATTTTACACCCATTCTGAATGGCCTGGTGTTCCTGGAAGCTTGATGGTTTTTTTGGGGTGCTGTGTGCTAGGTTGTAGCAGGATGACGGGTTTCAGGAGAGATTACCTGGGGAGGACATGGAGAGATGACCTGGGAAGGAGAGGACACGGAAAGTTCCCAGAGAGGACACAGCAAGTTCCCATCACTTCTCAGCCACAACCTCAAGACTTAATTCCAGGGCTCTACATCACAGGTCTGGTGTACAGAACTAACCTATCTGCAGTCTTACTGTCCCAGAAGCACGAGATTACCTTATGAAGCCAGAGCAAGACCTCTTTGCACTTAAGAATTAAACACAAGATGGCCATTTACTGGCAGCATATCCAACAGTTTGGACCAATTTCAGACACGCTACCTGCTCCTTCCACACGCAAAGCGCAGACAAGACTCTCGCTGCATTTTGCCCCTCATTAATTTCTGCCTTTTGTCCCAAATTCTTACTACTTTTACGATTCCGATTTACTAACTGCCTCAGAAGTACTAGTACCCATCAGATAACTCCCCAGTAACTTGTAGTAAGAGCCTTGTAACTGCCTAATAACTGCTCAATATCTACTCCTAAGAGTCTAGTAACATTGTAATAACTGCCTGGTAAATACTAGTAAGAGCATAGTAACTGCCTAGTAGTAATAACTGCCCAATAACTACTAGTGACTACCAATATCAGCCTACTATCTGCCTTGCAGTTTTGAGTACCTAATAGCTGCCCAGTACCTAGTAGTTAGAGCCTAGTAACTAATAACTGCTCAATATCTTCTCCCAAGAGTCTAGTGACATTGTAACAACTGCCTGGTAACTACTAATAACTACTAGTAGCAGCTTAGTAACTACTTAGTAACTGCCTAATAATGACTAATTACTGCTAACTAGTAACTAACTCCCTAATAACTACTAGTTAGTAACTGCCTCATAACTGCTCAATAACCACTAGTAACCACCAGGATCAGCTTAGTATTTGCCTTACAGGTACTAGTCACTGCCTCATAACTGCCTCAGAACTATTAGTATCTTTCTAAGTGCCCAGTAACTACTAGTAAGAGTTAACTAGTAAAAGTAACTGCTCAATGACTACAAGTAAGAGTCCAGTGACATTCCAATAACTGCCTGGGAACTACTGGTAATGGCTTACTAACCACTAGTAACTGCTTAATATCTGCCTAGCAACTACTACTAACTGCAGGGCTCTCCCCTCACCTTGGGTGGCTCCTCTCTGCCCCTGGCATCTAAAACACCCCTAAAATCCCCCAAATTGCTGCTGATTCACCTGCCAGCCTTCCTCTNAGGGCCCAGTTCCCCCCAGCCCCCATTATGCCCACCCTCAGGAGAACAGGAGTCCCATTTCCCCCAGATTTTCCCTGCTGTCACCCCAAAAGAGGGTGTCATGGGGACGCAGGTTCACCCTCACCCTGCAGGTGACTACACTTAACGTTTAAAACTGCATTATCCAGACAGGCCAAGTCTGAGGAGGACCCCTTTGGGACAGTTAGTTTTTCCCTCTCTTTTAAACATTTTTCTCTCTAATTCACAACTTGGCGAAGCACTGTTCACCGCAATGCAAAGCTGTGGATTAAATTTGACAGCTGTGGATAAATATTTAGAGGGCAGTAGAGGGAGCTGTTTGTTCTGCTGTCGGGGGGGTCGGGCCCCTCCAGCCCAATATCCAAACAGATCCAAGGCGCAAAATAACCCGCTGCTGAAGGGCTGCTTTGCTCGTGCTCCAAATTCAGCGTGTCTCCGGCTGGCTTTGAAAGTCAGTGTGTTTGTAAGGAGCTGAAAGTAGAGTCACTGCTCCAAGAAGGTACTTTAAAAGCAGGAATCCTCATTACCCAGTCTCTCTCGGCCCTCTCCAGCTTTCCTGGTGTTTGGATTTTCCAAATTGACAGTTTTACCACTGTATTTTTGGACACAGCTGGGTCTGAAACCATGGCCTGCTGGTACCAGGGGTGTGATGTGCAGCCGGATGGCTGATCTGCTCCTGTACAACCTGGCTGAGCGCACACCACTGTGGCCTTCACTGGGCTGGAAGGAGAGAAATGAGAATCGTAGAATGCATTGGGTTGGAAGGGACCTTCCAAAGTCATCTAGTCCAACCCACCTGCAGTCAGCAGGGATGTCTCTGACTAGATCAGGTTGCTCAGAGCCTGGCCTTGAACATCTCCAGGCATGGGGCCTCCACCACCTCTCTGGGCAAGCTGTTCCAGTGTTCCCCCCCTCATAGTAAAGAGACTTTTGTTACGCTCTGTTTCAGCCAGAATCTTGTGTGATCTGTGTGATCTGAAGGTGTGAGGGGTGCATTGTGCTGGGTACACCACAGATGTGTGCCCATGCAGAGACCTGGTCTCATGTAGCTCTGTCCTAGAAGGACTTGGAACTGTTGGTATTAGTTGCCTACTTTGAAAACATATATTATTAATTATAATTATAGTCCCTGTTATTCTATTCTATTCTATTCTATTCTATTCTATTCTATTCTATTCTATTCTATTCTATTCTATTCCTTTCTGTTCCATTCCATTCCATTCCATTCCATTCCATTCCATTCCATTCCATTCCATTCCATCGTTTTTTTTCATCTGGGAAACAGAAATGGTGTTTAGTGTGATTAATGACTGAATCCAACATAGCCACACTCCAAATTGTGGGGTTTTGGGGAAAAAACATCAGCACCTAATTCTGAGGTGCTAAAGTACTGCTGACAAATATCATAGAATCATAGAATGGTTTGGGTTGGAAGGCACCTCAAAGATCACGTAGTTCCAACTCCCCTGCCATGACAGGGACACCTCCCACTACACCAGGTTGCTCAAGGCTCCATCCAACTTGGCCTTGAACACCTCCAGGGATGGAACATCCACAACCTCCCTGGGCAACCT
The DNA here is from genome assembly GCA_013400335.1 of Eurystomus gularis. Taxonomy (NCBI): domain Eukaryota; kingdom Metazoa; phylum Chordata; class Aves; order Coraciiformes; family Coraciidae; genus Eurystomus; species Eurystomus gularis. The sequence continues at coordinate 323,751 of VZZY01007814.1, read as the reverse complement.
GTTCCAGTGTCTCACCTCTCTCAGAGTGAGGAATTTCCTCCTAATTTCCAATCTAAATCTCCCCTCTTCCAGTTTGAACCCGTTACCCCTTGGCCTATCACTACAAGCCTTTGTAAAATGTCCCTCCCCAGTCTTCTTGTAGGCCCCCTTCAGATACTCAAAGGCCACAAGACGGTCTCCCCTGAGCCTTCTCCTCTCCAGACTGAACAAGCCCAACTCTCTCATCCTGTCCTTGTAGGAGAGGTGTTCCAGCCCTCTAATCATCTTTGTAGCCCTCCTCTGGACCTCCAACAGGTCCATGTCCTTCTTGTGCTGGGGGCTCCAGAGCTGGACACAGTACTTCAGGTGGGGTCTCACCAGAATGGAGTACAGGGGCAGAATCACTTCCCTCAACCTGCCGGTCACTCTGCTTTTGATGCAGCCCAGGATACGGTTGGCAAATATATGTCACTAGAAGGCGCTCACACGCAGGGGAATTCAACATGGGTAACAGATGCGACCCAAGCATCCTGACATCACGTCATCACACAAGTAGAGCAATGCAATTAAAGCTGTAATTGCTCCTAGGGGCTAATTGCCTGTAGCGACTTTTCTGCGCTGTGCAGCATAAATGCTGGGAGGTTTGTGTTGGCAGCTCTGCGATGGCTCTGACCCTCCTCAGGACAAGTGGAGGAGTCTGGGTGTTTGGGGAAGATTCCTCATAATCACATGAACACCCAGATCACCCTGAATTTATGAAGCTGTGGATTGATCCTGTTTGTGCTTGGCACGTGACCAAACTGTAGCACATGACACTTGTGATACCGTTCTTCATTCGCAGGGAAGGAAAATTGCCGGAAGCTTTTAGCAGAAGATGCTGAGCAGACCTGTGAGTGTCTTGAAGAGCACAGCAATACTTCCTGCTGCCTTGGCAAAGGAAAGCGTTTCTTTTACAGTCTAGGGATGGACAGGAATTACCCTCTTATTTCTTTGCACCTCATTTTCCCTGTTAAAACAGGTTTTTCTACGCAACATGGAGGTGTGCAAAGAGGTTTGCAAGCATTGATACCTGTGTGGTGCTTAGAGATCCAGGAGGAAGTAGCATCAGGTTTCCTAGGGCTGGGAGGGTGGGACAGCAGGAACCAGCCTCACAAAGTGCTAGTAAGTGATTAAAAAAGGCTGAAATTTTATTAGGAAAAATTTATTTGCTGAAAGAGTGGCCAAGCACTGGGAACAGGCTACCCAGGGAAGTGGTGGAGTCACCATCCCAGGAGGTGTTCAAAAAACATGTAGATGTGGCACTTCAGGACATGGTCTAGCGGTCATGGTAGTGTTGGGTTGATGGCTGGACTTGATGATCTTAGAGGTCTTTTCCAACCTTCATGATTCCATGAATGACAATCTGGGCTGGGTTCAATTTTCATAGTGAGGTTCACTGCTGTACATGGAGGCCTCCCTGAACTTGTACTGGTTACTGGAGGCAAAGAGCAGAACCAGTGTCTAGCTTCTCACATGTGTGGTCTCTCTGGTGGACCCTCCTTTTCCACTCAAATGGCTCAAATTCCCCCCATCTCTTCTGTGGCTGCGCATTGGAAGTGAGAAGGGCTCCCCAATACAGTGCCATTTCAAAAACTTTCAGTGCATCCACAACTGTGTATCTATGATGTCCTACTTGCTTCTGCAGCTGGTGCTGAACTACTGCTGTCCTCCCAGCTCCTTCCATGCTGCTCCGTGCACCCACCACTGCTGGCATTTGGGAAGTGACTCCCCTTTTCCAGGCTCCAGTGGCGACAGAGAGGATGCCAAGAATTTCGTGGTGTGTGTTTCGCTGTTATCCCTGGCTCTAAATGTGCCATCCATCTCCTAGAGGGTAAAAATAAAGCAGCATTGTTTAATTTCTGGAAAAAGCCAGATGACAGTGGAAGGGGTCAGAAATATGCCCCCCAGCCCTCCTCATCCCACTGTCTCAGCTGTTGCTTCCTGAGAGACAGAAGCATGTGGCTGCTAAAAATACCCTGCAAAGAGCATACATTCTCTCGCCAATGCGAGAGAATAAATTAATCCGAGTCGTAACACATACAACTGCTTGTGGCTGGGAGAAGCAATTCCTAACGTGGTTTTCAGACAGGGGTTTCCTAATGAAGCAGCAGTCCCAGCCCTGTGCCTTCCCTGCGTAGGTTGGCGATATTGCGCCGAGGATCTTCACCTCTTGCCTCTCCTGCTCCCTCCCCCTTGCCCTCCTATGGGAAACGGTGCGGCCGGGGGTGGGGGGAGGCCAGGCCATTTATAAGCGTGGTCTTGTGGCAAGTTGAAGCTGACAGGAGTGACGGGAGATTTGGCTCGCTCTGTGATACCCACCTCCCAAGCCTTGGGGTCCCTGGGATGACCAAAGGGGGAATGGAGTCTGTCGAAGTGTTCACGTCTGAAGGCAAAGGCAGGGGCTTGAAAGCCCAGAAGGAATTCTTGCCTGGGGATGTCATCTTTGCGGAGCCAGCCTATGCTGCCGTGGTTTTTGATAGGTAAGAGAAAAACACTTGTAAACACAGACCAAAAGAAATCTTTATGCAAAATTTTAGCTGGCTGGACAGGTAAAAGCTTGAAAGTGTCTGGACAACATCAGAGAAGGGCACGAAGGGAAGTCAGCAGCACTTCTGTAAAGACATGTTCACAGCTTATGGTAAATGTGCTTCCCAGGGCTCAGATCAGCTCTTTTAATATGGCACAATCTGTTTTCAGGATGTGATCTTGCAAGGTGCTCGGTGCTGTCAGCTTTTACCAAATGCAGTAAAATTTGTGTGTGTTCAGTGCCTCACAACACCAGACCCATGTTACGCTCTGGTGAACTCCCAGGAGTAGGTGTTATTCAGGTACAGCAATCTCAGACTGACTTTGCTGGAGCATCCGATGTACAGTGCAAGATAAAAGTGAGTTCCATTGTGCTCTGCTCACGTGTATCACCTCCCAGCTTCACACGTAGCTTTGTCACCCGCTACCTTCAAACCAGAAGCTAGCGGGGATCTGTGGGTGATACTGTTTCTGTTAAAGTCATTTTTTATTTATAGCTAGCTGGGTTAGCTGGAGACAAGTTTCTGCTTTCACTCTTGCATAAGACCGGTTTTAAATTTTTATTGACACTGATGAAGCCAGAAACCGAATTCTGATGCAAAGGCATTTTTCTCTTTTGCTACTTGTTCAAGGACAAACAACATTTGATCAACCTGTGCTGCTGGAGTGGCTGGTAGGTGCCCACTTCTGCCCTTCAAACCAGTGGGAGATTCACTTAAATACTCTGAAATCTAAAAGACACAAAGAACCAATTTCTGTGTTAATCTCCCATGGGATAAATTGAGAATAAAGCCTCAGACATGAATGGAATTTGTTCAGTCTTGTAATGCACTGAGAACAGAATTTGGCCCAAACTTTTAAACTGAGGAGCTGGATGTCAGCTGAAGGTTTCATTCTGGCTCAGGAAACTTGTGAGTGTTCTTCAAGGGTGTCATGGTGAGTCCTGAGAATGAATTTTTTGCCCCAAGCTGCCAGTGACTTTAGTGAATATTCTGCACACTGAATAGTGCAGTGAGTGATTCTGCCTAGCTGAGCTTTCCCTGATGAAACCAGCTCCGCTAACAAAGTCCAGGGTGCAAGCAGAGCTCATGCTGCTGTTTTAATCCTAGTCGTCTTGTAGCTGAAGCTGATTTGTGCTACTGGGTGATCTGGCAATAGCAGAGAACTGGGGATTAAATGGACAGAGCAGGAGATAAGGTTTTTTGTGTCTTTCATTCACTTTTTCCTTGCCCTTACACTGTCAGTGGGTGGACATGTTTATGAATTCTTCTCAAGAGCAGCAATGACACTTCTTAATTTTTATTTTAATACATCATTGCAAGAGCTCACACTAAAAATGTCCTTTTTTATTTTACAATGCTTTTTGAATTCTTAACCCTAAGTTCAATTATAGTAGTTAGCGACAAAACCATCTCTCCTTGATGTGTCCTTTAGACCTTGAACTTTGGTTTCACTTGTGTCACTAGCTGGAATCTTGCTGTGATCCTGTGCTTGCTTCGGAAGTTTCTGTGTACAATGATTTCTCCCATATGCCTTATTAAGAATACTAATTACCCTTTAAACCATTGAAAACATTTTGCCTTTTTATTGCTGGTTGAGATTATTTTTCCTTCCATGTGAAACTTTGCAAGTATCATGCATAGAGTAGAGCTGCCCGTGTTGAAGAGCTACAACTTCACCACATGTTCAAATGTCACTTGTGTAACGTGAGATTATGGGGAAAACTATCACCACATCAGCTCTTAGGCTGCAGACCGTGTCCTAGGCTTAGGTTTCCAACAGAAAACCTTGGATGGGGAGAGAAGTGCTTCCCTCCCTCCCCAGGCTGGGTTTGTTTAGCTCCCAGAGAGAAGATCCAGACACTGAGCAGCAAGGGGGTAAGGTAAATACATCTCTTCTCTGCGGCTACAGAGAATCAGGAGGGCTTCAGTCAGTCTTATCTCTGCTTCTTCTTCACGCTGCTGTGCAAGAATTATTGACTCTTACCCTCCTGTGGCACATTTCATCCCAAAGCACTTTGTGTATGTTAGTGGTGAAAAGCATTCCAAAGGTCTCTGAAGCAGGTGGTGCCAATTAAACGCTTGTTGGTTAGTGCTCAGCCGGGAATATCCTCAGCCTGAGATATTTCTGCATTTTTCTTGTGCTTGATGCTTTTCCTACACACACAGGGCTTTGGTTTTGAAGGTACCTTCTGTCCCAGGGTATTAAATTGCATAAACCGCCATTGAACTGATGGCTGTCAAAGGAGGGTAGCCTGGATCCTTGAAGGACCTGCAAGAATAAATCCACACTAGGCCATAGTGGTTGGTTTTGCCCTGAAAGAACCGCTGTGACCTCTGCATGGATGAAGAGTCCAATGAAGAAACTCATGTTTTTCCATGTCCGCAAACATGGTCTTGAAACTAGTGTTGAGCCTACACTACTAAAAAGGATCTCACCCTGCATTGGGAACCCCAAAGTCCAGAGTCCATCATCCTAATTCCACTGAGCATCTTCAGCTCTTGCTGGAAGCAATGCATATGTGTACCATGGAAAGGGGATTCCAATATGAGTGACTGGGAGGTTTAACTTTTCAGCTCAAGTCCTACCAAATGGGTGACCAGGTTTTCCACAGAGCTCTGCTTTCTTTGTGAACAAAGGCCACCTGGAAGCACAGGAGTTGGTCCATACTTTGCAGCCCTTTGAGGATCTTAGTTCTTTGGGAAGTCTGGTCCTAGTGTGGATGCTGAGCCCCCGAAATCCTGCCCCTGATTTTGCTGTTGGAACCAACTTCTGTACAGATGTCTATCACACTACAGTGGCCATGCTACGGTCTTCTGTGTGACTACAGCAGGTGAAGAGAAGGTCTCTTTTTCCGATTAGTAGGAGCAGCTTTTGGGAGGTACAACATATTTTTTTCGGAGTGGCTGTATTACAGGATGGAAAGCAGTTTGTGTCTGTGACTAGGCACGAAGCTGTCAAGAGCTGGGAAGTCTTACTATTCTGAAATGGAGGAGCCCCATAAAAGCTGATCATCCTTTGAGCTGGTGAGGAACATAATTATGAAATAAAAAATTTGCATTATCTGCTATGTTTAACTTCAGGTGTGTAAGTGAGAAACCCATCTACGAAGCTGTTGCTTAGCAGAAACCTACCTTTTGTACTCTGAGGGACTATCAGCAGAACAAACCTCTTTGCTCTGACTGTACAAAACTCTATAACCAGCCATCTTCCTCTGGGCATATAAGGCCCATCAGTTTAACTGAGCCAACCTACAGGCTGATGTGATGGCTTGTCCAGCAATATGCTCTGGGACTCAGCTTGCAACTGGAGACACCCAAAGCTAAGGTCAGTGGTGTGTGCATAGAGCTAAGGGCAGCAGTCAGTTGTCGTAAGAGTTTAATGTCATTTGAGATGCCCCAGGGTGTCTGAGACATCCTCTTAGGGCTGACAGGTACAAAAGAGGATTTATGAGAATCAGGCCTCCTCTCAGGCCAGATGAGTGTCCTTGCAGAGCCTAAAATAACACTGGGCTCCTATGTCCAGGCAAGTGATCCCAGCCCGAAGTGCCTGTTTCAATCAATGGAGCACTGTAACGTGCACTGAACGCAGGCACCTACCTTTGATCTGAATGACTTTCCAGACCCCACTGAGTGTTTCGATGGGATCTCTACTCAGACACTGAGGGTACAGATGAGCACATCTAGGTGTCTAAATCTGCAGACTGCATCCCTCCCACCCTGGAATTCCTGAAGGTCACAGGGACCCTGAAGGTCCCTGAAGTCATTAAGGCTGTGGAGGGCTTATACTCTCCAAGCCAATGATAGTCATCTGAGCAGCAGTTTCTTACTCGCTGCCAGAGACTATTAGTCCAGAAGTACATTAAACTTCAAGTGAAGCTAAACAAGGTTCCTATAAACATCAAGCAGCTCACAGTTTTTTAGATATCAGGGCCAGGGTATGACTCACAAGGCTAGCCCTGCTCGTTGCAGGGTGGTTAGACTAGATGATGTTTAAAGGTCCCTCCAACCCAAACCATTCTATGATTTTACAATCTTTTGCTTAACACAGTGGTTACCCGGTGTTGACTCCTGCATCAAGCCTGGTAATTCTACCTGAACTAGAGCAGGCAGTTTAGGGAGCCAGTGAATACTGATTGAAAGGGAGTACAGATCTCAGTGTGGTCTCTCATATTTTGCTCTTTGGATAAAGTGCAGACACCCTCTCTGATTTGTGTCTGAATCAGCCTTGCTGTTATTGGTTGAAATAGCACTCAGAAAACACCAATGTCAGGCCTGATTTGCCCCAAAATAGATGCAGAAGGTTGGAGACACATCTTCTCAAGGAATTATTTGCCTTTGTTGAGGTCATTTTTCAATTTGCAAAGCCCCTGTACATTCCTGGTCCTCTTGCTGAAACTTGCTCTAGTGCTCTGCTTCTGTGCTGAGATTTAACCCTTCCCTCCCTCTTCCCCTTCTCTTTGAAGATCCCAGGACTCCTTTCCTCACAGCCACCTTCAGGATGATGGTACTGCTGTTGCCTGGGCTCAATGTACAGTATGTGACCTTCTCCTCTGGCATGTCAGTTGGCTCTCAAGCCTGTAAGAGTTTACATTTCCTACGGGCATGGGGATGCCCGATATATCTCTGTCAGCCTTCATTACAAGAAGGTTTGCTCTTTAACCGGCAGGGCTTGAGAGACAGTAGTCAAGGCAAACAGTGTCATGTGGTAGAAAGCCCAGATCACCTGAAGATCCGCTTGCTGACTCATCTGCAAATTGCTTAAAACCTGAGATCGTGCAATCTTTGCACTCTCTTTTGATGTATGAAGCAGGCTCAAAACATTTTCCAAGGGAAATGTGAGGAGCTCCGTAATTGTGGCTGAGATGACCTAGGGATATAAGAAATGCAAAATTTTCCATGCCAGTATGACTCTGAAAATATTATGGAAGCAAACTGATACCAATAAAAACGGAGAGCTAATGTGATCATATTCATATTGTACAACATTTTCTGGGGTTTGATTTTTTGTTATTATCTCATTTGCTCAAAACCTTAAAACCTGGTAGAAAACCTTCTTTAAAAAAAAACCAACCCACACCCACACCTCTAAGAAGAGGCTGAGAAATCTTGTAATGAAAGACTAAAAATAAAATAGTGTCAAATTAGTCTAAAAGAAATCCTCCCCTCAAACCAGACAAACTAGGATGTATCATGCCTGACATTTTAAAGGTAAAAGTATGAAGCTTCAACCCCCTTTATAAAGGAACAAAACTATTCTTGTGGTAATAATTCACTATTTTTGGTATCCTCAGTAGAAGCCAGCTACTGAATATGTCCTTTTTCCTTTCACTGCTGAAAGGGTGGGTGCATTTCCTTAGGCTGTTGTGTTTAATGAAGTGTTACAGCCTCTGCTTTGAAAGCCAAGTGGACATTGCCTACGTTTCAGGTCCTATGCCATCCTCTGTAGGACATTGAGGAGAGAGATGCCTGGCCAGCCAATAAATATGAAGCAGGTGGACGTAGGTGTAAGTGAGGTCATCTGTGTGTACCATCTGTGATGTACAGAGTATAAAGAACTTGTTGTTTGTGAGCTTCCCACCACATCCATTAGCTATTCAGTGAAATCCTCCTCTGTTCCATTGCACTATGGCCATCTCACCTGGCTTTTCCAGACCAGTGAATGAGATGCTGTGGGTGCTGGATGGGAAATGGTTGGCAGATATTTTGGTTGTGCACATCTCAGAGATGAGGTGTATGTTTCCTATTTCCTCTATCCTGGCAGGTCCAATAGATCTTAATTCATCTGAATCCAGTCCAAGCAGTCACAAGAGCTATTTGCTTCTTCTGCTTTCACTGAGGGCCATGCTTGTGGGAACTGCAGTTTAGTTGACCGTGCTCTGTCACTTCGTGCATTTGTTGGCTGGCACATTAAATCATTGCTTTATGACTGTGGCTGTGTCCAGGATTAGTAGTAGTTGTGCGTCTCATCTACGTAACATCAGAGCTCACGAGGCCCTGAGAGTTCAGCTCAATTTAAGCTTGGATGAGAGGCCAAGGAAACCTGAGGCTCCCAAGAAAGTGATTTACTGGGTTAGTCAGTGGCATCTGCCCTCCAAGTCAGTCCTAAATCCCTGACTTGGCAAGGGTTAGATAGGCTGGAGAAATCACTGTGCTAGTGAAGATCCTGCTTTTGGGCAGGGTGAAAAAAGTTCTCACTATTTGTGGAAGATGGCAGTGAATGAATGGCCAGAGAGCATCCTGGAGGCCATGGTGTACACAGACACAGCAGAAAGCAGTTGTTTTGTCTCTGTGTTAAAGCAAGGGAAGCTGAGCAACTAGTCTCTGAGGGTTCAAACCTCCAGGGCTCCTGGGTAGGTGCCACACCAGAAGGTACCCAGGTTTCTCTACAGCAACCTTCAGTGCTGCCTGGCCATGAAGCATCCTGACCATGTGGGGATGAGCTGCTCTCTCTAAAGGGAGAGGAAGTCTGGGCTACCTGGAGCCACTCGGGTTGTGTTAAACACTTTCTAGGCCAGATAGAGAAGGTTTTATAGATCGGTGATTTCCACAGGCTGAGAGACTAGATTTAACCTCAGGCTGCTCCTCTTGTCATTGTGGCACCTTAACCATTTCAGTGAGGATGACAAGGGAGACTGTGGACCAAGGACACCAGCCTTTAATGTCCTTGGTGTTTACCTCGAGGACCGATGGTATCAGAGCCTGTTGTGAGGTCCAGGTCTGGGCCCAAGGGAGAGCTCCATGTCACTGTCCCCATTCAAGTTGTCCAGCTCTGAGTGCCTCTGGGACAGCAGGAGTTTGCACAACTGTCTAGAGGCATCTGGAGGATTTAGGGACTCGTTGGGTCAGACAGGGCTCGAGAAATGTTTGTTGAAGGTTCAGGCAATAGATCTCCTGTACCTGTGTCTCCTGATTTTTTTTGGTGCCAAGAGTTGAGCCCAAGCCTCTGGAGTCCTGATAACGCACATTATCAACAAATCCAGTCTTCTTTTAAACTATTTCTGAGCAACCCCATGAGGGTTTTGTGAGAGATGATGATATTTCCTACACCTACCAGTCAAATTACCTATGAGTAATTGTGTCTGCAGTTTCAATACCATATGAACTGTTCCTTCACCTCATCAGGAAGTCTTGTATAACCTTTTTTTTTGTGCATTTCTGCATCTGCTTAGAAATTAGGGCTTTTCAGGGCTGGCAGTAAGTTCCACATGTTGGGTTTGCTTTGAAAACTCTGGACACCTTATGCAATAATGCAAAGCTAACTTTTCAGAATTTTTTTGTTCTCAGAGAGAGATCAGAGGGAAGACAAGCCTCTGTTTGAGGACTTGGGTTTTGCTACACCTACAACCTGTCATTCCTCATTACAGGGAAACTTCTTTAGCTGTGTTTTTGCCTTCTGACTGCCCTCAAAGCACGCAGGCAGCAGGAGGAGCCCCATTCCTTGCGTGAGGTATCTCCCTGTACTTCCCAGCACAACGTAACCATGTGGGTTTTATCAGCTCTCTGCCTCTCCTTTGCCTTACAAGGAGTGCAATCTCTCTTGCACCTCTCTACCCTCCTGACTTGACAGCTGACAGAGCACAGCCTCCCATTTCACACCAGCTCTTTACTTTGACTTAATAGAGCTGGCTGCGGCCCCCTTCCTGGACACTTTCTCCCTCCTCCCCCATCTTGGATGCTTCCTTGCGTCAGGCTCCCTCCACCACTGCTCACTGTCGTTTTCCAAATCTCATTTTCACACGTGGTTTTGTCTGCTGAGGGTCATCCTGCTTTAAATCAGTCGGCTTCTGCTTTAAATCAATGGCCCTCTTAATCCTGCAAGAGCCAAGGCACAGGGTGGGTTGTGCCAGCAGCTCGCACAGTACTGCCAGGGGAATGAAAGTGCAGTTTAAATGTACAGTGACAGATGTGAATATGCTTATGTGTGTTTATATGTGTATCATCTGTACAGTGGAGAGGCAGGATGGTCCTGGGGTTGGAGACTCTGGGGCTGTGGTTCTGATTCCTGCCTGTGGCACAGCCTCCTTGTGTGATCATCAATACACATTTTATTTCCTTGTGCCTCAGTTTCCCCACTATGGGCTCTGTGCGATCACAGAATCGCAGGGGCTGGAAGAGACCTCAGGAAATCATCTAGTCCAACCGCCCTGACAAAGCAGGTTCACCTAGGGCAGGTTGCACAGGAATGTGTCCAGGTGAGTTTTGAAGGTCTCCAGAGAAGAAGACTCCACAACCTCTCTGAGCAGCCTGTGTGCTTATTCTTAATATGTGCCACATTCTTAATATGTGGGTTGGTTCACCACACTGTGCCAGGGCTCCATCTCCCTCACAGTAAAGAAGTTTTTCCTGATGTTGAGGAAAACTCGGTTTGTGCCCATTGCCTCTCGTCCTATCACTGGACATTGCTGAAAAGAGACTGGCCCCATCCTCTTGACACGCACCCTTCAGATATTTATAAACATTGATAAGATCCCCTCAAAGCCTTCTCTTCTCCAGGCTAAAGGCTCCAGGCAATTATAATGTTCCCTTGGTAATGAAGCCTCTGTGATCAGTGAGCTTTTTGCAATGAGGAGAACCTCCCTCCTGGGACCAGCAGTGTCATAAGTGATGGGAATTTAAGTTTTCTGCTGCTGTTGAGCCTGGCTGGAGGCAAAGATAAAGTGGAGATGCAGACAGCTGGGGACACCAAATCAAGCAGGGAAGAGCTTTTTCTAGCAGCAAGGGGAAAGTCCCAAAGTTGTTTGGTCAGGAGACTGAAGTTGCTCCCCCTCCTTCCCAGTGAATGGGAAGGAGAGAGCTGCTGCTAGGAGCAAGCAACTGGATGTAAGAAAGGAGCACACGAGGGAGATTTTCTCTTGATCAGGGACATTGGACACTCTTGGAGGGAGGATATCAGGGTAGACTTCTTCATCAGTATCCTCTGATATATCTCCCCTCTTCCCCTAGCCCTTGGTCATAGTTACATACATACAATTGTAGGATACTTCTTGGAAGGCCTGTTTTTGAACCCCCTCAAAGAAGAAGCGTGTTCCTTTTGAAAGGTGTTTCACAGTTATCTCATGACCATCAAACTCACAGTAACCTCTTGGCTAGTTAAACTGCAGAGCCAGGAGCAGGAATAGCTGGTGAGCAGCGCTTACTGCTGCTATGCAAGTACTCTCCCTAGCCTTGGCATTACAGCCAGCCCACCCCATGTCCTACCCCAGCCAGTGCTCCTGCGAGCTCTCGAGAGTTCATCTTTCCTCTGTCTTCAGCCATTTGGTATTTTTTGTCCACCCCTGAGCAGCGGAAAATCCACTTGTTCCTTGGCAGTCATGCTTGGGGATCTGCTGAGTGGCTAGAAGCCTGCCTTGGTCCCTCAGACCTTCACTAATCCATGCTGAGTGTCTGACTGGAGTCACTGTAACCAGGAGAGCCCCAAACCCAGGCAGCCTGGAGCTCCATGCTGCTGTCTCCTGATGGTGAAGAGCCAGGAGACTTGTGCTGCAACTGAAGGAAGGAGGAGAAGATATAAAACACTCTGGTGAGAAGATCTACCTTGAAGAAGGCTGTTCTGTTGGTTTCCTCACGTCATTTCCAACACAGTGCCACAGTTGCAAGTGCAGTGCCTCCAGTACAGCTACATCTTTGTCCCAGTGGCAAAAAGAAGTGACAATCAAAGCTACATTTTAATCCATGGAAATATATCTTGGTTTCAAGCGGCACAAACCCATGGTTTCCTTGTGCAACCACTTTGATCTATCAGTCTTCTTCATTGTGATACACCTCTGGTCAGCTCACCAGCAGAGCATTTCTGATGTATTTTTTTATTTCCACAACATTCCTGTGCCTAAGGAAAGTACAGGAGAGCAATAAGGATGGCTCAGAGTGTGCTTGGTCCCTCTTGCGCAATGTTTTCCTAAGTCTCTTGGGCATGGTGGTGGCCAATGAAATAATTTGTGACCTGATCCATGCAAGGCTCAGGAATAGTGCTTGGTGTGGACCTCACTTCAGCCAAGTGCAGAGACTTTGCAGGCAGGTGAAGCTCTCAGGCTGGCTCTTTGCTTCGTGTTCTTCTTCGTGCTCATCTGAGCCACAGACTCATTAGGCATCTGCTTTCTACTCAGCAACTTGTTGGCTGATGTTTCAGCATGGACCACATGTGCTGAGCTAAACAGACCGAAAATCCTGTAACAGTGGCAGTGCTGAGGAGGAGCAGATGAGCTGCAGACAAGAGGGCTGAGAGCTGGGGAATGCTTTATTGCTGTCCTCCTTTAAACAAGCTATTTGTCTCTTTGGCATAGCCAAACAGAAAAGCAACAGCACTGAGCAAGTGCAGAAGGATTAAGTTGGGTGGGATGTTTCTCTGTCCTTTCAAAAAACCTCAGAGGGTCCATCCTTAGTGGGTGTGGGGAGCCCAGGGACCCAAAGCTGGCAGAACCTTTGCTGAGTGCAGTTGCCCCTTCACCAAGGTATAAGCCAACGTGTCCTTCTGTCCTTCCAGCCTGACACACCTCATCTGTCACACCTGCTTCAAACGGCAGGAGAGGCTCCACCGCTGCGGCCAGTGCAAGTTTGCCCACTACTGTGACCGGACCTGCCAGAGGGCGGCTTGGCTGAACCACAAAAATGAGTGCTCTGCCATCAAGAGACATGGCAAGGCACCCACTGAAAACATCAGGTGAGAGCTGACCCCAGGGGCTGAGCCAGCAGCCTGGGGGCAGTAGGAAAAGACAGTGCATCCCTCTGGAGGGTGGTGAGGAAGAGCCAGGTGACCTGGTTTGGGTGAGGTGGAGTGAAAGATGGTTTGGGAAACACCAGGAGCATCCCTGAGCTGAGGGGATAGGGACCTGGAGGAGCATCCAGGGTGTGAGGGCATTGTGCTTTTGCATTTTTTTTTGGTGCTGGGCCCCAAAAACTCTACTGCAGCTGAACATGGTGAGGCATACCTGCCTCGTATGGTTTAGGAGTTGTGGGAAAGTGAGGAGTAGGTGGGAAAGTGGAAGAGGAGATGGGCTTTTCCCCAACTGGTCTACAGAATACATTGATTTTGATTCACATCCTGGCTCCGTATAAGAAAATGAGAGGAATCCTCAAGGAAATGATAGCTGTCCTGGAGGGCTGGGGACCTGGGGCTCTGTAGCCTTTCTCCAGATGAGAAGTACTTCGTTTCCTTCAAAAGATCGTGGATGGTGACCAGCCATGAAGTCTCCAATGCTGGTCTGTCTGTCTGCACACTGTTTCCCACACATGAAATGAATTTCTATGATCCTTGAAGTGGGTGGTGGTGGTGCTAACTCCTGGGGCTCTCTCCTGTCCAGGCTGGCTGCCCGCATCATGTGGAGGATAGAGAGAGAAGGCAGCGGGCTGGCAGAGGGCTGCCTGGTCTCCATCGATGATCTGCAGAACCACGTGGAGAGCTTTAGTGAGGAGGAGAAGAAGGAGCTCCGTGCTGACATGGAGAGCTTCCTCGAGTTTTGGCCACCCCAGAGCCAGCAGTTTGGCATGCAGTACATCTCCCACATATTCGGAGTGGTATGTTGGAGGGGTGGGAGAGCAAACAAGGGGCTGCTTTTAATGCCAGCTTGCCAGAGAAGGTCTCCAACCAGTCTGAGTTGAGGATGTCCAAGTTCATTCCTCTCTTGCCCTTAGGAAGCCATAGTGGTTGTGTAAACAGAGACCAGCATTTGCTGCAGGCAGTTTGAATACTGCCCATTCCCCACCTGCATCCCTTCTGCACTGACACGGGGAAACTGAGGCACAGCAAGGGCAGGGTCTGAAACCTTGTATCTGTCCAAACATGCAGACAAGTGGCTCACTCAACTGTAGGTGCTGCATTGTCATCACAAGTCCCATTGGGCATCTCTCTGTACTTGGGAGAGCTGAGAAGATCTACTGAAATATATATTTTTAGTAAATATACATAGAATATATTTGAAAGTAACAGAAGTGATGTAATATATGCATTAATGTCTATTATATACTGCATGCATTAGATTTTTACATGTATATTATAAACGAGTACACTGCTTGCTTAGGCTGTGAGTGTAGATACCCTCAGGGTGACGTGAAATAACTCGGCAGGGAAGACACTCATCCTGAGAGTTTTCAAAACATACCACACGTCTGTAAGCGCTTGAACAGACACAAATGCCAGCAACACTGACTGCTGACCATTGACAGAGGGGCCCAGACCGCAGACTTTATGTCTAGAATCATAGAAAGTTTTGGGTTGGGAGGGACCTTTCAAGGTCACCTAGTCCAAACCCCCTGCAGTGAGCAGGGACTTCTTCAACTAGATCAGGTTGCTTAAAGATCTGTCCAACCTCACCTGGAATGTTTCCAAGGATGCTGCATCGACCACCTCTCTGGGCAACCTGGGCCAGTGTTTCATTACCCTCAGTGTAAAATAATTTCTTCCTTCTCTCTAGTCTAAATCTCCCCTCTTTTAGTTCAAAACCATCAGCCTCTGTCCTGTTGCAACAGGCCCTGCTAAAAAGTCTGTCCCCATCTTTCTTATAGGTCCCCTTTAAGTATTGAAAGGCCACAATAAGGTCTCTCTGGAGACTTCTCCAGGCTGAACAACCTCAGCTCTCTCAGCCTGGCTCCCAGCAGAGGGGTTCCACCTCTTGTATCATTGTTGCGGCCTTCTCTGATCCTGCTCCACCAGGTCCATGTCTCTCCTGTGCTGAGGACTCCAGAGCTGCCCCAGCACTGCAGGGGGGTCTCCCCAGAGTGGAGCAGAGGGGCAGGATCCCCTCCCTGCCCTGCTGCCCACGCTGCTGGGGATGCAGCCCAGGAGGACATTGGCTTCCGGGCTGTGAGCGCACATTGCTGGCTCATGTCCAGCTTTTAATCCAGCAGTACCCCCAAGTCCTTCTCTGCAGGGCAGCTTTCAATCCGATCATCCCCCAGCCTGTATGATACCGAGGATTGCCCTGACCCATGCACAGGTCCTTGAACTTGGCCTTGTTGAACCTCATGAGGTTCACACAAGACCACCTCTCAAGCTTGTCCAGGTCCTTCTGGATGGCATCCTGTCCCTCAGGCGTGTCAACGGCACTACTCGGCTGGGTGTCATCTGCAAACTTACTGAGGATGCACTTTGTCATTGATGAAGAAATATATATGTATATATGTAATAAAAATAGGCAAAACATACCAAGTATATGTAATAATATCCATTCCAAACTTGTTAACTCTGCATTTGTTCTCAGTGTAGCAGAGAAGGGAATTCCCAGACGCCAGTTCAGGCTGAGCTGCTCTGCCCACAGCCCCAGTACAAGTCAGTGAAACCCAGGCTGCACTAACCCCTCAGCTGGCAACACTGCCCAAGAGGCCAGGGTGAGCTGAGACGAGACACACGCTCTGCTCGCACCTCTGATGATAGCTGGTGTGGTGGAGAAGTTGGCTTTGCCAGCCCTAGTACAGGGAGCGGACACAGCATCCTTTGGTACCCACCTCCACTGAGTGCAGGGAGACCTGTGTAGTAGTGACCAGCATAGCTTACCCGTGCAGAAGTAAGGACCTACAGAGTAAGTACAGAATCAGTTAAGAAAGGAAATAAAATCATTAACAGAGTAAACCAATTAGCAGTGAAGTTAATTATTTGCTTTGATATGTCCTATCACATCTTCTCTTTGCAAATACTTCCTTTGTTCATGTGTGCGACTAAAATCTGTCCATTCATACATTATAATAACATGCTATATAGAGTAGTATAATAACTCATTCTTTGTATCTATGTCATGCAAAAGTACACATTCCAAAAATTGGTTAGGACTCATAACAAACAGTAGTAATTGATTTTTGTAACCTTGGGCCACCCAGCAAACATGACCAGGTCGAATGCACCTCTCAAGGTTAATTTCTAACAGATAACCAGTTATAATGAGTGTGAACTTTGCTTTCTGCTGCTCTGCTTATATTGCTTCAGATTCATTTTCCTGTGACCTTTTCCTGAATTATTTGCAGGAAGCAAATATAAGGAAACCAATGCATGGTCAAACCAAATTCATCTTAGACATCCCAAATGAATATTAACAGCAAATATTGTGCAACATTTACTCAGCTCTGCACTGGGTTGGTCCATCTGCATGAGTCTCGCATTGTTTCTCTTCTGATGTTTTATCCCAACTAAAGATGTTTCTACAACTCCCTTCTGCAATGACCTCGTAGGCACTCCTTTCTCCTTAGGAGATGGAATGCTGGAGATACAGCTCTTCTAAAGCATCAGCAGGAACTGAGAAATCCTGAATGTAGCTGAGTTCAGCTTTTTCTCCTTTAATGCTTCTTCCTGCCTATGTTTTGGGACTAGATCAGCTGCAATGGCTTTACCCTCAGTGACCAAAGAGGACTGCAGGCTGTTGGTGTGGGAATCTTCCCCAACCTCTGCCAGGCCAACCACGACTGCTGGCCCAACTGTACCGTCATCTTCAACAACGGCAAGTGAGTGGATTTCTTTCTTTGGGCAGAGTGGGGATACATCCTATTGGGGAGCCCAGCAGATTCTGCTGACACCATGCGGTCAGATCCCCATCCCAGCAAATCTATTCATTCCTGTCTCCTTCTCTAGCTCAGGAAAAAAAAAAAAAAATCAGGATTTTTTTCTAAAGGGGAACTGTTTTCTCTCTCATTATTGTTATTTTTTAAATGATGCACTATACAAACACACAAGATTTGATCCTAAATCCAGCAAACCAGCAAAGATTTTTTCCCTGGTTTCTCTGAGTTTTGAAACCAGACTCAAAATAGGTAGATAAAGTACTAGGTAGCTGGCTAGATCATCCCTTATATCAAGGCTTTATTTAGAAATAGTTAAGGAACAATTACAGTTAATAAATTATTAAAGATTATACCAAGTCCACAGTCCAAGAATTTTCATAACCAAAGCTTGCAATCGGCTGTGTATCGCTATCTGCTGACGTGTTTATAACCATTCCTAACACAACCCTCATCCCTGGAGAGCATCTCTATTAATCATGAATTAACTCTTTCGCAGCAGGATCCTAATGACAATTGTGACTGTTATCTGCAAACTGAGTTGTGTGCGAGAGCAGGATGCCCTGAGCCACTGGGCATTCCCCATTCCCACCCAAGTCCTGCAAGAAGACTTCTGCAGGACATGTGAGAGGGAAGGAGATTAAGTGGGCAATGCAGGGACTTTTCAACAGCACTGGGAGTGGCGGCTGCTGCTCTTGGTGCTCAGGGCATCTGCAGGAGGGATGCTCTGCCCTTCCCAGCCTCCAAGGCCATGCCAGGGATAAACTGCTGCTGATCCAGCAAGTTGCATCGTGTGCAAGACATTAACTGTGGGAAACTGCTTGCCAAAAACTGCACAGCCACAGTATTTAATCCAAATTTTCCACTAAGATTTTGCAAACTCCTGTGTTCACCAAACTTCAGTGTTGTAAGTTAGCCCCCCAGCCTCCCCTTCTTTAACTAACGCGTGGCTTGTGCACTCCAGTTATTGCTGCTGGTTTTACCTGATAATTTTATACCAGTAGTTTTCAAGCAGCTGGTAAATGAGCAAAGAGGAAACAAAAGATTATTATCTTGGTGGGAGCTAGCTGATCTTTAAGGTCCTTTCCAACCCAACCCATTCTATGATTCTATGAAATAGGGTCTGATCCAAAGTCAGATTGCAGTCTGTGCTCTGATATCCAATCGCTCTGGATCAGATCCATAGTGGGATGATGGAGAGCCTCTCCAACCAGCCTGGGAAGTGGAGGAGGTAACCAGCAGTGATAACAACCCTGAAGTCTGAGTTCCTGGGCTGTAAGTAGAGGAATGACATTTTGTTTGCCTGGCAGCTTGTCAAAGCTCCCACATGTATCCTCTTACTGACTTTTAAATTTACTATCTGGTTATTGGCCAGGTAAATTATGAAGGTTTCTTGTCTTTCTGTGGAAACCTGATGAAAAGCCTCTGCTGTGGAAGCTGAGCTCTCTAGCAGTGCTCAAGGCACAGTGTCAAACTTGAGGACCCACTAAACTCATCACACAGAGCACAGTCTTTGTTCATGATATCCCAGTCTGATTTCCATTTCAGGCTGTGTTTTAGAGAACACAACTACTGATGTCAGTAGAGATGTTTCAGTGCAGAGCTAGTCCTCCTGTGCCAGCCAAACATCAGAAGTGGGTTTTGCACACCCTCTGGCTGAGACCACTCCTAAAATCACAGGGCCAGGACAGTTCTCTGCCAAATCCTCCATGGCTCAGTGATGGGCAATTCAGTTATGGCAGCTGTGTAGGAAAAACAAAGCTCTCATGCGGTGAAACGTGGGCCAGACAAAGGGAACTCCCTTGTCTCTGATGCCTTCCCCCATGTACCCAATTTTTTTTTGTTGTACTTGTACCTGTGTAAATTTCAGATGTTTGTTTTGTCTTTCAGTCATGAGGCTGTAAGATCAATGTTCCACACACAGATGAGGTGGGTCAGTCTTGAAAGCATCACCCCTTCCCTCTTGCCCCGTACCCCTCATGCCCCATGTTTAATGGACAAGGTGCAAACAGCTCAACGGGCTCCCTCTGTTTCACTTTCCCCGTGTTCTGAACTTCTACTCCTCCCCTGTGTAAAGCCTCACTAAACCCAAACCTCACTTAACTCTGCATTTTGTAGTAAATTAAATTGATAGTGGTAATACTGTGACTGTCTCCCCCATGGCGAATTCCCTCTCTGCCTTCCCACCCTCTCCCTTATTTCCCCTCCACTTCTCATTTCTCCTCCCCTGACTACAGCAAGAGCATGAAAGTCAGAACAAGGTCTCGCTAATCTTGTATAGCCCAAAATAAAACCTTGCGCATTAGAAGATGAGAAATGATTGCATTACTGACATACTAAATAGTCCACGTTTCCTCTGCAACAAACAGTGCCGGCTGAATGTGTTGCCGACAGCAGCAGTATGTGAGGTGCAGGTTTCATCCTTTTTTATCATAATACCTGATTAATGTTTTACCTTTTAATGATGCCACTGTTACTTGATCCAAATTGAAGAAATAATAATGAAAAAAAATATATATATACACAAAAGGAAAGTTCTCTGCTTAGTGCACTGCACTTGGTATATTATAGTCAGTCCTGACAAAGGGACACTGTTGTCTTTAAACTTTAATTTCAAGCGAACATGGAATTTCCTCCAATAAGACATGAAATGCTTTAGCAAGTGCTCTTCTTCACTATTGACACTTACTCAGTGCTTACTCAGGACTATAAAAAGGGGCAAAAGAGTTTAACTTCTGATTAGAATGGCTATTTTGGTACAATTTGATTTTTGAGCTATTGGGCACTCGCTGTCCCCACACATGTGTCTTTCAAGGTCCTTGGCGTTTGGGGCAGACACTGGGGAAAGAGCACAGGACAAGCTCGGTGGGCTGCTCTCAGCTGGCAGTGTCTCTTTAACTATAGTATTTAAAATATGCCACGTGTTTCCAGGCTTGTCCCAAGTGCTATCAATCCCCTCCACACAAGGGAGGGGTGCTTAAAATATACCTACAGTGCTTAGGCTATCAGGGGCATCATAAAAGTCAGAGGCTTGATTTTGCTTCTCTGGTTGCACGATGCACTCTAACGAGGATGGTAAGCATGAACAGAAATTTTTATGTGTGTAAACCTTTCTGGTGGGGATTGCTCTGTTTCATGCTCTTTCTCCTGGAGCAGGAGGTTGCACCTTTCTCTAGCTGGCATTTACCAGTTGTTGTGACAAAACTAATAACTGCCCTTTGGGACAATGGCATGTTTGGTGAAAAACTTTGCATTAAATATGCTGTTGATATGATCTAACACCCAGAGAAGGTCAAAAGCAGCCTCGGAGAGTAGTTTTCACAGCAGCTTTAGCACAGCTGAAAGGCTCAGATCTATGCCCTTGGTGCTGAGAGTTTGTAATGGAAATTACAGGGGAATCACAATCCCTTTGCAGACATATGATCACACAAAAAAAGCCATGTCCTCCCCCAAAGACGTATTTTTAAGGCACCTGGCGAGACCTTTGTGTCCTATGCCACCTATACCTTTGGTGAGACATTATTTGGGTCCTATCTAAAGCACCTCATGTCCAGGTGGGAGCCAGCAGGGTCCCCCCAGGTCCATCTTGTAGCAGATATGTACGTCAAACATGCCACTGAGCTCATCAGGAGGATGATCCAGGCACGCTACTCATGGTGAGGGAGTACCAGGACTGAAGTTACCACACAGTAGTGTGACAGTAGGGTGGGAGCTCAGACCATGGGTCTGGCTTCATTTTGATAATCACTAAGTATTTCTACCTGCAAAAATGTGTTCAACCAACTCACTGGTCTGAGAGGAAAGCCCGAGGTCACTGGGCTCAAGTGCAGTGAATTATTTCTAACCATGGGTAGGGTCGCTATAGATGGGAGAGTAGATGGATACAGAAGCACCACCTCATTATTAGTATTTGGTGGAGCTTTTTGCCTCTCTGGCCAAATTCTTCCGCCAGTGGTGCCTGTCCAGCCCTTGCCACTGAGAGATGGCCCAGAGTAACTGAGAGTGTGTAGACTGAAACAGCAAGGGAATAGTTTGGAGTGTTCACGTTATTTAAGACCTTTTGCAGGGAAAGACATGAGAGAAAGGTAGGTGCAAAGGTCTGGCTTTCCAAAAGCCTGTCATTAAGGATTTGCGGAGGATTTTGGTTGAGTAACAAAGACTGGCATTTTCCTTGTGTTTAATATTAGCAATATCAGATCAAATGGGCTATATAAAAATAGACTATTTCCAGAGAATTGTTTCTCGGTGTTCATGTAGAGGTGCATGAACAAGGTGAGGGCATCACTTACCCAGAACCCAGAGGGAATGTGTCTTCACATTTCAGAGGGAAAACAATACCGAAAGCAGTGCAGCTCAGGATCTGGGAGTCTAGCCAGGGAAGGGTGGGTAGCGTGCACAGCAGTACCTAAAAAAAGACCCAGAATCCAAACTCAGCGTTTTGCAAGGCTTGTTGGGCATTTCTGATCTCAGGGTTTTCTTCTGGTGAGATCTCCTGCAACGTAATAAAAGTTTATGTCTAGGTTCAGCCCCCATCTGGATAAAGTAACAGAGCTGTAATCTGTTTACAGCTTACACCCTTAGCTATCCCTGCCAAGGACTTGCAAAGGGGCAGGAGAAACTGGTGGGACCATGTTTTTACTCTGTATTCAGCTGACCAGACTGCTGCTCATCTCTGCATTGCCTCCCTGAAGAGCTAAAGCAGTACCTTAGGGCAAGGGCTTACCTCTGCAAAGCAGGGGCAGGTCACAGGATTTGTCCCTGATGGCTCTATGGCTGCATGTTTCCTTCTGCTGCTTCTCCAAGTCCACATCTCATCTCCTTTGCACTCAGGATTGAGCTGCGGGCACTGAGCAAGATTTCTCCAGGGGCCGAGCTGACAGTTTCCTACGTGGATTTCCTCAATGTGAGCGAGGAGCGACGGAAGCAGCTGAAGAAGCAGTATTACTTCGACTGCACCTGTGAGCACTGCAAGAAACAGATCAAGGATGACCTGATGCTGGCCGTGAAGGAGGGGGAAAGCAAGGTATGGTTTGTCCCACTCTGTCCAAACCCAGAGGTGGCTGTGTCTTCTCCACCAAGGCATCTGTGCATATCTGTGACCATGGTTCCTCAGCCCAGGGACACTCTCAGTAGGAACAGAGTCAGATTTTGACTAGTGCCAATGTAAAAAATGAGAGCAGAACTGTACCTTTCTTGAGTACAACACCAGTTCAAGGCCAGTTTAATCCTTATTATGGAACATAAGTGCAGTTTTTAATTTAAAGAAGCCCACAAAAATTGCTTCTAACCTAAAAGTCCATCAACAGGCAGAATGTTAAAATATTGGAAAATTAGGTCTAGAGCTGAGAAAAATGCTGGCATTTCGATTGTGGGTTTTTTGAGGAACTGAAAGGGAATCAAAGTTTTGAACAGCAGAAAGGAAAATGTGTTGCAGATGATCCATGGTGACAGGACTGACCAGTGCTGCTGAAGCTGTACGGTTTGTAAAACCTGAACCATCACACCAACTCCAGCAAGGTGGGAAACCTGAACTTCCAGTCCCTCCTTGCAAAGGCCTGTCACGGGAGAGTTTGTACCATCACTTGACATTTACGCATGGTTGCCGTGGGCAGATTAGCTGTCAATAATTAACATGTTTGACTGTTCATTTTTAAGTAATTTGTGTTTTCTTTGGAGGTTTCACAAGTCATCGAGTGAGAGGGTGTAAGGCTGTGTCTTGCTTTCGGCAGTGGGATGTGTTGCTTGCCCAGCAGCTCCAGTTTATGAGCATGCTGGTAACTCCAAGAGTTTCTTTTTGGTTCCTCTGCCCAAGGATATAACTGCATATATTCTTTTGTCCTCTGTGGCAGTGCTAGCTTAGGGAGTTTCTACTCCTGCGAGCTTTACAAATTGTAGAAGGGAAGGCAAAGCAAGGGAGGGCAAGTTAATGTAGTATCAAGTCATTGATCTGCAAGGGAGCAGTCATGCAATGAATCAGGCAGTACAGCTCAGCGGCTGATGTGGGACCGGACTGAACAGCAAAGGTGGGTTGAAGAACCATGACCTTAGACCAGGACTGCCACCAGGAGAGGCACTCAGTGCTTACTCTTCCTGGGAAGGAGTACAAAACCCTCAGCTTCCAGCTCAGCAGCTACCAGAAAGCCAAGACCAGTCCTCTCACTCTTCATTCATAGAGATGGCAGTCAGGAAAGGCTGGATATTGTAGATTAGAAGTCTCTCCTTGAGAAAGGTTTGGAGAAATGGCATCAAACTGATATCAGGGAGCTCCCGTGGGAGATAGGACGTGGCACTAGAGGCCACTCCTTGCTTGCTGGATCACATTCTCCTGCAGTGCAAAAGGACTTGCTATATAATCCCATTACTAAATTATCAAGCTTCATTTTAAAGTTAATCCTGACTACTGGAAACTCCCCACTTCTAAGTGTCCCAGAGCTCAGTCCTCTGATGCAGAAGCATTTTTATCTGACTTTCCGTACCATTATTTTTGAACACCTCCTCTAATGGGCAGTACAGAAAAATCTCAGCTCTCATTCCACTCCTGCTTGACCAACCAGTGAGATGCATCATCCCCTTGTCATGAGCATCAGAGGTGCTCTGCAGCAAGCAGCAGCAAGACATGCCCTTTTGGGTGAATGTCCTCCACAATCTGAAGTGCTTGTGTAGAAAAAGCCTGTAAAGATGCAAGGTGCATGACTTCAGCTATTAAAAGTACACTCCATCCACAGACAATGAGTATCCAGACTGACCTCACCCGCGGAGCACGTCTGCTCGCTGCTGGCTGCATCACATTTTCTGAATTCAGGCTCGCTTGCCTGAGAGCAGCAAAGCTCACAGCTGCATGGAAAAAGTGCTATGAATATATGCAAGATTGACAGCTTACATCCTCAACAGCCGCTCTGACCTCCAGTCCTTCACCCCTTCCAAATAGTAGCAAAGTGCCCATTGTTTATAATGGCAACAGACTCTGGAGTCTCGTAAATGCAAGAGAGGATTTTTATTAGACAAAGCTGCTGTGGAAGCGCTGTTGAAAGTACCTATTCTGGGAGTCTTTACTCAGACAGCATAGTGATGTGATCTGCAATTGTGCTAGCGTTGCCTTTGAATGTGCTCCATGCACTAGGACACCCTCCGTGCTGCTCAAACAGCTGCCAAAATCTGATTAGCCATAATAGCTTCAGTTTAATAATATAAAATAATAAATCATAACATGTGCATATGTATCCATAAATAGATGGGGGGTACGAGGCTCTGAAAAGCTACCTGTTTTCCTTCCATACTAGACTTTCAAGAGCTTTTCCCAACTAACTGAATTTCACAGATTCCTCAAAAATCTGATCGAGCAGGTGTGGGAAGAATATTGAGATGGGGATTTGAGCAACCTAGTCTAGTGGGAGATGTCCCTGTCCATGGCAGGGGGATTGGAACTAGATGATCTTTAAGGTCCTTTCCAACCCAAACCATTCTATGATTCTATGATTTGTTACAACATTGGGTCTCTGCTTTTGATTCACACCCAGAGGTCCTTCCTGGCTGCTGGGCACATGACTGTGTTCTGACATTATTACATGTCTCCAAACCAGGCTCTTTCTGCAAGCTCTTGGAATCATGAGATTGTGGGCTGATTTCAGATTTCCCATTTATGAAAAGGAACATCAAGATAGCTAGACTAGTTACAAATCCAAATTTGAAAGGCTTAGAAAAGCTGAAGATGAATGATGGTGCTGGATTTTGTAATTTTGTATTTCAGCATTAAATGAAGGAAGAGGAGGCAGCTAATTATGAGCTGGTTAGTGTTTTGCCAGGCATGCCTAGATGTGCATCATGCCTTCAAACACATGGTGAAATCTAAACTTTTTGAGGTGTGTGGGAAAACACATTTCACTCTCTGGATGCAGCGAAAATCTGAGGTCAACCATCTTATGGTGTTTGGACCTAATTATGGCATTTCTCAGAGTGGGTAAAACTTAGTGATCTTTCCTATCCTTGTTCCACTCATCTCTCATTCAAAAGCCTACTTTCTCTCAAACACTAGCTGCACTAGGAGCACATGATACACACCAACTGGTGGCTTTCACAGACTCTTTGGCGTCTCATGAGACCTCCCAGTTGCAGGGTCAATTCTGTCCCTTTTCCTGAGAAGTGGGGAGAAGAGTCGAGGAACCCAGCTCTGCATGCTGGATGTACATGGCTGCTACCCTGATGAGCAACACTCTTGCTGAAGTCAGCAGGAGCTTCACTGAACTTGGTAGCAGGACCATTTCAGCCCAGTCTTGGACAAGTCTGAGAGGCATGCTGGGGTATACAGCCAGTGGTAGGCAGGTAGTGGGTGATGTTGGAAGCATCTCACTAAGGTGATTTGGGTTTCCAGACTGTGGAATAAGCATCCCTTCAACCAGGGTATTTTGGCATGTATCAGACAGTGTATTTCCTCACTGTTTCTCCTAACATTGTCTCCAGCCCTCTGCAGAGACAGTGAAGGATGTCATCCAGTTCTCCAAGGACACACTGGAGAAGATCAACAAGGCCCGCATGGAGGGAATTTACCATGAAGTAAGTCCTGGTACTTTTGCCCTCTTGCTGTATACGCACTGCCAGGGAAAGCGGGTCTTGTCCCTCTGTCAGTGAACTGAGGATGAAACAAACTCCCATTGCTGTAACCTGAATATCCCCATGTGCTTCCTGCCCCCTTGGCAGCTCAAGTTGCAAAAGCTGATACTGGTTTCTGCCCTCTGTAAAGCACGACCATGTCTGAGACAACATCCCAAACTAATTTATTTCATAGTGATGACACAAGGAGATTCAGGTGACTTCCAGTGCCTCCGATTGACAAAGATGTTGAACTAAGGGCCTCCTGAGCAAAATACATGAGTTAGAAGGCAAGTGTAATGAGTCAGCTCTGCCAGGTAGCCTCATAGAAAGGAGGACAATGGCTCTGGGAGCGGGACAGGACGGTCAGGAGAGCTCAAATTGAGCTGAGGGCTATGTTTGCCTTTGTTGATCTCTTCTTCACCTCCTGACTCCTGCATGTTGCTCATTTGCTGAGTGCTGAGGATGGATACATGGTGTAGGAGACCCATGTTCTACCTTGAGCACAGGCCACAAGGGCAAAAAATGAGAGAGCTCAACTTACTTCTTCCTTTCTCTCTTGTTTACTGACCCAGGTAATATTTAATTGCTCTCTTCAGAGTGTAACAGCTTCAATAAAACACTCCAGGTTCAAAAGCCTCTGGTTTTGAACTAACTTTGGGAAAAGACTGAAGCCCCACAAAGCAGAAATCTGGAGATTGAGTCACGGCTAGGTGCAGATGTGATACAGACAGGCACGGGACAGTGAAGCTTCATGTCTTCAGCTCTATGGGGTCATTAAGAGCATTCATGGCATCAAGTGTTTGTAGGTGGTTGGGTGGATGGGATTTGGGTATAAGAATCCTGTAGGCACGTAGTATCTGACCCTCCTGGGGTGTTTCTTCTCCTGAAAAGCAGACATCACGTTTTCCTCACCAGTTTTATGAATGTAAGCCTGGGAGAGAAAGCTTTGAGCACCAATATTTTTACTAGGCTGGTGTTTCTCGACAAATCAAAGCATATCCTGTCTTCTCCAACCTTCATGGAGGCTGACTTGGCCTCTAGGACTGGTATAAACCATGCAACCCCGAGGGCTTTGGTGTAGCAGCTTTGGGGCCAAAGGTGCTCTGACTTGCCCTTCCTCTCCCTGCTTCCTCTGAGTGCAGGTTGTGAAGCTGTGCCGTGAGTGCCTGAAGAAACAGGAGCCTGTGCTGGGGGACACGAACATCTACCTCCTGAGGATCCTCAGCATTGCCTCTGAGGTGCTCTCCTACCTCCAGATGTTTGAGGAAGCAGCTGACTATGCCAAGAGGATGGTGGATGGCTACCAGTATGTCTGTGCCCTATTTTTGACAGCTCTCTGTGGTTGTGCAATGTCAGGCAGTGTGGTATGGGAATAATTTTCTTAGTCTGCTCCCATCAGAGCAGTGGTGTTGGCATTCAGACCCAGAGCTGACTGTATCACCAGACAGAGAGAGGCTTCTTCTTAAATGCACAGGAGCTCCCAAACACCTTGATTTACCAAAGTGTACCTGGCAAATGCTTTGGGTATATCTTTCATTAGTCTTTTTGTTGTGCCTCAGAAGCATCTCAGGGCTGCCCTGGTAGGAAAACACAGAGCCTGGGTGCAGGCCAAAGAGGCTGCACCTGCAGGAGATGGTCTGTTCGTTCCCCTGCACCCTGCAGGAAGGAGAAGTTGCAGAGAAAAGAGAAACCATGTCAAATGGCTGTCACTCAAGATATCCCTTCACTCTTGAATAATACATGGATTTTTGCCTTGGCTAATTAATACACACAAGTCCTGTGGTAAAAGCTCAATGAGAATAAAGAAATTCAGGCTTAGTTCACATGGATCCAGGGCAAACCTCACAGTAAAAATGATGTACTTTATTATCACTGAGGTTTGACTACAGGATTGATGAGTATTAAATTGCAAAAAAGAAATAAAAATTAAGAAGTAATGGAAACTATAGAGAAAAGCTGAATTCATCATCTCATTCACCCTTCTGCTGAGAACATCTCATACCCATCACTTGCCTTTTTGGTCAGTTCTATCCCAAAAGGTCTATGTAATTTTCTTCTTTTTCAGAGGGGTGACAGAGTCACCTCTCTGGCTTCCGGGCTTGACAAGTCACTTCATGTCCCAGCCCTGGCACTGAGCTAATTGAATGACTCAGAGGAAGTTGCTTCCCCTCCCTGTTGCTCAGTTTTTTAGTCCAGAGTGAGGACTGCAGTAATTTCCCTCCTTGCTTTGGCCAATTCAATATGCCAAATAAGCCCCTGAAGGCAGGTTTTCAGGTAAGTCCAAGAAGCTTCTAACTTTGCCTCAGCTTCTTAAGCTGGAGTTAGAGGCCGTGTTTCATTTTTCCCACCTCGGGTACTCACCTTAGGGGAGGGATCTGACAGTCCTCAGAGGCAGGAATGCATCTCCGGGGGGTGAGATGAACATTTCTGGAGTTTCTAGAACCACCTGTTTCTCTCCCCACTTTGGATGAGAAGCTGGTGGTTGTTGCATTCTCAATTTAGGCACTGCATTAAGCATCTGAAGTTAAGCTGGTGCCATCTGGGCTGCAGGGTCAGATCTGGGTTTTGTTTGTGCCAAAATACTGTGGAATGACAGAGCTTGGCATTCTCTAACCCAGGTATCCAGCTTTCCCTGTTCACAGGTTGTTCACCCTCTTTCACAACAACTCATGTCCTAGTATAACTCACGTCCTTGTGTAACTCGTGCCTGCCCTTTTCCAAGCAGGGCTGCACATTTGGTGGCACCAAATGCAAGAGGCTCTTCACTTGAGTAAACAGTCTGCTCTTTGGCAAACATATCGTGTCACTGACAAACATTTGGGAACCCAAATCATTCCTGAACTAAAATTACCAAATGTTTTTCCAGGAAAATATACCATCCCAACAATGCACAGCTGGGGATGGCCGTGATGCGGGCAGGAGTGACTCACTGGCATGCTGGTCTCATTGAAGCCGGGCATGGCTTGATCTGTAAAGCCTATGCCATTCTCCTGATAACCCACGGACCTTCCCACCCAATTACTAAAGACCTAGAGGTAGGTGTCATCTCCCGTGTTGTCTCCACTGTCTGTCTGGACAAAATTACATTCGAGTAGTAGAGACAACTCATCTATAAGAGCTGAGAGATGTGTCAAGTACTGACTGCTTCTCACTAGTGCTTTGGTTTTCTCCAGATTATGTTACAGTCTGCTGGGAAAAACCTGCCCCTTACTAGGGGAAGTGTTCATCCTTGAAAAATAGCTTTTATCCTGCACCAGGACATACATTAAAAATGGCCAGGGAGCCCCTGAATCTTCTTTGAAACTGCTGTGCCCAAGGACAGAGCCTCCCATCCTTCAGAGAGCCTGATTTTGCCACTCTTGAATGGATGGCATTCCAATTTGACTATATCAAATTGCTTATGGTGGAAGTTCCCAGTTTAACAACCAATTTTCTTTGTTGGTGTCCATTCTTCTTTATTTACCACTGCCCAGTCCTAAGCTGCAATGGATTTTTTCCTCAAATGACTGATAGGTGTATTTCCTAGCTTAGGGTCAAGAGCTGTAGATCCCAGGAAATCACATCTGCTCGGCTTTGATGAACTATTTGCAATTGCAGCTGAGGATCTATCATTTCTTTAGCCTTTAACTCACCTGATGTGACCTGTTGGCTTTACAACAATCTAATTTATTAGCCAAAAAAAATCACACGATACCAAATTAAATCCTTTATTGATGTCTTGGTCCCCATTACAGCAGAGTTATAACCTTTATTAGTGCAATTTTATATCAAAAGGAAAATGAGCATCCAGTATCAAAAGTTAGGCTGTCTGTTGGCTGTTTCCCTATATATAGGAGAGAGTGAGAGCCCAGCACCTCCATTTCTGTATTTCCCTTCCCAGTTTAGGAGGAAAATAGTGGATATATGGCACATGCTCATCCCTGTGCTCCTAAGCCAAGGGCTGAATAAACTCATGGACAGGTGTAAAAAGATTTCCTACAATCTCCTCTGAGCCTCTGCTATAATGCAGCACCAGGAATGACTCTGCTCATGGTGAATCCTGAGATGCAGGAGGTGCAACTGTGACCTGGTCGAAGAGGAGCTGAGCATCCCTCTCCTCCTCCCCTGCCTCTGCCCCCAGGAGGTGACCCCCACCCCAGTGATGGGTCACACCAAGGGTCAGGCCCAGGGTGTGGATGGGAAGCACACTCGCTCCCTGGCTCTGCACAGCATCGCCTCTAGGTCCTGCATCAGGTTTTGGAGCGGGAGGCTTCCCAGCAGCCTGTGGAGGAGCTGGATGCAGGAAAGGCCTTCTTCACCTTCACAGTACACAGGCAACCAGGTTTGAGAGAATTACTGGATATCTGTGTCCAGTCAGCTTTGGTCCTGCTAGTGAGACACCTAGAGTAAGGTGCATCTGTTATTACATGGCCTAGGACATCCCTGAAGGATAGTCCCCATTTTTAGGCAGTGCATTATTCACTTGCTTTGGTATCTCCTGCATCACAGATTTTGTGTCCCTCAGGTCATGCGTGTCCAGACGGAGATGGAGCTGCGCATGTTCCAGCAGAATGAGTTCATGTATTACAAGATGAGGGAAGCTGCCCTCAAAAACCAAAAAATTCAAGTCATGCCTGAACCTAGCAATGAAACCTCACCAAGCCTCTTCCACAAGAAGGAATAAACCCCAACCTTGACACAAATAACATCACCAGTGACACCTCCAAACCCTGGGAACGTGATATAGGGATGTGATACATCCATGAAGATGGTTTCCAGTGGCACCAATCTGACAGCATGGACCTGCTGGGGAAGAGTCCTGAAAAATATTCTGAGGGCTCAAAGCAGAAGAGGTCTTGGCAGAAACAACATCCTTTTTCTACCACTAGCATTAAAATTCAAAGCAAAAAAAACCTGTTATAAAATTATTTACATTCTTATTGGAAGCCTGTTTATCTCTACACAGAGAGAAGTCTCTGCACAAGTCCCAATCTTGAAGTCCTTGGTTAAATTTTAATTGATTCTTTCTTAAGTGGGGGTTTTTTTTCCCATCACTTCTGGTGATGACATAATTTCTTTCCAATGATGTCCATAGGTGGTTGACCGAGGGATGTAGAAGTGGGAAGCTGGTTCCAAGAAGTGTCATGTATGTCTGTGGGCACTGAGTGCAAGCTAAGCCCCACAGATGGTGCTTTGTGTAAAGTGGTGTTTTTCTGATGAACAACTCCTGAAGAATGATTCTGCAGCTGATACGGGTGCAACATCAAACTGTTTGCGAATGAGACTAAGTGGAATGCCTACATCTGGATAAATTAGTTTAGGTAAATCAGTCTTCACAGTTAAATACCAGGAAGTGTCTGCAGTGATGGCAGCAGAGGGACATGCGATAAGCCCGTGCCAGAAGCCGGTTGCACTGATGTGGTGCACTGGCTGTGTGCGTTGCTCTAACTGAACAAGTGGTTTCCAGAGAGGGGGATCCACCTTTGCTCACCTTCAGGGTGAGCTGGGGGCTCTGGTGCCTCTCAGCTTAGCTAGGTGCTGAATCAATTTTGCACTGGGCAAAAAAGGGATATTCTGTGGATCAGCTGCCAGAGGACAGCCAATGGAGCTATGGAAAAGTCTAAAGGCAATGACTGACTTTCTAGACGAAAAAGGTCCTTGCTGCCTGCCCGTCTATCTCTAAATCAGACTGGTTTGCTCCAGACCTTCAGTGGCAGTCAAGAGATGAGAAGAGATGGTTTGTTCAAGACTCCCCTACCTGCTCCTCAGCAGAATAGCAAAAAAACAAAACCAGGGTTTTCCCCCTTTGGCATTTCTCAGTGATTTTGCTGATGTTTCTCCAGATCTAAGATGAGTTCACTGGTGACCAACATCTTTTTTTTACAAGCTATTCCATTTAGGAGCCCTTGCATGTGTCCATGAGGTGCCCATCTGATGTCCAGTGTGACAATCCATATTGGTTCAGTACTCAGCATGAGGATCAATGTTGACCTGTAACAGGAACACCTGCCCTGAGAAGAGATGAATCATGGCAGAGATGCACGTGAGGGCAAATTGGTCCTTTAGTGGCATGTGCTGAGGTTGTGGGACGAGGTGGGGAAGCACTTCTGGTATTTTCCTAACATCCTGATCAGCTTTGAGTGATCATCCCAGCAAGGTATATCACACTAACCATATACCCATTTCCCAATGACAATTCCCAATCATCATCCAAGCGCAGGGCTTGGAAAAGGCAGCTCAGAAGGAAGAGTTTCCTCTCCTGTGTGCATCAGAAAACCACATCTCCATCCAGTCTGCAGCACAAAGCAAGAGCATGGGAGATAACTTTGGAGCTCGTTCTGCGTATACACTGTGAGCAACCAGCACTCATCTCCTGCCGGGAGAAAAAAACCTGTATTTCACCCTGAAATAAGTGTTCAACCCAATTTATCAGGCGTGGTTTGGGCTGAAACGCACACTGGACATCTAAAGGCTGTCTGGGGCCCTCTTGCTGGTGGGAAGAGAAGGAGAGGAGATGGGGATGGGGTAGCCAGAGTCTGTAGGGCTAGATCCTGTTGCAGAGGTGTGAGGATGAAGATGGCAACTGGGACACCTGAACTGCCCCCCCATGCTGGTCTCTTCCCCAAGACAGCTTTCTAGGCAGGATCACTGACATTTCCTTGAGATCACATAAACCACCCCATCCTTTTGGCCCTGCCATTCACTTCATTGTCACTTTGGCTTGTTTGTAAGGAAACTTACTTGTTTGTAAGGAAAGGGAATTGAGCCCTTTCCCTGTCCAGTGCTCTTCCATCCACCCAGACAGTGCAGCCATGAGTGCACAACCCACAAGCAGGATGCTGGCACCTATGCACGGAAAGGGGCTGGAAGAGTGCTCACCAGCATGGAGCACATCTCAGAGGGTCACTCCGTGGCTTTGAGTGTGCTCCCTAGGCCAGCCCCATTCACCGACATCAGCACAGCCTTAGCTCAGCCTGTTGCCCAATTTCTACCAGGGCTTTCATGAGTTTTGGAGGCTTGCATGAGTTTGGGAGGCTTGCATCTCTTTAGAGCAACAGTGAAGGAGTTGGTAGTGAAGATGCCTTTAATACAAATTTTACTTTAATGGACACATTTTACACAGTAAAATGATTGATGTGTGCAGGGTTTCTAGATTCTCTTGCTGATTCTCTTGTAGGTGAGGTCTCCCATGGTCAGTGTCTGAAAAAAACAAATGGAGAGTGTTAGCTTTTCATGGTGTGTGGCTTCAAACTCTATTCGAAAGGGATCTGGTCTTGAAGATCGAAGCAGGACTGGTGTCCCATCTATCTCCCATAAACTGAATCATTAAAGCTTTGGTTTTCTTCATGCCTATCCCAAAGTAGGGAGGGATAATCTGGCATCCCTCAGCTGCGACCAGTCTGCTGCACCTCTCTTCTTGAAAAGTGCCAGACCCAGAAACATATGTATACCTCTGGGTGGGAGAGAACATGCCCTCATTACATGAAACTTTGATCAGGGGTCTTTAAAAGTATTTTTTTCGATTGGACTATAATGAAAAACTGCATTCAGTGCCTGGCCAACTGATCAACTTTGGCTGCAGAGCCTGAGTACAAGCACATGCTCATCTCCAGCACCTCCATAAGGTCCCTAGTATCTCTGTAGGCTTTCTAGAGCCAGACTCCTGAAGGTAACCGTATGCACCATTACTCCAGCCATTGCCCTTCTCTTCTACACTTACGTTGGTGATGATGTCTCCATTGAGTTCGGTGACAGATTTCAGCCCTTTCAGGTTTGCGACCAGTTTGTTGTTACCCTCCATCTGAACAATGGCCTGGTAGGAGGAGACAGAGGCATTCATGTTATTGCTGGAGACCACCTTGACCCCTGCATTTTGTCCTTCCCCTTCTGTACTGAGTTACCACCATCCCCTCTGCAGCTGTTGGGAGCAAGCTGCTCCCGTGGTGATTTTGGCTTTGCCAGGAGGATGAGGAGAGAGGTTGGTTCTGGTAGTGACTTACAACACAATGAGGGTATGGATGTTTACTCTGGCCTGTACAGGAATGTGATTTTGCCACCTTGCCTACCTCTCTCCCCTTCAATTTGAGTCTCACTCATGGCTCCCACACTGTGAGACATGAGAGCAAGCATCTTTGTCACCCATTGGCATCAAACCAACACAAAAGATTGTTTTGTGGGAGAAGGAAGGCTCTTCACCCTACCAATGCTGGTAACTCCTGAAGCCCTGATGCTCCTTGGGGCAGCTCCTCATGCAGCACCCAGACCAAGAGGAGCTGCACAGCTCTGAGGAGAAGACTGCAAGAGCCACCTGAGCTGGGCCAGTTTGTGCCATGTTATCTCCTCTCCATCACCCACCTACTGCACCTTGCTGCAGCAATTTCCTTTGGGGCGATGTAACAGGGAGCTGGGTGACAGCATGGGGCTTGGGGAAGTCTCGGTCAAGGTGGGAAACTGCTCAAGGAGTTTTCAGAAACTCAGTCGTGGCTGTCCCCTCTCGGAGGGACAGGCACGTCTGCTGCAGATGCTGCACATCTAGAAAGGCTACAGACAGCACCAGCACCCCTGGGGCAGCTCTCACTGATCATTGAAATTACTCAAATAAATAACCCAGCAAAACCCGTTTCTGTTCATCTGTCTGTGCAGCTCTAGTCTGTGTTCACCTGCCCTTGAGTTGCTGATTTACGGAATGTAAAACTCTTCTAACAGCCCTTTCCCCCAGTTTATGCACAAGAGACTTCAGTGACGCTGGAAATGGTGATAGAGTTAGTACAGCATTCAGAGACCAGTTCCCTGGAGCATTTCTTTCATGGTCATCCCTCCTGCTTTCAAAAGTCCCTGCAATATCATCTTCTCCTGAGGTAGAGGTGAAAGGCAATATTTGCCAGTGGTGCTGCCTTGACATTTCATGAACTATTGGAAACTAATGTCCAGGAACAGGAGCTGACCCAATTTCAGGAGTGATAAATCCTCACCTTGCCAAATCATCTCACCCAGTGTAAACAGGAGCAGAGGGACAGGCTAGCAGAGAAGCTCACAGCCACTGGGACTTAAAAGGAGGCATTTATTGGTTTATGATTCATTGGCTGGCTTTCCTGCGCTACCTTTAAGTCAACAAAAGGAAGGTGGGGGTATGTTTTGCGTTGCAACGTGACAGAAAGTCAAAAGTAAAAGCAAAGAGGGGAGGTGGGAACTTCAGAGTCTTGGGCTCTGAGTTTCTGAGGAAGGTGGCTCAGAAATGGACTGTCATTTTTGGAAATGTGTCCCTAAGAGACTTGCTGAGGACCTGCAGGGAACAGGGCAGTGGGTGCCACATCTGCCAGCTTGGGTTCAGCAATTAGCCCCTTCAAGTTATATCAAATCATGCATGGCAACTGTGAGAGACAGAACCAGGCCAGGGAATTGCCCAGGCCTTTTTCCTGTGTCAGCTTTAACACCCATGGCCTGGTTGTTCCTTTTGCTCAAGCATGGAGGGAATGGCTGGAGAGGAAATACAATGTCCCTGAGGCCCCACAGCCTGAGCAGAGGAGGAGCTGATCACTCACCTTGACTTTCTCTCCTGTCAGCATCTCCATCTCGCACTCCTCCCCGATGGTGAACTCATTGTGCAGCACTTTGGTGCCAGTGGTCACGGTCACCTTGAACTTTTTGCCATCTTGCACAATTTCTGAGATACTCTTGATGTCCTTGCCCTTCTGGATCTGGTCATCGGGAAGCCCTGCCCAGGAACGAGAGATGTTAGGTGGACCTTGGAGCTATTGGTGAGCAGATTGCTGCTGCCTAGTGAATGTGGTGTGATTTGGGGACGCGTAGCTGGGAGAATTTCTATTCCAGTGTGGAAAAACATTGCAAAAATGATGGCTCCCCGAATGCCACACAGCCCTGAGTCTGTTGGGGAAAAAGAATAACAAACACTGTCATCCTGGGTTTTGTGTGGGAACTAGACGTCTCCCTTGTCTCACTTCGCTGGCTAAGCATCAGACAGAAAAAATCCCGTTTTCCTTCCTTCATTGAGAGGCAAGCAGAGAAAATGCAATAAATTGAGGCAGAATGAAGGAACCAAGTGGTTTTTAAATGAGATTCAGAGTGCCTCAGAACCAGGTCACTAAAAACTTCTCTGAGACCCTGAAGCTGATCTGACGGGCAGAGCCCCTCCAGCACATAACTGTGCAGAAGCAGTACAAAGCCTCCTGAATCCCTGCAGGAACATGTTCCCCAGCATGAACACTGGTGGAAGTCTAGCTAGCCACGTCCACCATTAAGCATTTAAGCAACTCCCACTATTTTTCTAATGAATGGTGGAATTTGAGGCTTTGCAGCATCACTGAGCAGCATCATTTTGGACTGAGTGATGTCCTGCTCACTCTCAAATTTCACAGAGCAGATCTGCTGTTGCCCTAAGCCACCAAGGTCCCACTGGCTTGTCATGTGTGTGCAGCACTCTGCTGTGCTGGCCCATGGCAGTAGAGCCTGCTGGGACTGTTTTCCTGTAAGCTATAAAATTTCATCCAGCATCTCTTGACCTCCAGCCACCAGCAAGAGAGATGCTTTTTTTTCTATTTTGAGATCACATCTCCATGCACATGCATTGTAAAAAACCCAACATTTTCAAGACGACAGACAAAAATAGGAAATCTGAGAGACGTTTTCAGTCTACATCATCAGCACAGTTGGACTCCCAAATAACCAGTGGGATCTGCGGAGGCAAAGCAGCACATTGCACGTGAAGGCACTTACCAAGGGCTTTCATAAAAGGCTCAAAATTTTCTTGGGACTGGAGTTCGTACTTTCCAGTGAAGCTCATGATGGAAAGGATCCTTGTGCTCCCAACACAAGAGAAGGTGCCTTGCTGGTAAGCAGGGCTTGGTTTTATAAGGTCCTTTTGCCTTAATAGCTGGTCAGAGGTAAGATGATGTAATTCTTTTATGGCCATGTTCAAACATTAACATAAAACCGGGCGATGGTCAGAGATAAATTGCTCTTCACTTTGCGGACCTCAATTTACAACGTGGGGGCAGGGGAAATCCCATAAACCCATTTTATGGAGGGAGCAACGTGGCATCCATAAACAAATGATTGAAAAATAATTGTGCAAAGAGATTAATTATCAGAGGAATGAGCCAAATCATCTAATCATCTTGCAGTCTGGAAGTGCACATCTGGAAGTGGAGAAAGTGATGAAAGATTATGGTGTCCTCGGAGCTGACACTCGCTGATGTGTGCATGGTGGGTCTTTAGCACTGGCATAAAGAGTAGTTGCTGCATGCTGGCAGGGACTAACTTGCCCACTCCTTCAGATGCCTCATGGTTCTCTGTTACGGTGGGTTTTGCTGTAACTCAGATGTAGCAGTAGTCACAAAATCATCATTGTCCCATAAGGCAAAAGCACAACTCGAAATCAAATCCTAGGCTTGAATTGCCCCATCTGAAGACTGCAGTTTAATTCAGACTCCATCACCATGGCCTTGCCTCCAAGAAAGGGGTTTCATGTGGATACCTGGACTGGTGCCATTAGTGATCTACCAAGGCTATTGCCAGGAGCCACTGCTAAAAACCCCTTTCCTCTCCTTTCCCCAGGGGAGCCACAGTCACTCCTGTACTGAAGGAGCATCCTGACCCTCAGAGCTGCGTTTCTCCCAAATGCCCCATCCCAAGTAGGGCCAGCAGCAGCCTCTAAGCTGAGCCCAATTCCTTCCTCCAAAGCAGGACTTGGGGCTGGGCTCTTCTCCCAGTGTGGTCCCC
The DNA here is from genome assembly GCA_013400335.1 of Eurystomus gularis. Taxonomy (NCBI): domain Eukaryota; kingdom Metazoa; phylum Chordata; class Aves; order Coraciiformes; family Coraciidae; genus Eurystomus; species Eurystomus gularis. The sequence continues at coordinate 286,420 of VZZY01007814.1, read as the reverse complement.
TTGGCTGAGTGTCCCAGGTTGCTGCACAGCAGACCTCTGGGTCTGGACTCCCAGGCTCAGCTTCTTGCTCCCATCCCATCCTCTGCCCCAATGAATTCCTCCTCCCTCCCAAAGTCACCAGCTCAGAGATTTTCCCCCTTTTCACTCACATGCCTTCTTCTCTTTGCAATTTTTCCATTCTGCCTTCTCATAGCATCTTGGGCCTTTTTTAAAGTGAAATCATGGATAAGCATGAAAAAACCCCTGTCTCCTTCCAATTTGGAGATGCTGTCAGAGCCCTCTGCAGCCACCCATCCTGCTCCTGTAGGCTCAGCCCGTGGCAGCATCCCCCTCTGCTCTCTGCCCTGCCGTGGTGCACAGTGATGCTGCCCAGGCTAGATTCAGCCTCAGTTTCTGGTTAATTAGTACAGGCAGAGTCTGCCTGATGAGGCAGGAGATGGAGAACCTCTGCCGGTGGGGCGGGCGGTGGGTGAAGTTGGTTGTGGGGGGGTGTTGGTAGGGACCATCACCCCTCTGCACCATGGAGGGGGCCAGGCAGGTTCAAAGAGCGCTCATAGAGAGTGGGTTCATTCAGCAGTTTCTCCAAACAGCTTTTCAGCATTTTTTTTTCCTTTTATCCCCCGCTTCGCAACAACAATGATATCACCTTAGGAATTGCATTTGATTTTTTCCCCCGCCCCAGGTGGATACCCCAGGGTCATGCAGGGCTGCACTGACACATGTCCCTTTTCAGTGTCTTCTTCATGGGGACAGTGGTGACTGACCTCTCTGGCGAGGTCCTGGCAGCAGCCGGAGCTGGCAGCTCCCTGACTGCCACTAGGCAATGTCCTCCGGCCGTGGGCCACCAGAAGCACATGCTGTGCCTCCCACACATTCATTCCCTGGACCTCTGGATGCTCTTCCAGGCAATTCAGGTCCCCTCTCTTTGCGTGATGGGGAGAGAGATTTAGACTTGAAAAAACACCTGAATATTTTTCTATCATCTGACTCATTTCAGAGCCCAGCGCTCCTGATGCACCCTGGGGTTAATCACTATGGGAAAACTCCAGCTCTGCCCGGCTCATTTTTCCCCCACCATCATCAACAGGGGCAGCCTGGAGTTGTGGTTTTCATACATTTTTTGGTGGGATGCACTCCCAGACCAGCTACATCTGCCCATATCCCACTGCCAGGAGGGGTGCTCAGTTGTCACTCCTTTCCGTGTGCAGGCTAAGGAGAAGGGGTAGCCGCTAAATGCAGTGCTGAGGCCCAAGCGGTGGGCCCGAAGTTGGAGTTGACCTGTGAATGAGTCACAACCTCACAGAATGTTTTGTTTTTCTTATTGGCTTCATGCTTCAGAGGCAGAACCTGGCCCACATGTGGCTCTATCCTCACCCATGCATGGTTGTGGTGGGGGGTCGAGGCCAGGGCTATTTTAACCAGGAGCCGAGTAGTTAGAAGAGCTTCTTGTTGGGTGTGGCTTCTGTTAGGGCTGGTTGCATCTTGCTGAGATCTCTCAGTGGTGCCCTTCCACAAGGGGCCACTGAGGGAGCCATCTCTGTCCATTGTGTCAGGTAGGTGATGCCAGCACCACAGTGGGCAGTGGAGGAGCTGGGCCTACAGGAATCTATGGCAGGACTGTCTGAAAGAAGACTTCTGAGGGGATGTTGCTGAGTTCAGCATTGGCCTGAGTGATCAGGCAACTGATGGCAGCATAAAATGATGATAGCTGGACCAGCACAACACGAAGTCAGTAGGGAGAAACCTTTCCAGTGCAATGCGTACATCTGAGCTGATGTCTAGATAAGCCGAAGGAGAGAAATAGGAGAAACATATCATGAGTAGTGTCCCAGAGCTACCTATTGCCTCCCAACCTCTCCAAAAGAAGCCTTCATGTCTAGGGCGTTCGTGAACGTTTCATATTATCCTAGATGAATCCTATCTTAGGTGCTTGAAGGAGCACCTTATTTTCCAAGGCCCCCAAGTAAGCCTGACCCTCAGTCACTGCAGACTTCCCAGGCCCACAGTCTCCCTAGAAGACCCATGCCAGCTTGAAAGGAGATATATCCATCAAGCTAAGGAGACCTGAGCCTAAGATAGGATTCAGAAGGGCTCACCAGGCTTTGTCCCACAGATTTTTAAATGGTTATCGCGCCTAATTTGGGCATCTATATCACACAGAAAACCACCAGAAATTGGGTGAGAACTCTCCCTGGGAAGGACAGGCTCTTAAGGTCTGGACATCTCCCATCAAATGTTGAAAGAGGAATATAATTGTTCAGGACTCTTTTGGTAACTGGGCAGAAATTGTTTGAGTAGTTGGTAGAAATGGACAACTCATGAGAGAATTCACCCCATTTGAGATCCAACTTTTTTTTTCTGCAGGTATCCCCTCCTCTTCTACTTATTGTGGATAGGTATATCTATGCTCCTAGCTTCAGTGTGTTGGATGAATGTGGACTATGGATCACTGCTGGAATGCTTGGAAATGCAACCAACTGATTTTTGATCAATGATAAAAACCAAAGCCTCTTTGTTTTGTCTGCAAGGGTTCTGTCGGGCTCATGTTCTTTCATTTCTCCTAGTAAAGAAATGCAGAAGTTCTTATAAAAAAAAGAAGAAAACCTTACTGAATAAAATTTGGCCAGGGTAATTATTATCTAACCAGGCCTGCTGAGCAAACAGCAGGTGAGATAAACTTAATCTCAATAGCAAAGTTCAGAATACTTGTACATCTCTACACAAGAATACAAGATCTTTTCAAACATGACATCACCTTAACTTTCTAGGGCCATGAAAATGCACCTGATTTGCTTTAACAGAAGGCTGAGTCAATTGACCATTTGATTAAAACTAAATCCATACCCTAAAATCTGGACCCATTTTGTAGAAAGAGAAAAGGCATGGATCATTTTAAAAAATTACTGAAGAGGCTGCATCTTGTAGGAAGCCAGTGGGTACTTGTGTGTTTAAGCTGATTTGAAAATAAAGTGTAGGATCTTAGAAGCTTGCCAGAAAAAAAAGACAGAAGGGACTCTTTTCTGCTTTTTCCATCAGAATCAAAGGTATGGCCACGCAAAACTTCCCAGCTCCCTCCTAGCCATGGAGGTATCCGAATGTTCTGTATTCCAAGGTGATGATTGGAGAAATGATGGTTTGGAGAGACCCCTGAAGGTCTCTGGTTCAACTTCCTGCTCCAACCAAGAACATCATAGAATCACAGAATCACAGAATATTATTAACATCACCAACACCAGATCAGCTCAGCCTTGGCTTTGACCAAATCTGAAAACCCACCTCCTTCACCTCTCTGGATACCTATCGTAGGGCTGTACCACCTACCTCTTGAAGAAGAGGTGCTCAGCCCAATCGTCCCAAAGCACAATTTGTGGCCAATGCCCCATGTTATAATATCTGCCATAATCAAGGAGAGTTTGTCCTTGTCATCTCTGTAGCTGCCTGTGCAGCAATTGTAGGCTGTTAACCTCTTCCCACAACCCTCCCCTGGGATTACTGGTCCCAGCTCCCACTTTCATTCAGTGTCTGCCAGGGCACTGGGAAACCACCCTCCTACGTGAACTGCTTTCTGATGAGTCAGACATTATGGTGGAGAACTGGATTTAGACTCTCAGGGCTCCTGCAAAAATCCTTCTCTGCCTCATTCAGTTATGAACTAAACTCTTATTTACGCTCTGAACTACAGAAAGAACTTTACAGCTGGAGCACTGTGTGGAGAGGTGTACTTTGTGGCAGTCCAGGATGGGGTACCTGGCAGCCTTGTGCAGGTCTGGGAATGTCTTCATGCACCTCACCTCTATCTCTTCTCTCTCTTCTTATCTATCCTTCCAGTGACTCCCCAGACTTTGTGAAGCCTCTGGTTTTACCTCAGTGCTTTGGGAAGCTGGGACTGGGCTCTACACCAGGATTTTCTTAGCCCAAGTATGAAAGACTACAAGCCAGGCCTTTTGCCAATTCAGTCATGGATTTCTCTAATGGAGGTCCAGTTGGACACCCCAAATACCCTAGGAATTTTCAGATGAGCTTGGTCATGAGCTTGCCAATTGCAGATCTCCAGGTAGGCTTCCCTCTGTCTCAATCCGTGTTATTACTTGGGTCATCCCTATTTCTGCTGTGCTTGTACCTAGGAACTTGGTCTGCTGCCCAGTTTTCACATCTTTGGTTCGATTATATTTAACCTTGAGGAACAAAAGCTTCTTCAGCAGGCCACATGGCTGCATTGCTTCAAAAGGTTGGATGGGATGCTGCCGCTGCTGCCATGAACTCTCTGTCCCTCTTGGTTTCCACCAAGTTTTCATTGTGCTGCATTACCAAGACAGCACTGAGATGAAATATGGCACCTTTCCCAGATTTTTCTCTGTTTGAAATGGCCATGGCAGTCTCCCAGAGGCTGGCTTCCTCCAAGCTGTAACTTCCAAGCCGTAGACATGCAAGCGCCAGTTCATATTGGTTTAAGATATGCCATTATCAGAGCCTCGATAAGACTACTGAAAGCGGCAGCTTGTACAGAGCGCTACTACTTGATAAAGCTTTCCATCAGTGCCGAAATTCAGCAAAGTGCAGCCCACAGCCCTTGTCATCTTATATTGCAAAGGTCCTAGAGGGAGCAAAGGCTCAGTATTGCTTCTCCAAAGGCAAGGAAGCGGTTTCACTGATAGCATGAGACCTATCATTGCCTTAGCTTTGCTTGCCGACGATCACCTAGGGAGCAGAGCTTGCAGAAGAGCTGGCCTTTGCTGTTGGGGTCTTGCCTTATAGCAGGAAAAAAGCTGCTGGCTGTGCCATTCACCTCCCATTCTCTTGCCTCAAACATCTGTGCCTCTCTCCAGGCATGTGGATCCCTGCTTACGCCCTCAGAGGCCATATATATTATCCTTGCAGCTTGGCCTTTGGTGGGATGAAGCTGTTGTCCATCGCACTGCCAACTTATGGAGTCACGGGGCAGGCTGAAAATGGTGCTCATTGCTTATGGAGCTAGTTTGTTCCAGGGCAGGGAAAGGAAATATTGGAAAAGAAATTGAGCCATTAGCAGTTAATGTTCTTGGGCGAGGAAGATCTGGAAGAGTCCCCCAAAGCAAAGCCAGTGAACATTTAACTAATGCAAATGGTTAAATCTCATCCCACCACAGTTCTGCAGTGCAGGTGTCTCCATTGCATTCAGTGCTTGAAGAGCCCCTGAGACACAGTGGAGGTAGGTAAACCTTCAACCGACCAAGTGAAGACTTGCATGTCGGGATGCAAATGGCCACAGTCTCTAAGTGCCTCCAGCTGCTCAGATAAACTCCAGTCCTGGAGGGACACCTGGCTGCCACTGTGGGCCTGTGCTCACCTCTCCAGCTAGCCCGTGCTCTCTTCGATCCTGATTTATCAAGCACAGCAGCTCACTTAATAACTACTCACTGTGGGTTACTGTTAATTAGTCAAGGAGAGCTTCTCAGGCCTGTGTGTCTGCGTACCCTACTGTTTGCACATAAGTCCTGGTGTGCATGTCACCACACCATTGCACTATAGGAGTGTCCCATTCCCTGAAATGGCTTTTCATAAATGCAGTATCACTTTCAAAGCAATTGTCGTGGTGTCCCACACCCATGATATCTAGTGGAGCCTCACACTCGGGGTGATCATCACTCTGGTATCTTCACTGCTCCAGACTGAATGTGCAGATGTGCTGTGCCAAAGGCCACTATTCCTGTCTCTCTCTGAGCCAAATATATAATCACACTTTATATTTAAAATAAAAGAAAGTTCAAACAAAAGCCCCCAGGAACTTCCCTAGCAGATGGTCCTGCTTGACTAGGGAAAGCAACAACACAGGAGTGATGCTTAGTGCTGAGGCAGGACACTGCCTCGAGGAGGGCAGAGAGGTTACATGGGATCCGAGAATACTTGAGTTTTCACCAGGTTCACAGCCAGGGAGATGCTCCATAGGAAATGAGCATGGTGCCAGCAAAGCCAGAGCTGTGGACAAAGTCCAGGCTTGCCACCATTGATATCTCACTTGGTGCTGCTGCCATGTTTGCTATAGTCAAAGCACCTCCCTGAGCACCAGCAGCCCCATTTTGCACATAATGGAGCACACAGAGATGGGCTGACTTTCCCAAAGTCACCTGGAGAAGCTGTTAAAGCAAACACACTGTAAGTGCTCAGCCTCCACGGCATGTTCATTGTCAAGTCCCTAGTGGGGTGGTCATAGAGCCCATATCCTATGAGAGTGCAGATTTTGAGATAAAATTTGGCCCTGGGGCTTAACGTAAACTTTGGCGTAGTAGGAGCAGATTGCACAACCTTCTCCAGGTAATAGCCTCTTCAGCCTCCCACGATGGGAGCCAGCGTGGCACAATTCCATCCTCATGCTCCCTTTCTCTGCTCTGCCTTTATGAGTGGATCCTGCACTTTGGTTTACAAGACCCAAACCACAACACATCAAGGGATGTCCTTGTGCTTGTTGTGAAACAACACGTGATGAGGAAAGAGCGTTGCAACCAGCTGTGGGGAAAGGGCCGACGCGCTGCTGATTTGGCAGCTCCTTGCCCTGCAAAATCACCAGAGGTGGAAGTGGGAAAGTGTGGGCATGCACATTCGTAGATGAGGTGTTGCCCCATGTGGAAGTCCTACACCGTGTCAGCTGAGATGCTGACAATTTATATCAAATTTAGAAAGAGGGGGTGTCCTGGGTTAAGTTAGAACTAATTCTGTTCAGCGATTTTACTTTTCAGCCAAGTCTCTTCTCAGTAACTGCACTTTCTGAATTTTAACAGCATGTTTTCACAGACAGCGTCTGCTTCTAGCAGTGATAACACTCAATGTTAATAGTTACTACCAAGGATTGGTGTGTGCAGACCAAGGTCACTGCTAAATCTTCTGAACCACATTGGGGGTGCAAAAGTAAGAGGCCACATCTGCAGGGAGGAGCTGCCAGGACAGGTGACCCTAAACTGACCAACGAGGTATTCCATTCCATATATGTGTATTATTATTGTTATCTTATAGAATCGTAGAATCGTAGAATGGTTTGTGTTGGAAGGGACCTCAAAGATCACCTAGTTCCAACCCTGCTGCCATGGCAGGGACACCTCCCGCTAGACCAGGTTGTTCGAGGCTCCATCCAACCTGGCCTTGAACACCTCCAGGGATGGAGCATCCACAGCTTCTCTGGGCAACCTATTCCAGTGTCTCACCACCCTCAGAGAGAAGAATTTCCTCCTAATTTCCAATCTAAATCTACCCTCTTCCAGCTTGAACCCATTACTTCTTGTTCTACCACTATGGGCCTTTGTGAAAAGTCCCTCCCCAGCCTTCTTGTAGGCCCCCTTCAGATACTGGAAGGTCACAATAAGGTCTACCCAGAGCCTTCTCTTCTCCAGGCTGAACAAGGCCAACTTCCTCAGCCTGTCTTCATAGGAGAGGTGTTCCAGTCCTCTGATCATCTTTGTAGCCCTCCTCTGGACCTCCAACAGGTCTTTCATTAAAGCTGTTTTAGTTTTCTAATCCATAAGTCTCTCTTTCATTCTCTTTCTCTCCCATTTGAGAGGGGGGCCAACAGCAATCCCTAAGTCTCTCTCCTTATTCCCTTTCTCTTCTCCTTTTTGGGGAGGAAAGAGGGGTTAACAGAGAGTGTCTGTTACAGGTCTAGTGGACTGACCCTAAACCTTGACAGGGGGAAGGAGCCACATTGGCTGTAACAAAGGGGCAGCTTCATGCACTTTCATTCATAATTGTACATTTCTGCCTTATATCTCCTTGACATGGGGCTCAAACAGATGAACATTTGTCTGTGCAGCTGCAGATGCAAGCTTCCCTAGCTATGGATCTCCGAACCTCACCAATGTGTGGGCCTGCCTCTGAGAAAGGCAGAATTGAAATAGTTTGATTTGGGGCCAAAACCTTGCAGTTTTTACCTGGAATGTCCCCGTTTTCCCTGTGAAAGTTCACGTTTCTGTGCATGAGAGAGAAGGGGACACATAACTTCTTCAACAACCCCCAGTGTCAAGCTTACATACTTTTTCTCAGACAACATGACATACCTCCCACTGAGGCGTGCTCTGTACAGGGTCATAAATGCATTGCAAAATCCCAAACATCCTTATCACCTGCTTGCTGGACCTGCCTGGCATTGCTGGGGTCACTTACAGGTCTGAAAGCTTTTGTTTGTGTATGGTTTTCGGACACCAGACAACTTGAGGGCAGAGAGAGCACTGGGAGATATGGGGGGACTTCTGTGCTGCTCAGGCTTGTGTGATGCTTTCTTATGAAACTTGGCACATTCTGGTCCTGGTTGCGAGTTGGGGTCTTTCCGTGTGCTGCTTTCTGAGTCTCTCTCTGGGGGTAGGCTCCACAGAGCCTCAGGGAAGGAGAGGCCCTGCTGGAAGGAGGGTCATAAAAGCCCAGGATGGATCTCAGGGAGAAGGTGGGGTGAACATGAATAACTTCTTTCCCATGTTGACAAGCTCTTGCATTGACTCACACCACCCAGCTTCATAGCCTGGCTTCCTGCCACAGGACACCAGCCGTGCATCCTCTTCCTCAGCTCCAAATTTGGCCTCTTTGGAGATGCATTGCCTGGCTGTTGCTTGAAATCCCGGTGGGATGGCTGGGCTTCCGTGGCCCGAACGGTGGCAGGACCTGTGCGAGGGTGGGAAGGGCTGGGTGCAATCAAGGCCATCTCCCTCAGGGCAGCTTGTGCACCTCCTCGGTGGATGCAAGCTGCAAGGCATTGCCGCCATCTAGTGACGTGGGGATGCAGAGGTGGCTCTGGCAGAGCCTGTGGTCCTCAGCGCTGGGCCTGGGCATGCCCTGCTGGGGACATGGGAAGGGGCCCCAAACCCAACGTGTTGCTTGTGCTTGGGGCGTATAGAGGGGCCCATTGTTGGAGAAGACAGGATGCTGCTCAGCAAACACGAAGCTGAGAGCATTGTGGTGCTTTCCTTCAAGTGCTGCAATGTTCTGGGGTGAGACCTGGAATTTTCGGGGGACTTGTGCAGGAAAAAAATTGGCTTCTCACTGCTGCATGGGATCTTCTGCTTCCTTGTTCCTCACCACGCTTTGGGAAGTCTTTGGTGGGTGGAGAGGCTGAGGAAATTCCGTTTGGAGGTATGAAAACTGATGCAGTACAAAGAAAGTTGGCGAAGTGTGACAGCAGCCTTAGCTAGGGTGTGCAAATAGAGCTGATTTGTGACATGTGAGTCCAAAGAACACGAACTGCTCAGGAACAGACAAGGTCCAAAGTGGAAGTGCAGATCCCAGCAGGAATATGAAGACACTGAGTAAGACCAGGTTAATTAAAGGCTATTACATTTTCCAGCTTTTGATCTGTTGCTGCAGTGGATGAGACCCAATGGGCTGACACGGGCACTTCCTTACCCTCCTTTCTTTTAAAATTCAAAATAATATTAAAGACATGGTGCTCTAAACTTGAGAGCATGGAAACTACAGGGCCAAGCATTCCTACAAGAAAGCTGGGGAGGGACTTTTACAGGGGCTTGTAGTGATAGGACAAGGTGTAATGGCTTTAAACTGGAAGAGGGTAGATTTAGATTAGAAATTAGGAATAAATTCTTCACTATGAGAGTGGTGAGACACTGGCACAGGTTGCCCAGGCAGGTTGTGGATGGTCCATCCCCAGAAGTGTTCAAGACCAGGTTGGATGGGGCTTTGGGCAACCTGGTCTAGTGGGAGGTATCCCTGCCCATGGCAGCAGGGGTGGAACTAGATGATCTTGAAGGTCTCTTCCAACACGAACCATACTGTGATTCTATGGAAAGCCCTCCCAATAAATGACACTGTCAACCCAGTCTGTGTCCCACATGCTTCCAGTGTTCTGTGCTCACCCGCGGCTGCCACATAAGCAGTCCCTGCCATCACAGAATTAACCGATGACCTCATTAGCAGGGGTTATCACCACTGACAGGCCCAAGGCATAGATAAAGCTCTGGCAACAGCCCTGCTGCTGTTCCTGCGTGCAAATGCAGAGCAGCAGGTGTCCTGGTATTACCCATTTTTTTCTGCAGGGTTCTGCATGCACACTGGAGGGATGTAACACTAACAGCATAACCAATCTCACTATAAGCTCTTCACTTGAAAAAACAAATAAATTACATGAATCAGCGAAGTCATCTCACAGAACTAATGCACACATTAAAAGAATTAGATATACAGTAAGGAAATGCCCAGAGGCATAAAGTCCCATAGTGGTGGGAGCAGGTGAGGTCCCATTGGGGTATGCTGGGTGACCCTTGCAGAGGTGATCAGGTGCACATGTGTAATATTAAATCATTACATTGGTAATAAAAACTACCAGCCTGTGCAGCTTTTCATAGGGATTTGGTCCTTTCCTTATTCTAGCCTAAATTGAGCTGGGCTCAAAGCATGCTCTGCCTCTGTGTAGCCAGAGATTGCTGCAAGGAACGAAAATCCTGAATTCACCTCGGCACATGGTCATAGGAGAGGAGAGAGCTTAGAGTAGAGGAGGCAAATCATGTATCCTGCAGCTTTTAGTCTTTTCTTTATTTCTAGCATTTCACTCCTTTGTCCAGAGATGCTACTTGAGGGTTTTTGTGTCAGCTACCACTGGAGTATGATGGGGAGCTAGGGCTTAATTTTGGGGACATTGGCCACTCACCTCAACTGGCCAGGTGACCCTGGAGGCTTTTGATGACTCTGGAGATGGCCGCGGGGAGGTTTCACTGTCCATCTAAACCTGTGCCATCCCTGAAGAACAAGGTCCAGCCCTGCTGCTTGTTTTTGCCAGCACCTTGTGAAAGGACCTGGATGCACATCTGGAGTGGGGATGGACTCTCATTACAGGGTCAACACCCCTCTACACACCAGTGTGCCATGATGATGTGGTGGCTGTGGGTACTGGGAGTACCCTGGGGCCACAGCAGGTTTAGGTGGCTCAGGCTTCATTGCAATGTAGTGAGACATATTGAGCACAAAGATCTCCCTATGGTGGGGAGATGTGGGCTGGCTGGGTGATACAATTTATACAAGTAGATAAGTAGCTCCCTTTCTAGCTGATTTCCTAGAGATGGTGGTGGAGACTATTAACAGTAATAGTGGCCCACCAGCTAAGCTCAGATATATTATTAAAAAGCTGCTGTTTGCTTCCTGCTCTGCTACAGCTGCCGTGTTCGACCTTGAGCAACACCATCATGGGCAACTTTTCCCAGAGCCTGAAATTTAGCTTGCAGAAAGAGTCCTTTTGGGATGCTGGGGGTAGAAAAGCCCATTCCCCACTGGTGCTCAGGGCAAGGACTGGACCACTGTCTACCGGAGACTTTTCTCATGGCTCTGGCTACTCATAAGGATTAGAAAGGCAATGCATGTCAGGTTGGACTCTGGTGCTTTGGCAGGTGATGTGTCCTTTACTGCAGATGTGGGCTTCCTAACTCATGACTGGCTGTTATCAGCCATCCTTTGTACCTCTGCACCTTGCTTTCCTGGGCTGAAGTCCCTGTACATGCTCTTGGAGCACTGTACCCCAGGTCCACGCAACCACTAGTCCTGTGCTGCCCTTGCCCTTCAAAGACTTCTTATTATTTATTAAACTAAAAAGTAAGCTATTCTTACTAAAACGTAAGAAAAGGAACACACAGCCCTTCCCTGCAAAGGAGAACTGAGGGTTTTTTTGCACACCCCACACATGTCCCCTTTCCCTCCCGTGCCTCAGTTTCCCCACCGGTGGGACTGGGCTGTTACGATGTCCCAGCCTCACAGGCTGAACACTTGGCTTTGCACAGCTGAATTACAGACTGATGTTGGTTGGAAGGGAACTCTGGAGGTTTCTAACCCAATCCCTGCTTTAAGCAGGTTCAGTCTCAAATTTAAATCCGACCTCACCGTTAAATCAATTTCCTCCGAGCCTCCTCGGTTGCATTTTGAGTTTCTCTGGGGTTATACTGGAGACAAGAAGCTCTCCATGCCCTGCATTGGATCACCCTCATGGTTAAAACCTATCTCCTAATATTTAACTAGATTTCTCCACAGCTGCAGCTCATTCCTGCCACCCCTTGCCCGGATGCCCAGCACCTCCAGGAGCAGCTCAGCTCCATCCTTCCCACACTTCCCCATTCCCAGGCTCGCAGCTGCGCCGCGGCGAGGGGGAACATCGGCAGCTTGCGACGGGGAGAAGATTTCCGTGAGGACAAGGGCAAAGGGTGGCCGGGTCGGAAGCGGCAGTGGCGAGTTTCTTGCCGGCTTTCCTACCTCCGTGTGGGGTCGAGCAGGCTGTGGCCGTGCTGTGCCGTGCCGAGGGGCTGCACCGCCGGCCAGAGTGGTGGGAATGGCTGTGGGGGTTCGTGGGACTGGGGTGAAAGGGACCTTCCCGGCGGGATTGGCGTGGATCTGGGGGATTTAACTCGGCCCTTCCCACACCGAGTTCAGTCCTGCCCTTCGTTTAACCCTTTCCAACAACATCAGCCCGCTCGAAAAACAGAGCTATCTCCTTCTATCTATTCAAATTCTGAAGCCCCAGCTCTGGCAAACAGCCTGTAGGCGACATGACGTGTTTGCGCTGCGACTTCTGCGCCGTCAGGGCTTTGGCTCAGGCCGGAGAGTGTCTCCGGGGCAGGGTGGGAAGGGCGCAGGGAAAGCGGGACAAGGAGGCTCCGGCCACAAATCCTGAGCAGCGTTTCCCCTGCCTGCCAATGCTGCCCGCCCAGCTGCTCCGGCTCCCCATGGCTTTCGGGAGGACGTGGTTTCTTCCCTGAGGAGCTCTGTCTATCCACGTGAGAAGTTTTGGGGGGAGTCAGGTTGGGAAGAGAGGCTCTTCCCAGAGGGAAGGATGCTGCAGGGCCCTGGCAGTGACGGCGATGCCTCCCCAGCACCCATGGAGTACGTCAGCACTCGGGGAGGCGTGGGGAACATCGACTTCGAGGGAGCCCTCTTCTCCGGCTACGCGTCCGATGGGGGCCTCTTCATGCCCCAGCGCATCCCCTCCCTGGACTGGGACACTCTGAGGAGGTGGAGCCGCTTCTCCTACCCGCAGCTGGTGAAGGAGCTATGCGCCCTCTTCATCACAGCCGAGCTGATCCCTCGACCCGTGCTCAGTGGTGAGCCTCAGCCGTGCGGGGAGCTGCTCACGGGGATGTGCCCGGGGATTTTGGGGTGTTCAGATGCATCTGCCTGCCTTTGCCCCACCCTCTTCGCAGTGCCCACGGGATGGAGCCTGCTGCACCATTCCCTGCTCCTTCCTGTACCCTGTGCTCCTCTGTCACCTTGCTGGGAGCTGTTACTTTCTGGAAAAGGTGTCCTCTGTGTGCAAACAGGGATTCTGGTGACTGCAATAGTGATGGCTGATGCCGTGGCACCCTGCTGCTCTGCTGGGCTTCCGACCTGCCCTCCCATCAGGGCTTTCTGCTGCTCCACACTCTCGCTGAGATCCAGTTTGTAATGTTTTTAACATTTACCAGCTAATCACTTCCACCAGAGGGCAGCTACAACCTCTGTCTCAATGGTGCATTATGATAAAATTTGGGTTTCCTGTATTTTATCTTTTAACACAGTTTGTTCTGATTGTGTCAGGTGTCCCCTGGGGTTACTTGCCATAGAGCTATCGAACACAATAAGGCTGGGCTGGTTTACTCCTGACAACTAAGAATAACTTGTTGGATATCTGTCATGTCTCCAGCAACTGAGAGTCTTTGGTTGTGCAGAAAGCTTCCCGGGAGCATGAAGAGCACAGATGTAGGTAGCCATAGGTCAGAAAAAAACCTGCTCTATCTAATCTAACAGCCTCTTTAACCATTTTCCCTCTAGACCTGATCGACAGGGCCTTCAGCAGGTTCAGACACAAGGATGTCGTCCATCTGTCCCGGCTGAAAGATGGACTGAATGTTTTGGAGCTCTGGCATGGGGTTACTTATGCTTTTAAGGATCTGTCCTTGTCCTGCACAGGACAGTTTTTACAGTACTTCTTGGAGAAAAAGCAGAAGCATGTCACTATTCTGGTGGGTGAGTATGCCTCTTTGTGGCGGGGTAAAACTTCGGGGGAGGTCTTTACCTTGAGACCCATCATCCCACAGCCCTCCCCATAGATGTCCTGGGATGGCATAGCATTGTGGCTGGGTGGTGAGTGATATCTGGGCAGTGCCAGGGTGACTGCTCTAGCCAAAGTAATCTCTTGGAGCATCTCTGCATCTTTTTCTTAAAAGTGCAGTGATGCAGGTTTGACTGATCCATCAATTTTTTTCTTTTCTTGGTTCTTCCTCACTTTGAAACAGGGACTTCAGGGGACACAGGGAGCTCTGCAATCGAGAGTGTGAGAGGGCAGAAGAACATGGACATCTTTGTTCTGCTGCCGAAGGGGTTGTGCACCCAGATACAGGAACTTCAGATGACCACCGTAATTGAAGACAATGTCCACGTCTTTGCTGGTTGGCATTGCTGCTGGACTGTCCACTTTATGGCCCTGCTGTGTTAAAGCCATGACCCTAAAAGTCTCAGAGGGCTGCTGCTTTAGCATCATGTCATTGCCATCATGGTCACCATACCTAGACATCTGGCTGACAGGAGCCTGTAGCAGACATCCCCAGTTTGATGACCAGGTGGTTCAGGGTGTCCTTTTTTCCTAGCCACAGATCAGAGCTGCCTCCATGTAGGTGATTAGTGTTTAGCTGCACTGAATCCAGCAAGAGTCACCCTTTCCCTCTGTCCCCTCACCTTCATGGGTGGTCCATCCCCTACCACTATGCTGCCTCGTGTTTAGGAATTACCACTGGGTGCTTGAGCTGTCCCATGGACTCCTCTGCTCAACCAGGTCTCAACTTGAAGTCTCTCAGTGGATGCAGGCATTTGCCTTCCTGGTAAATATATACATGGTGTAAGCGAGAGCCCAGAGTGCAATGTCTGCAGAAACCACCCAGCATCCACATGGTGCTACTCAACCCCAGGCTGTATAGCCCCCGAGGCAGATGGGCAGCTCAGGATGGCCCTGGCTGCAGCAAGCCCCAGGCCTTGAGACTGGCCCTACTTCTGTGCAGAAATACTTTGTGCCTGATGCGCTGATGTTGGCAGATCTGATCTTTCCTTTCCTCTTTTGACAGCTCGTGGGAACAGCGATGAAATCGATGAGCCAATCAAGGAACTGTTTGCTGATGTCGATTTTGCCAGAAAATACAATCTGATGAGCCTGAATTCGGTCAATTGGTCTAGGATTATGGTGCAGATTGCTCACCACTTCTATGCTTACTTTCAGTGCGCACCATCCCTGGATACCACCCCGCTGCCCGAGGTGGAAATTGTTGTGCCAACAGGAGGAGGAGGAAATATCACAGGTGAAGGGAGAAAAGATAGGTTAGATAAGGAAGAGAGTGACCTATGGACTAAAAGCATTTTTCAGATACTGAGTATTGCTATTTATTAAAACACCCACTCTCTGGTAGGATTTCTTCAGAACCACTTATATCTTATTACTTGTGCACGGCTATTACTCATTCAGGTGTCACTGGTGATTTGCAAGGTCCAGAAAATCACAAGCCACCCTTTGATGATAACGGCAGCTATCTTGTGGATGGGTACATTAGAAGAGGATGGGATGTGTTTGATGTGCTGGGGAAATAAAGTGGGAAAATACTGTGGCTCTAATTTCCTAAGTGAGACATTAGCAGAGGTGTGGAGTCCTGCCCGGTCCGACTCTGGTTTGCATGGTAGTGCACAGTCAAGAGAACCACTCTTCATTGCATAATCTGGCCTCTAAATATGAGTCCTTGATTGCCTTAATCCCAAAATAAGTGTACAACTGTCTCATGAAAGCAATAAAGGGTTTGAGGCACTCAGCTGCTCTCACTGCGCCTTTAGGCTGCCCATCTAAGGCAGCATTAATAAGCTGCAAGGGCCCAACCTCATCTGTCTGCCTGAACGGCACCTGCCTGACCTCTTGGTCCCCTGCTCATCCATCTCCAAATGTGGAGATGCCCAAGGGTCAGTGTTTGTTGGCAGGCATTTCATCCCTGGATTTTATAATCTGGTGCTTTTAGCAAAACATTAAGGACAGATATTTCAGAGTCCCTTAGGGGTCTACTGCTGAACTGTATGCTCATTCAATTTCTGCAATGACTTATTTGCTAAATATCCTTTGAACGTTTCTTTACCAAGTGTGCATGTGTTTTTTTACTTTTTTTCCTAGCTGGTTGTATTGCCCAGAAAATGGGTCTCCCGATTCGACTTGTTGCCGTGGTTAACAGCAATGACATCATTCATAGGACTGTTCAACATGGAGATTTCTCACTGTCAGAGAGCATGAAGGCAACGTTAGCATCGGCCATGGATATTCAGGTATGCAATGAAGTGTCCAAAATGGGAAAATAACAAATGTTATATATTTTTATATTTTTTCCCTTGTACTTTGTCCTACCTGGTTTACTGGAGCGTAATCCTGCCACTGGCAATGCCTCACAGCGATGCATTAAGAGGTGTGACTCAGGTTGAGCATTTATGCTGTAGACTGCTGAGCAGAGATAGATCAAACACCTTCTTCCTCACTTTTTAGGGCCTGACTTTGTAATCTTCATTGTTAAATGCTGGGTTTCTGGGGTTTCATTATGTGCAAGGTTAGCAAGAGAGGGATGTTTTCTCAAAATCTAACACTTAGAAAATGATAAATCCCATCGTGTCTCAAGGTCTTTGCTGATGTTTCTGAAAGGCTCCACCAAGAGTGAGAGAAAAGACCAGGAAGAAGGTAGGGAAGCCCAGAAGAAATGCCTCATCTATGGCCATATGCAGCTTGCTCAGAGCAAAACAAGTCTCAGCAGGCAGGCAAAGGCCTCGGAAATGAAAAGTCACGGAGGTGTAGAAACCAAACACCTGGAAGCAAACACCTCCTATTTCATACCTACCCTGTGATCCACAAGGATTTGATCTGCTTCCAAAAAAGTGACCAAAGTGTGAAACACTGTGACCTTAAGCTACCTCAATTTTCCAAAAGTTGTTCAAACACAGTGGGAGGACCCGGGAGCCTGGAGGAACTACTAAGCTTTGCTGTCAATGAGTCATTATGCCCCTATCATCAGGCTGCTGTGGTTTGCAGCTTGACTTTCCTCCCAAGGCATGACTTTGTGGGGCTCCTCAGGGCTCAAAGGGTAGCTATGCTCCTCTCTTAGCCTGTGTCCCTTCAGTCTGCTGAGGTGCCTAAGCATGTACAAGACTTTGGAATCATAAGGGAAGACAATCAGGTGAGGTGATGTCCAGAGATTCCCAAGGAGCTGGGAGGGTGTATCCCTCTGCACATCCCTCTCCACAGCTGCATGGGACATCATTGTTCAGCTTAAATCTGAAGCATCCATGCAAATATGTCCATAGCTCCCACAGATGCTGGAGGGGAAATTAGGAGTTCTCTAGTTGGGACCTGCTCAAAGCATGGTCAGCCCTGAGGTCAGACGAGGTTCCTCAGGGCTTTGTCCAGTCAGGTGTTGGAAACTTTCAAGGATGGAGAGTGAACAACCTCTTTAGGTTGCCTCTCCTGCAGACTAAGCTAAAGCAGAGAAAACTTTCCAGTTAGACACTAAATGAAGAGCTGCAGATGAAGCAGAAAGTCTAGTGAGGATGAGCTTTGTAAGCAGCTATCCCAGGAGAATCACAGCAGACTCTGTGTCTTTGCAGTACCTAAAGCCAATCAGAAGCTATTCTCTGGCCCTGAGGTCAGGAAGCACCACACAGCTCAAGTCCACATGTCAAAACTTTCTTTGGAAACAGTCCCTACCGTGGCCTGTCCTACAAACTGGGCCTTAACATTCTCCTGGACAACTCTAGTGGCATGGGACAAAATCAGACCAGGGACCTGGCTAATAACTTAAATGGCAAAGCCCGTGCTTGCACCAATGTCCTGGCTCAGTTCAACTTACTGGTGTCAATGTCGTGACCTGTAGTTGAAACCATTAGGCTCCTATGAGTGGAGGGTGAAGGGGAAGGTCTGGATGTGGGAACAGTACAAGAAAGGGCAAGAGAAGAGGTGTCAGGAGGATGATGCTGGAGGCACCTCCAGTAGGTCATCAAAGTCCAGGCGTGCTGACATGTAGCTTCTCAGGACAGCCATGTTGGGAGGCAGAGGACAGCCTAAAACAGGGGACAGCCTAAAGCAAAGGGCTGGCTTTATCCAGACTAGACTGAAGATTACAGGCCGAAGGCTCCAGGAGTTGATGGTGGGAAGATGAAGAACAGGATTGAGGCCATAAGCCACTCAGGTAGGGACACAAAAGGCTGAGTAAGTTGTCATGACTCACCAAGGTAGGACAGAATGGAGAGGCAAAAGGTCACAGGCACTGTCAGCTGCTAAAAGGTATCAAGAGCTCATCCAAAACCAGCACCTGAACACAGGAGATGCAATGAGGACCCGGTAGTTGTGGTGTCTCTTGTCCTGTCTGTCCCTACAAGGTACCTTGGTCAAACCAACTGGATGAATGTTTCTTGGTGCTTGTGAGCGTGCGAGAATGAGACAGTGAGCAATGAAATTGGTTTGGGACCCTCCTGTACTGTCTTGCACCGAGTCCTGCTGCAGTGTTGCAACACCCATTGCCACATAAGCCATACAAGCCAGTCAGGCCGTATATGTGCCTTACATGTTCATAAAGGTTATCGGCCAGCCCTGCAGGGAGCTGGGTGACTCACAGCAGCATTTGCAAGGCTGAGTAAACAGCTGGATATTTCAGGTTCTCAAATACATAGTGTGTTATTAGCCTGGGTTCCTCAAGGTGATTGTACAGATGGGGTCACACCATTGATTTATCAATCATCCCTTCATTAGTTTTTTTGTTAATCTGGTGGTCACTGCCAGACTGCTCTGACAGGTCAAAGGTCTGGAAGACATTGTGTTCCCAGAGACTTCTCTTGGGATGTAGGTACGCAGGAGGAAGACACAAAGCCCACCCCACCTTCCACCAAGAAAAACATGGCAGTAGGAGCTCAACCCTAATTAGACATCAGAGAGGTGCTCTCCCCCTGAGACAGATGCTCGAATTTGTGCTGCTCACCTATTGCCTTGTTATCCCAGGAGCCGTACAACATGGAGAGGATCCTCTGGCTGCTCTCGGGCTCCGACAGCCGCCTGACAAAAACACTGATGGAGCGATTCAGCAGATCGAAAAGCCTTAAGCTGCCGGAGGATTTGCACAGAAAGGTCAGTTCCTCACGCACTTGGCACCATGTGTGTGCAGGTGTGAGGGGATTTACCACAACCAGTCGTTTTCAACTCATTTTCAGAATAAAAAATCACGACGGGGAGTTTCCAACTAAATATTTAAGTGTGAGGCCAGGGAAGTTTTATGGTGGTGAGTGTGTATGGAGATGTTAAAAAACACTTTTTCATGTTTTCTTTTAAGAAATCTCTTTCTTCTTTGCAAAACTGATTAAAAACTGCCTACAATTATTTAAGCAGGATATGCATCCACTCCGTTCTTGACCACTCCAGCTCCAGCACTGGCTGTGCACCAAGGCATCATGCAATGAGTGCCAGCACAAACCGAGCGTGGCTCTTGGGAGTGTGTCTGCTGGGTTTGGTGCTGCAATTCAGCCTTGGCGTTGTGGCAAATGGGAGCACGAACACAAAGCAGAGAGAAATACAAGAGAAAACCAAACGTCAGAGTTGCGAGATTCCTTTGGCCAGACACAGAGTCCTACCTCTTCCCATCCACCATGCGCTGTCCCCCACCGAGCATCCTTTGCCTGGTGCCTGTCCTTGTTTGTGCAACAGCAAAATAAATACTAAAAATTTCATTATTAAAAGAAAGAACAGCTATTACACTGGGGTGGGTTTTACAAGCCCTCAGAAACTCCCTCAGAGCATGCAAACAACAGCATGAAGCTGAGTCTTGACTCCTTTCCACCCACACTCCCAGCACCTGGGGATTGAAACCCCTCACTTGCACCCCGGCCCTGCTGTCATTTCCAGCAGTGCCTCATCCCCTGGCTGCAGCAGTAACCCCTTTTCCTTCAGTCCCTGGGGAACGCCATCCTCCAGCTCTCTTTTCTGAGCTGCTTTGCTGAGTGCCTGTGGCACGAGCCCAGCTGGGAATGTGTAGGGTGGTGATGTCCTGTGCAAACCTTCCTGTTTTCCCCGGGGCCAGCTCTCCAAGACCCTACGCTCGTGCTCGGCCTCCGATGAGGACATCATGCGAGCCATACAGCGCTGCTGGGAGGAGAACCACTACCTGCTGTGCCCACACTCCGCTGTGGCTGCTCACTACCACTACTCACAGCTGGATGGGTAAGGACAGCTGTGGTTGGGAGAGCTGGTGTCTTGGTTTCACTGGGACAGAATCATAGAATCCATTCTCTATTCAGGAAAGCTGCATTTTTGAGGAGGTTGCGGCACCCAATTCATAGAATCATGGAATTGTAGAATAATAGAATCATGGAGTCATAGAATCATAGAATGGTTGGGTTGGAAGGGACATTAAAGATCATGTAGTTCCAACCCCCCTGCCATGGGCAGGGACACCTCCCAGTATTTGGTGAGAACAAAGATGATGAGACACTTTGCTTTCATTTGTGGCCAGCCATGGTATGTGGGTCTTTTAAGCTATTCAGGTGCTAAAGCTCAGAGGAACGAAAGCCAGGAGAGCTGACCCAAGCTGGCCAAAAGAAGTATTCAATAGCATGAATGTCATGTGCATTATAAATTAGAAAGTCTACTGGGGATGGTCTCTTCTCCTGATGACCACCATTCCTGGAGGGTCTTACCCATCATTCTGACCTGTTTGCTGTGACTGTTTTATTTTCACTGGAGCTGTGGTGCTCACAGTGCCTGACATCCAGCATTCACTGCTGGGAGCACCCAGCTTGTGACCACTACATTGGCTGGGTATAATTTTCTGTATTTTATATTAGTATTGGGCTTTTAAGTATAATTTTATTAAATCTGTTAACATTTCAACACATGGGTCTGCTTTCCTTTTCCCAGTTTCCCCTCTCAAAGGTGGAGGGGTCACTGGGTGACAGAAGAACTGACTAAACAAATACTGTTGGAGACCGGAGGAGCATCACTTCTCCCTTTGCTCCTCCAGCATCTCCAGCTCAGGACTTGCTTCATCAAAAGTTTTCTTGCTTTTCTTTCCTTTTCAGCACACCCAGGTGTTGCTTAGCTCCAGCCTCTGCTGCCAAATTTCAGGATGCCCTGCTCCAAGCTGGCCTGGTTCCCCAGCTTCCCCCTGAAATCACTGCCTTAACAGCGATGGAGACCAGATCCACTCCCCTGGAGCAGGGGCAGGACTGGGCACAGGCGCTCCGGGAGCGGATCGAAGCCGTGGCACAGCGGTGGGGGATTGCTCGGCAGGGAGTCACGCAGACCTGATGGGGCATGGTTGGCTGATGCCTCCCAGGGCTCATTCTCCATTCCCAGGAGAGCCCTGTGTTACGCTGGGAGAGGAGCCTACACTCTCCATGCAAGGACTTATTAGCAAGAACACACTTTGCCGTTGAATTATGTAGACTATTTTATAGCATTTTCAGTAAAGAGCTCTGCAGTTGTATCCCTTTTTTCCGAGTAATTTGTAAAACTGATTGAAACTGAATAAACCTGCCTGTTCCATCATTAATAGCTGTTACAGAAAGCTCTCTTAGCACTACCCACAGTCGCCAGCTTCCTGAGCATTATCCAGCGAATCTGGCCCCGTGTTGGGATGTTCAGGCCAGCGATCCCAGGAGCATCTGAGATGCTCAGTGGGTAACACATGCAGGGCTGGAGTGGATCTGCTTCACCCATCCCTGTAATTTAAGCAGTGCTACGGATCATTCCCTGACATTGAAACTTGCTCAGTGATAGTGTTAAGATGGTTTCCCTGGGCATGTTTATCATAAGGAGCTACTTTCCAGTGCCGTACCTCGCAGCTTTTGGTCCTAGTCCTGCTGCAGACTCTTCCTGGGCAACTTCCACTGAACTAAATAGGAAATGGGAAATTCCCTTTATCTTCTGCCTGAAACTTCAGGTCTTTCAATACCACGTTCTCATCATATACATATAAATATATAAATACCTTGTGTGGGAGCTGCCTCCACAAGTCATGCATCTGGCAGGAGTCTCTTGTGCCTAAAAAGGGTGAAAAAAGAGAAGGAATAATTATACCAGGGGGGAAAAATCCCCCTTTGCCGTAAAAAAAAAATTCCCCCTTAGACATCAAAGGAAGTCCCGTAATGGGAGGATTAGTCTGAAGGTTTAGTGGCATTTAGCAGGGTAAAAGTAAATTCTGTGAGGTGAATCAGCATGGGACGTTGCA
This sequence comes from Eurystomus gularis, assembly GCA_013400335.1. NCBI lineage: Eukaryota > Metazoa > Chordata > Aves > Coraciiformes > Coraciidae > Eurystomus > Eurystomus gularis. The sequence goes on along the minus strand of VZZY01007814.1, from coordinate 264,221 downwards.
GAATGTGCGGGAAGAGTGGGAAGCTTTCCCTGGGCTGCAAGCCACCTTGCTGGCACCTGGGCAGCCTTTTCCTCAGCTCCCCCCAGCCCCAAGCCACCTCCTTCCATCCCACCGAAACTCTGCAGGAGGGGAGGGACCTGTGTCTCCTCCAAGGAAGGGGCTGATGCTGCCCCATCCCAATTAACATGTGTGAGGGAAACAGCTTTGTTTAAAATGATGCAAAAAACCGACAGAGCTTGGATGCTGGATGTTTCTAACGCTATTTGCATGGATCGACCAGTGGGGAGAAAAATGGTGGTGGGGTCCAGAAAAGGTCTAATGCTTCACGAGGCCATCATTCACCTCTTTAAGAGCTAAGCTGGCCAGCAAAATACCTCTTATTTAAGCAGCAACACAACCTCATTGTCATGAGTAATCTTACCCCAAAGCATGGCTTTGCGCTGGGGCTGGTGCAGCAAGTGGTGGTGCTGATGAGAAACCCCCCTGACCCCATTTGACCCCCACAATTGGCCGCCTCTTTCGTTGGTGCACGTTATACTTGTTAGACTCCACTGCCTTTAATAGCCGCCTCCCCAAACCTTGTGGTTCTTGGCCAGGGATGGCTGCCCGGTTGTAATTTAGCTCTTAATCATAGCTTAAGACACCCTGTGATGGGGGAGAGGTCTGAAATTGCACCCAGCTCCACATCAACTCAAGTGGTTGCAAATCTGGCTTGCTGGCCAGGACTGGAGCAGGAGGCAGGGACAGGAAGGTGAAGAGCTGGACCCAGACCCACAGCTGGGGAGCACTGGGAAGGATGGGGTGAAGTGTGCTGGACTTGCAGCCCACCAAAGCCTGGGTGTGTTTTACAAGCAGGAAGCGTGGCCAATACAGCCCCATGCTCCCATCCCAGCACCCCAAAGGATGGGTGAAGGGTCTTGTCTTGCTGCAGATGATGCCCATGTGGGGTGAAAAGGGGTTTAATTCTCAACCATCCCTGAGGATACCCACGTGGGATGAGGGTTCTGCATCTCCCCCAATCCAAATCAGATGTTTTTTGGGCAGAACACTACAAAACCAGATTTTTTGGAGGCAGGACACTACAAAACCTCTCTCTGGGATTTCTGGGGCAGAAGTGCAGCAGGAAAAGCCTGTTTCACACCTGGAGCTGAGGCAGAGGGAGGACAGCCAGGCTTGGCTTGCAGGGTGGCCATGCTCCCGCAGAGGGCAACGCACCCATGGCAGCCAAGGTGCCTGGGATGTGGGGATGAACCTGCCTTCTTGGACATACTGTGTCCCATCTCCTGCTCCAGGACCATGGCATCCCTGGCTGTTCCCACACTGGGAGCTCTCACTCTGGCCCCAGAATGGGTTCCCAGGGCTCTATTTGCTCCTCCTTAGCTCTCCAGCTGAGAGAGAAGATCAGCTTTGATGGAAAGATGGAAAATAGAGGGAGGAACGTCGTGCAGGAAGGCGGTACCTCCTCACTTGACACTTTGATGGGTGGCTGCGGGCTCTGGTAGCTTGATATGCTACCAGGGTTAAGGATATACTAGTTCTGCACCTTCCACAGCCGATTACAAATCCAGGCCAGACCTGTGAAATAATTAATCTCATACATCAACTCTTCATGCTTTCTTCAGCAAAAATTCCGATTTTAAGTCCCTCACCCCAAGCAGATCGAACCCATGTGATCCAGGAGACAGTGATGCCCACAAGCCAGCGGCCATCCTCCATGGGGACTCATGTTCAGGTCAGGACACCCTTCATGCTGGGGGACATGGCTGGGTTGTGTTCCTAATGCCTATGTACCTCAAGAAGAAAGTAATGTGTTGCGATGGAGGTGCAATGTGTCAGGTTGGAAATGCAATGTATTGGGATAGAGGAATAGGATCTCCCATGGCTCAGCTAGAGGTCCCTACCCAACAGCTCACATATTCCAAAGCATCTTGCTGTCCTGTAGCCATCTGTTGGCACGTCCAACAAGGGATTGGGGTGGCTGTCCCACCATGGGTCGGAACCTGTCTGACTACACGTGGGGTCTGCCCTTTAAGCCATCTACCTCCGAACTATCTGTACTCTTAATGGTACTCTTAATGGTACTGTTAATGGTTGGAGTCATGACCCACGGCATGGAACTTCTGCCGATGTCTCCATGGGGTGCAACACGAGGAGCAGGTCCATGCTGTGGTTCATGACTCCAACCATTAATAGTACCATTAAGAGTGCTATTAATTAAAGCGGGGCATGGGATACTGGCTGTCTGCAGCGCTGGCTGAGCTAAAATTCAGAGGAATATAAAAATCCCTTATGGGCTGTGGGTGAGAATGCTCTTTCTCACTGAGCAGAGCAGTTCAGGTTTCCCCTGTGCTTTGACACAATGTTCATCCCCATCTTCCAACTCGTGGCCACCCACCTCCTCCCTCCCACCGAAGGAACTGATCTGGGGACATTTCCTCTGCTGACCAGGGTGTCACGTCCTTCTGCTCCAGTGTTACCTTTATGGGCTGGGAGGAGTCGTCCACGGCATGGTGAATTATAAGCCAATGCTTTAAAAGAGTGCTCCGAAGGTTTGGGAGTTGAATTATTATTTATAATGCCCCAGGGGCACTGTGTAATTTATGGACAGGTATGAAGACAAGCAGGCGCTCAGACATGGGGAAGAGCCCAGTGTAAATGCCAAGATAGAAAGGTTGATAGATGGATAGATGAAGATAAGCTTCTTGGCCAGGAGATGGAAAAGCCTGCCCTTGTAGATCTCTGCTGTCCCAGGATAATACCTATTATCCCAGTACTCTCACTCCATAAAAAGTCATTTCAAATCTGGTGCAAATCATTTGTTTACTCTTTTTTTTTTTTAAATTAATTTATCCCAAGTGCAAGGAAAAAAAAAAGGAGTTGCTTTGTTGTTGCAATTTGCTGCTAGGCATTCCTATGTGTGCTAATGATAAGTATTAATTAAATAGCTTGCTGTTGTCTTTTAAATGCAGTTCTTTCAGGCTGTAATTAAAGACAGACACCCAGCCCTTTCTGTCTGCATAGAAAGAGGCAGGCCGGCCTCTGGAGCTCTGCGCTTCTTTCCTTTTAACAGGAGAGAAGTGGAAAATGAGGCAAAACCAGTTTCCATTGAAAACGCACCACCCTGTGCGTGTCCTTCACGGGGAAAGAAACCAGCTCAAGGAAATTACAGGAATGCAACTTCCAAGATCCCAGCCCTGCAATCAAAGTAAGTTTATATGCCCTTAAGATCTTTCAGCTTCATACATTTTAAAGGCCAGGGTGATCACTTTGTTTGATCTCTGGTGTAACACAGGCTGTTGAACATCACTTTGCCGTATTCATCATTGTTGGCTTATGAACATCTCAATCTGAAGATAGGAGTCCATTCCTCTCACTAGGTTCTTGGTTTCCCCTTTTATTTTCACCCTTGCTATGAAAAAACAGGCAGTGCTGTAAATCCCCATCCCTGTGCTGCTCTCGTGGTCAACATTAATCTCCCAGGGCAGGGTGTGCTTCCTGGGGAAACCTGAGTTCCCACCAGCTCTGCTGCCCTCTTGCCTCCCCACCTTCAAATAGAAACTCAGCACTAAAGCCCTCTAGAAATGCAAATAAAAACATCAGATGCTCACTTGATGGAAAGCAATCCCCAAATAAAATTTGCCGTATGCCTGCAACGCTGAACACCTACACCCAAGGTTATTCCTGCTCTCAAAGGCAACGGGGCTTAGTTTATCCAAAATGCTGCTGCTAATAAATACGTGAAGAGACATTAGCTGTCTGCTGTTTCATGGATAAGAGTGGCGGGGGAAGATGCATGCAGCTTGCTTGGAGTATGCCTTGGTCAAAGCTGGGCCATGGGAGACAAGTTTCTGTCCCACAGCTGCTGCAGGGAGCATGGGAGACCTGTAGAAGATGTATAATAAATATGCAGAGAATATAAGACAGATGCATTGCCCGCCTGTGAGGGGGTCCTTGATTTGGGACAGCGCAGCCCTTTGGGCACCCCAAGTAATGCTCCTCTGCCTTGATAGTTCCCCAAACTCTTCAGAAAACAGCCACAGCCCTTTTTTGGGTTCTATAAATCCAAGGCTGGGTTTGCCGTGGACTTTTATGTGCCCTCAGCCTCACGGCTGAGTCTGTCCTTTGATTGCAACACTGCCGGATGGGTACCCACAGGGAGTGGGGAACACAGGAGGGGTCCAGAACCCTCTGCAGGCTCCTTCCCTGAGGAGGGGAGCAGCGGACTAGGAGCATCCTTGGGGCTGTCAATGTCAGCAGCAGCAGAAGAGGATATTTCCGAATTATTTGCATTTTAGAAATGAAGAATGGAATTAGAAGAGAAAATTTAAAAAAGGAGAAAGTAAAGCTAGCTTGTATTCAGAGATTAAATATTTAAAATATTGAAATATTTAATCAAAAGGGATTTGTTTTGATTGTTAAAAAGGACTTTGTTTCCCCAAAAATGAGCTAATTGTGAGAAAAAAAACTTTAAAAAATATTTTGAGTTAAAAAAAGAGGTATTTCGAAGCCAAAATGACTCACTTCAAATAGTTAGAATTGTGTTTGAGTTTTGGGAAAGGAAGCAAATTTAGAAATTTTAGAAATGTTTAAAACTCTATATCACAAAAAAGGAGATCTGAGGGAGAGGAAAAGTGTTGCCTTGCTGGAGCAAGAGGGCCAGAAAAGAGAGAAGCCAGCAGCTGCCTGGCGTGGCTCTGTCCTTGCCCTGACACCCCTGAGATCACCCCAAGCACTTAAAGATCACGAGATACTGAAAACAAAGAGTTTGTGTTCTCTTTTTTATTCTCTCTTGTTCCCTGCCTTTTGGGGCTCCCAAAGCTGTTCAGGATTTTTAGGGCTTCTTAAAGACAGCAGCATAGAAAATCACATATATAATGTGGCTCCAGGAGGGTTATGCTTTCAGAAAAAAAGCAAAAATTAATGATTCCTGAGGAAAAAAATAATTAAGGAGTGGTGAGCATGGGAGAACAGTGATATTTCATGCAATTCTTTGCTGTCCATCTCCTCGCTCTTGCTTTGGGACTCCTTGAGCAGAGAGCATCGTGGCTGTTTGCACAGCCTTCTGCACGCGAGTATGAAGCAGCGGTGGGATGCTGCAGCAGAGGATGGGGAAGGCAGAAGGGGCTGTGTACGACTACACCATTATTTTGGTATCAGACGTATGGAATGGAACAGGACTCACTGTACTAGATGCTGGATCCACATGGAAAAAGAAAGATTATGTTTTTGCCTTTAAAGTTTACAATCAGGGCTTTAAACAAAAGATTAACTTTTGAGGATGGGGTCTTCTCTGTCACTGACTTTCTGCGTGACCCTGGGGAGTGTCAAGATGTGGTTAGGAACAGAGGGGACCCTCCTGCAGCCCACCCAGCCCTTGATGCCAGCCTGGTCGCTGCCACATGGGTGACTCTTGGGGTCCCACGCTGGCTGGGGACTGGGCTGCTGCCACCTCCTTACCCAGAGCTTGGTCCTCTGAAGCTCTGCTTGGTCCCTACCTGCCCGGCAAAGCACCAACATCCAGCCCCTGGGAGCTCCTCGCTTCCGCTCCTCCAGGATGCTTGTGGGGATTAGCCAAGCTATGCTCCCTAAACCCATCACATGCGTTTTAATTGTTGCCTTTAGGATAATTACAGGCTGAAGAGAGCGGACAGGAAGAGCTCTGTGGATTTGCACCAGGGCTTGGGTGCACTGTTGTGTACAGTACGGGCCACTTAGCAGTGATTTTCCTGCCCGGGAGAGTGGTTTGCACGCCGCAAGGAGGGAAGGACTTCGGATCCCATGGCTGGAACAACTGGAGCAAGGGGTCCCCCTGGCACCCCACACTGCCTGCCCTGGAGGAGAACGTCCCCCAGCACTGGGCTCAGCAGGTGCTGGCTCTTGCTCATTTAAGACACAGCATTTTCCTCCTTCCCAAGCCCGCTCAGAAGGGAATGCACATCTGAAGTGAGCAGGATGCCAAAAATCAGACTCATGGCAGGGCAGGGAGCACCCAGGGTGTCCTTTGCCCAGAGATGAGGCACCAACTTCACCTAGCCCCAGCTCTCTCCTTGGCTTTTAGCAAGGTGGACCATGTTTGGTTTTATTTAGAATGTTATGGTTTGTGCTGGTCTCTTGCTGGCTATCCATCCTCCATAGCCAGAGAAAACATTTTCCTGATTTTAAAAGGTGATATCTCAGTCCCTCCTGTAGCCTGGAGTAATTCAAAGTTGAGTGAGAGGAGCACAGCGTCTGCGTTTCCCCTGTTTGCACCTTTCTTGCAATTATTTTGTTGGAACTCCCCAGGGAGCAGGACAGGCCAGCTCTCAGGGATAACATGACTTCTTGGGTGCTGCCTTGCCACAGAGGAGCTGGGACCACACTGAGGACCCCTCTCAGGGCACAGACCTTCCCCAAGGCTAATCATGCACACAGGTTTTCCCTTCTAAAAATGCTGCAACCTCTTTCAGGCCCTTAATGAAGCGCATCTTGAGCACCCAACACTAGTGCATCCAAATTAATCCATATAGACTCTCATGCCCAAGAGCACCTGTGCGTTTTGCTAGCCAGGCTGTTGCTTTGCCATGGTTTAAAATGCTGTTGCTCACGAGTGGTTCGTTCATACTGCTCTGATGGATGGGACCAGCAGAGGTGGTTCATGATGCTGAGCCTGGAGGGCTTTGCTCTCACCCATCTGACTTTGTGCTGAAGAGGATGAGGAGCACTCCCTGTCTTGTCCTGGCACCTTCCCCAGCAGGAGATGGGAAACTCCCCACATCTCAAATATTTCCTGCCCAAATGAGAAAAAAAAGCCAAACCTCCATTGTTCTTGAGATATTCTTGAGCCTGGTGTGTCAGCATGAAACCCAGCATAGGGTTCTCGCCCTTGCATTTGTAGTAGCTTCTTTATCACTAATGTGTTTTAAAATGAAGACGAGATTTCATCTAAATACAAGAAATTGCTCTAGTTAAACCTGCTGATTGCAGGATGTCTCATGGCCGGTGTGGTTTGGAAGATCAGGCTGGTCACTCACAGACATCAAAACCAGCGGTTAATGAAGGGGTAACATGGGGCCCGGCACACTGAAGATGTGATTGGGTTTACTATTTAATGCACAGAAACCCACTTAATAGCATTTCCCCCACATTGCTGCCTCTTTTCCACCCTAACGCCTAACCCTGAAGTAAGCCCAGCAGGAATAAAGGGAAATAGCTCAAATATTAAATAAAGGTGGTGAAGGTAAGTTGGCTCCTGGGAGCAGGTGGAGGGGATGAGGATGGTCTCATCAGTCCCACCACGGCATGTTCTGGGGATTCGCTCTGCCCTCCTTGTGGGGTTCAAACCTACATCTGTAGGTGGTGGGTTAGATGTCAAACCCACCCCAAATCCAGAACTGAGCATCCCGAGTGGGTCCTTGAGGGTGGGATATTCCCCTCTATGATCTGACTGCTTTGCATCAGCAGTCTTTCACATCCCAGCCCTCTTCTCCCTCTCCTCTTGCACTTTCCCTCCCCCTGTTATTTGATGCATTGGCAGAGAAATAAAATAATCAGCTATTGCTTTATTACTTTCCACCCGTACTTCCCTCGCAGGCATCTGTATTTCTGCAAATGTTTTTAATATTTGCTAATAAAAGCAGCTCCAGTAATGACATGCTCACTTCTCAAGACAAAATTGCCGGGACTGGCGTTATCTAACAAACTCGTTTTGGCACAAGCGTGTCTGCATACGAGCCATTTCTGCCCATTCACGGGATTATCCGCCATCTCTGCAGCCAGCCCCAGCCCTCCTCTCTCATTCCTAGTTAATTGGTGTGAAATTGGAGCAAGTTCTCAGGTGATAATGTGTTTGCATTTACTGCTTCACTGAACCACCCTAGCCACTCAATCCCAACTTCATTAAAGCCTCAATCTCAGCTTTTGCTCCTGGCTGTGAGCTTCAAACCCTATTTCCTGCGTGGCAGACATACAGCCTAACACGTCAGGAAGACAGCTTGAGCGGAGCTGCTGGGAACAAGCAAGGCTACTGCCTGGGCACCGCTCCGGGAAAACCACATTCGTGGCAGGAGAGATGCTTGGAGTCCCCGCGATGGCTTCATGCTGCGCTGGTTGGCTCTCTGCACTTGAAAAAAGCATATTTGGTGCCCTTTAATTATCCTTGATTAATGAATTAATTTTACTTTTTTTTTCGGCAGCACTTTGAAGATAAAAAGCCTTCATCTGAATTCTGTGATTAGTATTTAAAGACTCAAGTGAAATATTTGTAGGCAGAAAAACCTAACCAAGGAATGCCTGTGTTCAAACATTCAATAGGGCCTATTCACAGGATCGGATTCCAGGGTTATTATTAGCAATAAAGTTATCTTTGGCATAATCTTTTTATGCACAACATGCTATTGGATTCCACCCTCCTGTTTCACTCAGGCCCTGGGGCAGAAGGTATACAAATCAGAGCTGCTTCAAGCCTTGCAAGTATTTTTCATGCAAGCAGAGCTGAAGTCTGGTGATGTCTGCTGTGGTTATATTTAGGATGATCCTTTTTGGTGCAAGATGAAGCCCTGGGATGCTCCTGTGCAGGGGGAGAAGTGTGTTGCCCCTGGGGTAGCTCCAGCCCTGCTGGCCCCAGACCACCCACTGGGGACATCCATGACACTCCATGACGTGACCCTTCAAACTGTGGATGGAGAGGGATGGCTCGGGCTGGTCCCACGCCCTCAGGTCACGGAGACGGCTCCAAGCATCTCCCTGGCGCGTGAGATTTCACAGGTCTGGGCACAGGTCCAGGCTCAGACAGGTCTGGACACAGCCAGGGAGAGCGAAGCCCTGCCAGCTGCTCCGCCCAGCAAATCTCCCTTTCGGGAAGCCAAAAGTACCTATCTGCCAGGGTGGACGTGCCCAGGGCGTCCCACCTGCCCCCAGCCCCAGCCAGGAGGGCTGAGATATGAGCGGAGCTGGCTGGGCTGTGGACTTGCGGGAGTGGGTTGATCTGGGCATGACAGCAGAGAGCAGCTGCCTGCTGCCTCTTAATTTGGTTGTATTTCTAGCTCTTGTAAAGCTAAAGGTAGGAGTTGGGATTTTGTTTTTGTTGTTGAGGTTTTTTGGTGTTTCTGTTTTTTGTTGTTTTTTTTTTTTAATGGATGGTGGGTGTGATTTTTCAAACGCGCACCTCTTTGGCACGTCTCTGCCGGCGACGTCAGTGAGAGCCCCGGGATGCCTCTGCCGGAGCCCAGGAAAACCTTCCTTTGAAACCCGCCCTGTGTGTCTCCCCAGATCCAACCGCCAAGCATCACAGGTGGGAGGAGGCGAGGCCACGTTTGGCAGCAGTCCTTCACCCCGAATGGCTCAGTCGCTGGGCAGGGTCCCCAGCTCACCCCTAAACCAACTCCAAAAATCCGCTGGGGCTGCTCATCCATGGTCGGGGTCCTCAGCCCGGATGCAGGCAGAGCTGAAATACATAGAGGAGCTTTAAAGGATGGCTGGTGTGGTTTTAAGACGGCGTGGCAATCCCCTGTAGCCTAGTTTTTAGAGAAAGTATTTTGTAGCTGGTTTTTCTCTTTGTGACTAAACGTGGTTATTAGGCCCTGAGTACATCATTAAACCTGTTATTAAAAGTAAACCTGTTGAGGAGAGCATGCTGGTGTGCAGCGAGCTCATCCAGGGCACTGGACCCTCTGGAAAAGTCATTAACATTTGTGTTTAAAGTGAGCGCAGTTAAGAATGTACTGGACTAATTCAGGGCCTTAGAGCTATTAAAATGACTACCATTAAAAATAAATATGTTAGGCAGAATATGTTGCATAATTAGAATTATTACAGTGTTTACTCTGCTTCTTATGTTGGCCTCTCATTTAAGAAGTTATTTGTATGTGTATATAATAGATACGTGTTTTATATATATACACGTACATGGTAATGTTTCTAACTATATATATTTGGTTACCTATTGTGTTAAAATGACTCTGCAGGATAAATTCAACTTCCTTGTTGCAGGATGAGACTGAGCCCTGGTGGAGTGAAGGCTTGGATAAAACCATGGGGAAAAATAATAAATAAATAAATCTTGGCTATATGTAAGTGTTGTGGCCACAGTCCGGTGTCTCTTGAGTTCAGTTTGAACCTTTCCTTGACTTTGCCGCGATGGGTCAGACCTCAGGAATGTGCTTCTTGCTTTGATGGCTTTGCTATTAGTAGGTCAGCTTGGAAAATCAAAAAACCAGCAGCTTTTCTTTCCATGGGCCATTCCCAGGCTGAGCTCCACCAAGCTTTGGTGACTTGCCACAGATCATGCTATCTCATTTTGAACTGTTCTCCTGTGGTTCATATGTCCCTGGGAGGAGGTGGAGTGTGATCATCTCCCTGTCATGGGGCTTTCCCTACCTGGGGTCCTGGTGCCTCTCTGCATGGGAAAGAATGCTGCCAGGGAAGAGTTTCTCCCAGCAGTTTCAGACATAAGCAGTGACTTCTGCCTTGCCAACGTCTTAGCCTGGTGGCATCTCCTGCCATGATTCCTGCATAACATATCTACAATCTGTATAGTGTATATATATATAAAAAACAGAATCATGGAATAGTTTGGGTTGGAAGGGGCCAACCAAACCTTTGGACCTTTAAAGGTCTTCTAGTCCAACCCCCCTACATCTTCAGCTAGATCAGGTTGCTCAGAACCCCATCCGATATGACCTTGAATATTTCCAGGGATGGGACCTCTACCACCTCTCCTGGCAACCTGTCCCAGTGTCTCACCACTCTCATCCTACAAAATTTCTTCCTTATATCTAGTCTGAAACTTATGGAGGGACCATCATGCTGAATGCAATTACCTCCAAGGGAGCTGAGGCTTTCACGAGGCTGGGAAGGACCATTAAAATAATTGTCAGACCTTATCAAACCACCCAAGGGACTTTCTCCAGTGACTACTCCAGGATCCCCAGTAACTCCAGCACCCCATGGATTAGAGGAGGTAGGACCAAGATCAGGGAGGAAAAAACTGTATTAAAGAATTGTATGGAGTGGGGGATGGCCCTTGAGGAGCAGCCTGTTGGAGGGGTTTAGCTTTTCATTAATTACAGTGGAGGGGATAAGAGGTTAATTAAACCCTGTTGGGTGGCAGTGACCAGCACCTTCCCCTCCAGCAATTCTCACAGGTATGCTCAGGCTCTGCATCCCTGATACCAAGGTGGTCCCAACTATGGGGCCACCCTGAATACCCATGGGGGTCTTGAGCTGCCCACATGCCCCTGCCCTGTGTGGGGGTCACTCGTGGGCTTGCCCTACGAGCATGGTGGGTGTTTCTTGGGCTGGCATGACCCCAAACACCCATCAGCATAAGGGAGATAACATCCACCCCTCGCTTTCTAGGAATAGAGTTATTAATGTCAGTAGATGGCACTATTTCTTCTGTGATAAATGCAGGTGGTTCCCACCACTGCTCTGAACCATGGGCTGGACCTGGCAGGAGAAGCACCAGGCTGAAGGCAAGCTGCTTCCTAGGAACCCCATCAGCCCTGGGAGCCAGTGGTGGGATCCATGGGGGGCTGTGGTTGGCTGAGGCTGGGAGCTGGACAGAGAGTCCCTGTGGAGACCTGTCTTCCTACAGGTTGCCATCCCATTGGGTTCAGTGCCCAAACCTCAGGAAGCGCTGCCAAACCACGGCGCAACCTGGTTTTTATGGCCTCCTTTTTTAAGGTTGAAATGTGTTTGTTGCTGATTCCTCAGGTGAAAAAGGAGAAGACAGCTCTTGTGCCTCTCCCTGCTCCCCTTTACCTCCATACAGCTTCAGGTGACACCTCTATGACTGTTGTCCCCGGATGCTCTCAGCTGGAGAGATGCCTACAGCCAGGGATCTCATTCAGTTAAGTCTCATGGAGAGGCTCTCCTCCTTTATAGGCCCTATGAACTTCTAATATCAGCTGAAAACCCCCTTGCCCAGCCCTGCCCTAGCTCTTGAGGAACCACAGGACCCTGAGGCCACTGTCTCCTGTCCAGGCCTTGCTTTCATCAGCACCAGGGCTGCTTCTGAGGCTGTTGGCATGTGCTGATGGGCTTCTGGCCATACTCATGCTGCAACAGTGGCCGCAGTGGCCAGCCAAGGGGTCATTCTCCACCTCGCTGAAGTAAACTGCATCTCCGGGAGGTGCTACTGAGCGTAACTGAATATTTGAATAATAAAACAAAACCCCGCTGGTGGGAGTACAGCTGCTATTACACTTATTATTTAATTGTGGCAGTGTTTCAGAGCCCTAGGCATGCACCTGGACCCCTCGTGCTAGGTGCTGTACAAACAGGACGGAGGAGAAGACTTTGGCGTTTAAAGGCACTGAGTCATTCCTTTGCCCTCTCATCTGAAACCTCAGCTTTGTCTAAAACCTTTAGGATTTTGTTTAATGGGTGCAGCTAATGGTGAGGTAATCAGGGAGCCTTTCGACACCAAACCCAGCGATCAGTGGGTTGGATGCCTTTTAATCTTGCTGCGAGCAAAGGCGTTGCGAGGAGAAGCCGCGTGGTGGGGTACCAGGAGATGCTGTGTGAGTGGGCGGCCGAGACAGGCCCGGGGCTGTGTCTCCCACATTGAGCCCCTTGTGTCGGGACCTGGCTGGGGACCATTGCCCTCATGCCACATCCTGGTGCACACTGCAGCCTCATGGGCACATCGCTGACACTGCTTAGATGCCATACAAGAGGAGATGCGGACCACCAGTAATGGCTGTCTCTCTCTGTCTCCTGCAGAAAGGGAACATCTGTGCAAGACTTGCTGCTGACAGGACATCGATTTTGACCTATCCTTCCTGAAGACACCCAAAACCGAGCAGCGGGTTCAAGCTGTGCCCTTACCAAACTCATGGATGTCCTGCTTCTGTCTGGCCAGCTCTATAGCTTTGCTTTCTAGAGAAAAACCATGGAAAGAGGAAAAAGTCCCTGTCAGGTTCCCATAGCAGAGCAGTGGCCCGTGGATGTCCTGGGGAGGAGTGGATGGTCTCTGTTGGGTGGTTTGCTGGGGAACTCGTACTGTTCCTCCTGTGGCTGTGTGCATGGAGCACAGTCAGGCCAGAGCAGAAGTCCTCTGGGCTTCTCCTCTCCCAAAGGTCACTTCATCTTTGCTGTGTAGCAATATCTGCTCGGGGTGTGAGCAAGGGCAATAGTTCTGCAATGACAGAGGACCCAAGCTGAATCCATGAAGTTATACCTGTAGGTACATTCTTTCACACTGATCTTTTGCCTGGCAAGTTGGCACAAGCTACACCTGCAGGACTCCTTTCCTTTCCTGCTGGTGTGAGCTAGGCCTATCTCAGGAGATCACTGCTGACACAAGGTGGCTGATGGGGGGACACCAGGGTTGTGCTGCTCCTCTGCCATCATCTGGCACAGGTGGCATGTGTATGGGCTCAGAGGTCATGTCTGCAGCCCCCCAAGATCCCAACCTTGTAGGAGCAACCTTTCTAACTCAGCTGGCACCAAGGCCTGCCAGGTGAGTGTTCAGCTGGATGAGCCACTGTGTGGTCACCAGGAAGGGAATAAGGGATATATGGATAGGGCAAGGGACAGATGGGTTTGGGTTGAGCACACAAGCTCCTTCTCAAGGCTCGTACTAAGGTGATATCTTTTGAAAGGACCTTAAAGGAGTGTATTTAGAAGTGCTACAGTAGAAGCAGTAGCACCGAGGGGCTCCTTTTCAGTGGCAGCCAGCTCACAGGATGTGGAAAAGGGGAAAAGATGGAGGTAGATCTGCTCCTGGTGGTGTCAGATCAGGAGGCACCAGTCTGTTTAGGAAGTGCAATATAATGAATAACCTCCTCTACAGTTATCACAGCTGGCTGACAACCAAACACAAATGATAAAAGGGATAAATGATAATTTTATAGTAAGAAAATTGAACGAACAGGGTAACAGGGCGGGTAATGCAATTGGTGATCGCAGCTAAAGCTATAGCTGAGCGTAAGAGCATCCTGATCAGCACTGGAAGGGAAGGTTTGCTGTTCTGCTTTGCATTAAAAGTCATGTAGCTGCAACACAGAGATGTCAGGCTGGGTGAACAAAACACTCACAAAGATACTTCTCCAGCAAATATTTTGATAGTCCTGAAAAATGACATCTCCATTGGGTTGGCACCACTGTAGTGGGTTGGGTTGGTGCAATGGTAGGCTAGCTAGGTCAAGCTGAAGCCATGAGGTGATCTGTCTCACTGTGTCACTGTGTGGCATTGCTGAGAGCCCAGAGATATGCCACCCGCTGTGGAGGTTGGCTTTAGGTGGAGTGAGGAGCCAGAACTAAATACCAACTCTGTCCTGCAACATGGCATCCACTGCTGAGGTCCTTTCTGCCCTGAGCAGTCATCAGCACAGATCCCATCAAAGCAGGAACACTCCTGTGGAACAGATCAACCTTTTTTCACTCCCAAGCCCATTTTGCAGATCTTTCTACTTGTTCTAGCCATGGGGACCTCAACTACTCTGGTTTCTCCTCCATAAATGCAAAACCTTATCTCACCCACCTTCAGTCACCAAGGGTGAGAACTATATGAATAAATGTAGACAGGTAAAAGGCTGAGAGCTCTTGCGATGACCCCTTTATAGTTGATGGAGATCTAATATGTATAGCCAGGGGAATTTAGGGTGCAGTTCATCTTGTCTTAAAGCAGTTGCAAGCAGGCTGTGTGAATTGCACCTCCAGAGGGCCTTTGATGACTACAAAGGGAGCTGAGGTACCTGCTCAGTTCCAGAAGTCAATGCTGTAGAGATTGGCTTGTGAGTGATGTGAATGCCATCCCAGTTGCACTTGGCTGTCTGAGATCCTTCAGTAGAGAGTAAAGAAAAATACCCATGTCCATAGGGCACCTCAGCCTATCTGCCTTAGACACACCTCTGAAGATGGACCAGGATGGTCCTCTGGGGCATTCCATCTCTTGCTCTGGACTGTAGATCCAGAAGAACCTGTGCTACAGGTTGCTTCTAGGAGGTAAGCTAGAAGATGAGCATCCTCCCTTCCTGTAGTCCAAACTCACTGCCTCCCACCAGGATGCTGGAGAGCTTGTGAGTGTGGGCCCATTGCTATGACTGCAAGAGGATGACTGCAGGGCAAAGCAGCCCAGAGCTTTGTGCTGGCATCCCCACTGCAGGGCATTCCTGTGCCCCACCTGCATGCTCACTGTGTCCCAAATGGGGCTACAACTCTGGTCTTAAAGACTGTGGGCTACGGGAAATTGTGCCTGCAGAGATGAAGCTTGTGGCTTGGAGAAGTGTGTGAACATGGATGGAGACCCTAAATTGTTGGGAAGGGGCCCTATCAGGGTCCAATATCTCCAACAAAGAAACCTTGGGGACCAGTGCATGCTTGTAAGAAGGTGGCATCTCATACACAGTTCTCCTTTGTGTTTGTTCTCCCTGGATCCAACCAGGTGACACTTGGGGAGTTTCTGGGAGGTATTACCATCCTCTGCTTCCATCTACTCATCCTTGGCTTCATTGACATATGAGAGCTTTAGGCCAGGCTTCAGTAACAGGCCAAAAGAGAGACTTGCAGAACGTCCCAGTAAGGTAGATGGGCAAGCACAACAACACAACTGTAGCTTCATGGTGGGATGCTTCTCCCAGCATCCCACTATTTCTCCTAGTCTCAGCATCTCCTGCCGGGCATCAAGGACAAGGTATCACATGAGTGTCCCAGCACTGGTGCGCTGTTCTCCTTCCCTTTATCTGCAGATCACACTATGCTAACGAGGCACACGTACAATGTTTGTGTGTGCATGTGAGAGACAGAGTCCTGACTCCCGGCCAAGTCAGAAAAATCATTAGTTACAGGCTCTGCAGGACTGAACTTGACGAGGAACTTGGGGCTTTGCCCCAACAGTGCTGGGCGCTGGTGAATTATTCAGTTTGTGGCTATGTTGATTTGCAGATCTAATCGCTCCAACAACACATACAGAAAATTAATTTGGACGCAGGCCTGGTTTCTAGAGAAAGTTGGACCTAAAGGCGGGAGGTTGGTTGTGTGGCTGAGGCAAAGGCCCAGGCTGAGGAATATCTCAGCTGAGCCTTGCACAGGAGATGGGATGGGGATGGAGAAGCAAGGAGCCATGGAAGTTAGTGGCACTGGAGTGTGTGATAAATGAGACTTCATCCCCTTTGTGTCTTCCTAAACCAAAGCCCTAATGGCTCAGGCCTGGCTGTGTTCATACCTCTTGTGCTGGTAGGAGACGAGTTGGGTTAAGGGGGTGATGCTCTCCTCTCCCTAACCAAGAGATGGCCCCCAAGGGGTATTGATTCAACAGAGGTCTAAAAAAACATCTGTTAGAGAAATATTGCTATTGAGAGTCAAACCAGACTCACTATTTCTGGAATGCCAGAGTCTTCATCCCCTTTCCTCCTCCTTGCCTCACTGATGGCTTCTGTCCCCATCAGATATCAGCATCTCCTCTCAGTGGAGAAATGAGTGGTCCTCAACACCAGAGATTCCTCCATGGAGAAGAAGCCATGGTTTTGTGGTGCCTCCAGCTGTGGGGGATGCTGCTATCCCTCCCGCCCAACCTTCATGAGCCAATGCCATGGCTGGTACCTGCCCAGCACCCTGGCCCTCTGGAATTACCTGGCAAGCACTCTGCCTCCTTTTGATTGTGAACTCCTTAATGTTGCCCTCAGCCAGGCCTGTCTCAACTCTGGATGTGCTGAATGGCTCCCTTTTAAAATGGGATTTAAAAGGGCATTAGGGACTAATTAGGTCTAATCAACAGCAGTGGCTGTTTTAGACCTGGTGCCTTCAGTTGACATCAAAGGGCGGAGGGGATGGGGTGAAGCCCAGGAAGCTTATCAGCAGTAGGGAAGATTTAGGCCCTGCACAATTCCCCCCCCTGGCAGGGTTTTTTGTGTCCCTAATCCCTCTGTGCCCAGCGGCAGGGAGGTGGTGTGGTCTTCTCCCACAGTAGACAGGTGAGCAGAAGTGCTGGTGGGAGCCCAGCATCACTGTCACTGTCTCCTGGGGTCCACCTTCTCTGACATTCCCCACTGTGAGTGGCTGCTGATGGATTTGGGGGATCTGGGGCAACCCTAAGAGGTGGGACACCAGGATGGGGCTCCCAAGGGAAGAGGCAAGGAACAAGAGAGAACCAGAGGGAGGAGGTGGAAGGGGATGGAAGGGGACACAAGGACACATTAGAGCTGGAGGAAGAAGGGAGGCAGATATTTGCCTCCCCTGGAGGCTTCCTCAGATGCAGGCAGGGGTGAGTCAGGGCTACTCATACATGAAGCTGCTCATTAGCCGTGTGAAGTGTGTCAGATGCAGGACCCTGGGCCAAGTAGGGTTTATTTGCCCAGGGTGAAGCACTAGCAGCTGATTCACACACAGCTTACCCAAACCATAAAGGTTTCTCACCATATTCTGCATGTCAGAGGGACCTTTATTCTAAGGACCTATATTGTCTAAATAATAAGGCACGATCTGATGGCACAGGAGCTGTAAAGACCCAGCGGTAGCTGCCTCCCATTCAAACCATGACCAGTTATTTCTCTTACAAGCACTGTGATGACTCGAGTGGTTTTGCAGATGCTGGGAAGTCAGGGGTCAGGCTCAGCACCACAGGAGCCGTTTTCTGCCCTCTGCCAAAGCTGATGGTCTAGGATGAGAAAGATGAACTTTGCTGCTGGCAATTCTCCCCATGATTCTGTTTATATGGCAGTATCGAACAGTGGTTTCATGTAGGGGGGGGATGTTATGGATATCAAATCCTCGTAATGGAAAGCCCGATCTCAGCAGACGGCATTTTGGAGAGCTCATGGAAAACAACAACTATTTACAGGGTTATGGACGCAAATGCCCTTGAATGATACAAGCCGTCTTAAGGGGAATTTTTGCGGCTGATTAAGTGTAACCACAAAGCTTCAAGAAAACATGTGTTTATTTTAAGTAAGTAATGCTGATTACTAATGAGAATACTTAGTAGATATGATCAAAGGTAGCTGAAGTGCCGTCATGATATCAAAGACTGGGATGGAACGCTTAATTTAGATGTTGAAAAGCCAATCTAAGGTGAGTGTCTTGAAAGTAAATATCATTAACAGTATCTAGATTAGACCAAGGTATAAAAAGAGTTGGAGGTAACAGCTTTCAAATCTCCCGTATAAACAGGCAGGTGATGCCGTAGCTGGGGGAGGCGAGTCGAACACAGAGCCTGGGGTAGGGGATGAAGCGTGCATCTGGTGCACGCTGCCCATGGCCGGGCTCCTGGCTCTGCCCGTTGGCATCTCAAGGGAGCTGGCTCTCAGGAGCCAGAGTTGTTCTTTTCTGCTCCAGCTTACCCAGGGGGAATGGGTGGAAATGGGTCCCCTTGCCCTGACCATCTCCAGCTTGAGCTCTGCTGCAGGGCTCTGGTTGAGGGAGGGCTTGTGCTGGGACACCAGTCTGGGAAGGGGATGTCCTCCCTGCCAGCTCACCCCAGGACAGTAACCACTGTCGACAGGTCAGGCGGATAAACGGCTGGACGGGGCTGACAATGCAGCTCAGTGCTCAGCATCCAGGAGTCTTTGCCTCCTGCTTCTGAAGTCTGTTTTCCTCTCCCATTCCTGTTTTGCCCTATTAGCCAGGAGGTGCTTGAGGAAAGGGTTCCACGTGTCACCAGCCCTGCTCATGGCTGTAACGTCCCTGCAGTGAAGAACTGATGGGATCTGGTGGCAGGCAGGAGCTTATATCTTCTCCTCTCACCAGAGGAGATGTGTTATTCATTCTCCAAGCACCTGGGCTAGAAAAACAGCCAACGTTAGTTGGAAAAAAATTTGATACATGGCTGAGCTGTAGCCCATGCTGTTTTCTGCTAAAAACCTGTGCCATGTCTCTTGTCTGGCCCCTTCCCCGATGGCTTCAGGAGACCTCTGTCTCCCTGGGACCATTGCAATCAATTCCCTCTCCACCCCTGCTCCTGCCACCAAGGAAGATGGAGCTTGTCCCTGCCCAACGTTAGCAGGGACCCTCTCAGCCCAAATGTCCTGCTAAAGGCCAACACCCCCCATTTCACTCCCATGCTCCCCAGGAGCCATTTTGGGACTAGGGACAGCTCTGTATGTTTCCCTGCACTGAGCCCCTTTGATGGAGCGCTGCGGGACAGCAAGTGGGTGCCAGATTTTTGCCTTGCCTTGCGTAGGTTGGGAGAACTTCAACTTCCCGTTCAGGGCCTGGGGAGGTTAGAGGGAGCTTGGAGACGTCACCTGCATCTCCAGGTCTTCTGGGCACCCTGGCCAGCTGCCTGAGAGTCCAACAGGCTCTGGGTGAGTGACTCATCACCCCTTCTACAGATGCACTGGCGATTCCACATGGCACCGGGAATGCCGGAGCCGAGGAGAGGTGTCTCAGAAGGGTTAAAGGTGGGTAGCTTTGGAGGCAGGAGCACCTGCTGATGAGGGCAGACACTGTTTGAGGAGCTGGGAGGGCTGGGTGCTGGTCCTGCAAGGGCTGATGCTTTCCTGCATTGTTAAAAAAGAGTTAAAAGAGGTGTTTTCCAGAAAAATAAAGTTGAAGCCTCCATGTGCTACTTTCGAACATGGACTCAAACCCCAGCCTCGCAGGGTTTCAAAGGTAAATGACACTGAAAGCTACTCAAAGTCCTGGTGTCCCGATGCCCTGGTCGGATACCCTGCACAGCCCGCGTGTGGCTTGGGCACAGCACCTGCAACATCTCAGCCAGGGATGGACCATCTCAGCTCTGCTGAGCGGTGAGAGTGCCATGCTCAGGTCTTACCAGAAGTCTCTTTGCTTCCAAGTGTTTTGCAGGCTCTTGAGTTGTAACAACAATAACAACAGAAAGGTACAAAAGGCAGTGATTTAAGTAGCTTGAGAACAAATCACTTTCCTGTTTGCTTGAGTGTCACCTGCTCTGTATCTGCTCCATGATATGGATGTGCTGTTTTCTCTTGAGCAATGGAAATCTGCATTTCTAATACCTTAAAAAAAAAATATTCTAACACGAACAAAGTGACTTCTGGCCCTCTTTGCATATTACAAAGGAGCAAGATGGGCACAAACCCAATTCCTTTGTTCTTTTTAGATCTCTGCTACTGTGAGCAATATTTGTCAAGAGATTTGAAGCTGCAGATGAAAAGTGCTACCTACGGACCGAGTATTACTACTGCTTTAAACTCACACCCTTTGAGCCAGCTGCCTGTCCCTGTTTAAAGTGAGGTGTGTGGCCAAACAGGTAGGACAGACACCAGCTGCCAGGATGCCCTGGGTCCTTGGCTTGTCCTCACCACTGACTGCTTGATGGCTATGGGCACATCCTGCCTGCCATCCAGCACAGACTCTCACCATTGCTAGCCCTGGAGTGGGATGGGGAGCTGCTGAAGACCATCTTTTTAAGAGCTAGATTGTGAGCTAGAGCTGAACATACTACTTGAACACTGGCCCTGGTGGATTTAACACCAGAAAGTCACTGCATTGTGTACAAGTGGGGTTTGGTGCCACTGTGGTTCGTGCTGAGCAGCACAACCTTGGGTGGATACACGGGGATGCAGGATCTCTCCTGTCACCCCATCATTTTTTGGAAAAGGCTGGTCCAAGTTTACTGCAGTTCTCCATGACCAAAGTGAAAGTGCATGAGGAGGAGGGATTTGATTTTATTTTTCAGATGATACATCTACACTGACAAAACTTTGCTGCACAAAAGCAACTGGGAAATGCCCCACCATGTCCTGCTGATACACAGGGCTGCAGCGCAGGAGTAGGGAGCCGTCCTGGTGTTCCCAGCACCAACAAAGAGAAACCCATCCATGACATTATGTTCTGCACAACAGCAGCTTGGATTAAGAAGGGTTTTCTTGTGCTGGAAACTCCATGAATAAGAATGTTAGGAATTGGCTCAAGCCACCAGTGACATAATTAGAAGGCTTTTGATATGCCAATTTGGCTGATCTCAGTTACTTCCCCCTGGTGCTGGGGAGTGTCAGCAGAGGGATTAGCCTCCAGTCACTTCCTGACACTCTGCTAAATCTTCTCCCTCTTTGTTCTTCATCCAAGACAGGGGAAAAAAGGGAAAACAGGGAAGCAGCTCAGAAGATACTGAAGCGAAGCAGTGTGCGCCGATTCCCTGACCTGCCTTCAGTTTACACTACAGGCTCTCCTTAGGGGTGTAATGCAATTACGGCTATAACTGGGTGCTATACATTTTAATCCCATTAGAAACAGCCCTTTGACAGCTCCTCACTGACTATAATATGTAATCTTATTAGAGACACTACCTTTATACCTTGTACAAGAACATCCAAGCAGAAATCAAAGGCTGGGATGAGGCTAACATGGTTTTCTTCTTTCTAAACACTGTCTGCTTTCTTGTTCGTGTTTGATGCGCTGATGCATAAGGGGAGCACAAAGGGTTTGGTGGGGCCAGGCTGGATAGGGTTTTGGGGTCACTCTCTCATGCTTCCTCCAGCACCCATCCTGCCATGCTAGATGGGGTACTGCTGCATTCGGAGGAGGTGCACAGCCCTTGTAACCACCCAGACCTCCTGGTATGGCCCATATGGGGACGTGAAATCATTCTTGCCGATCTCAGAGCTGTCTCTGTGCAAACTCAGGACAAATATTGTCCAAGGATGGGCCAACTCTGCAAGGATTTCTCCTGCTGGAGCGTGTTTTGCCGCACTACCTCCCACGATAACAGGCTACGCTGACCAAAGCCCTTGTGTGCGGGTACAGCTGTGTCTACATCATGTCTGCTTGTGTTGCTCTGCCAAAGGGGGGAAGGAGAAAGGGAGGGGTGATTTTTTTTAGCTGTTTTCCTCAAGGATCTATCAGCTCTCAACCCTCTCCTTCCACAGCAATCTTTGAAGCTTTGGGCCAAGTTCAGGCAAATTTTCAGTGGGGAAGGCAGACTTGAGGACATTCAGTTCCTACATCTTATATGAAAATAAACTCTTGGGCAGTTTCCAGGTAGATTTGATCTCAGTAGAGATCAGCACCCACATAGGAGGGAGACAGCATGAATGTCCCTACCATGGGCCAAGCTTGGTGGGATTGTGCTGCCTGTCCAAGAGCCCAAACTCTCAGCCAAGCATCTGGCCAGAGCTGGATGGGGGTCCACATTTCACTCCAGTCCTAATTCAGCTCAGATGATCTTGAAATAGCAGCCTAAAAAACTGGAAGGGAGAGCATAAGGCTTGGATAGAGCAGCAAAGGTCATGGAGGGAGGACGGGAGGACAGGACAGACCTGTTGCACGGGGACTGCAGGGCGGTCCCCTCTCTACTGCTGAAAAACCGAGATACTGCAGCCAAGGACAGGCAGGACCCAGTCCTGGTCTCTTGCTGAAGGGAGAACAGCTGTCCCTGGCTTAGTCTGAACCGTGGTATGAGTTGACATGGACCAGGATGGTACCAAATTACTTGGGCACAAATCTGTTAAAAAGAGGGGGAAAGGGTCCTGTTGAGCTGAGCTGCACATCAGTCCAGTGTTTAGGGGTCACTGTGCTTGTCTTTCTGATGGGACTTAAGAGATCTTGATCTTTGAGATCTTTAAAGCCTGCAAAGACACTTATTTTTGCAAGGGGGGGATGTTAATCCCAGTAGATTCAAAGGGGCGATAAAGGACTTTGTTTCTTGCTCTACAGTAATTGCAACTTCTGACAACTCTGATAAACTAAAATGAGGTTCTCAAAAGCATCCACCCAAAGCTTTGTGGGGCTGCAGTCAGGGTTGTATTTAAATGCCCCTAATGAGTACCTACAGCAAATGGGAAAGACATGCAAATCAGATGTCTAATTGAATGGGCCTTTGAAGGAATATCCCAAGCCGCTGGGTAATTGATGGGTTATCTTTCCACCGGCTTGCCTTGATTGCATCTTCTTCCGCATTAGTCTTTCCTAGGAGTCTGGTTTAACAGGAAAGCTGATGCACCAGGATTAAATACAGATCTTCTTCACAGACTGAGTGAGGACATTTGCTGCCCAACAGTAGGACCCTTTTGCAAGGCAGTCATTATTAAAATCTCTCCAGACAGGTGTTTCTTCCAGGCATGGAAGTGCCTTATCTTATTGCATCTGAACATTGCACTCAATAAACTGCCTTGCGACCTGCTTTGCAAAGTGGAGTCATGGCAGGCAAAATAGCCTTCCTATCAGGTTTCTTGGGTCCACTTCTCCAGCAGGTGTAAATTGATGTGACTGCCTTCACTCGAATGTAGCAAAGCTGATTTACGCCATATGGCAACATGACCTGTCTGACCCATTGACTCTGTTGTTGTCTTGGAAGCAGTTATCAGTGTTGCATATATGAATTTTGCTTTCCTTAAGAGCCTTGTGACTTGTGCAAGAGGCAGTTGCTAGCAGCCACCGTTATGGCCAAGAAAGCTTGCAGCTCAGTAATGAGCGGGAAAAAGATTCCCCAGCTGGAGTGTGGAGTTACTCTGAACATGTTTGGATTCAAAATTGAGGCATAAATCCCTACATTTGGGGATGTTTCCATAATAAAGTCTGGATCATGCAAGCTCTCTCTCTGCTGACTCTGAGGGCCAAATTTTGTCACCTACACATGGCACTTGAGGCCATTTGAGAGGTGCTGGGGTGTCTGAGACATCCTCAAGTGCTTGGTTATGCGTCCATGTGAGACTGGTGCTCTTCTGGAGCAGCAGCTGGAGGTTGGGGGGATGCTTGAGTGTATCTCAACACCTCTCTTAAGGCAGCAGATTTTTATCCAAAGAGTCTGCTTCTCAGCTGGGGTTAAAATTACTTTCTTGTAGTCCCTATTGATGACAGGAAGGGCAGGTTTTAGCTATAGCATCAACTTTCCCTGTGCGTGTTTCTACTATTTTCAGAGCAGAGTCTCAGGGATGCTGAGCCAGGGCTGTCCTCGATGCTGAGCCCATCACTCGGTTTATCTTCAATCCTTACAGGTGCAGAAACCCACAGTTCAAGTCTCCACACCCCAACGCCACCCTCAGGCTCCCCATAGAAAACCAGCACCAGGATCCCTTCTGTAGCTTGTTGCATTTGAAGGATACAAACACCTTTGCCAGCATATTGACTCAGCTCTGGCTTTATTCTGCATACCTCCTTCTGCCTCTCAGACCCAGACCCACAGCTCTTTCCTGCCTTCAGTGTCATTTGTCATAGCAAATCATCCAGTTCCTGGCTACATTCTTGCCCATTATTTACTGTTCCTTTTGAATCCATGCCTAAATACCACATTTTGCTCTTCGTCTTTAATTTTCTGTCCCAAATAAAAATATTAATATCCACAACCTTGAAGGTTTCCCAGATCCAGACTGTGCACTAGCAGCTCTGCTTTAGAGCCTTCCTCCTCCCAGCACTTTCATAAAGACTTTGCTCCTGGGTAGCCCCGGGCCGGGTCAGTGTGTGCAACGTGAGGCTGGTTTGCAAAGCCCCCGTGGGAGCAGCAGGTAGAGCATGGCCTCACTCTTCCTGATGTCTGGATGCTGTGACTGTCTTGCCCACTGTTGGGTTTGTCCCAGTGCCATGGATTGGTGTTGCCAAAGCACACCATCTGAGGGGTGCGACCCAGGGGCTTGGCTGGAGTGGGTCTCCTCACAGTCATCCCTGTGCAGGATCTTGGCCTTGTTTCCTGCCCGCCAGCCCTTCTCACTGGTTCTGGACTGCTTTTGCTCTCATCATTTCACTCACCAGCATTTGCCACCTGGCTACACCGCAGCCTTTGCACCGCTGGCCCCTTTCCTGAGGAGCATGCTTCCCACACGGCTTTGACTCTTCCACCAAAGCTTTCATCCAGACTGTCCACACACAAGCCCTGAGAGACAGGGTTAATGCATGGTGTGAACCTGGCTGTGTGCCTGCCTGGGCATATAGGTTACAGCCTGGGTTTCGCTTCAAAGCAGGCTTTGACCTGTCTACTGCGCTGCAAGGATGGAGTTAAAACCTGGAGAGAGAAACTCTGATTTGGGTAGCTCGCCAACAGTGGCCACAGTTCACTAGGACTATATTTCTGACCTCTGCATCTATTCCCTTGCTTCCCAGACATCAGGCATTGCTTGCTGTTTGCTGCTGTCGGCCCAAGACTCTCGTTGGAGCTAGATCTCAGCATGGACAGACACAGGTAGTGGACGACAAACTCTCCCAACATCTCTGCTCTAGTGAAGGGGCACCTCCAGCCTTGCGGCAGCAGATCCCCCAGGTCAGAACCAAGGTGACCCTGTTATAGATGAATTGAGATGGCCTTCATTTCACTTTCTTTTTATCTCTTTGTACCCTACAGTATAAACCCAGGAGGAATGAAGGGAAATGTCATCCTTCAGCTATTACTGGAATTGAAATCCTTCCTGTTTGGGATGGATGAAGTAGGGCCTACAGTATTACATGAGGTGCAGGGGCCTTGGAAGAGTCATTTCCTCTTCCAGATTTGCCAGGGAATAAATGCTCCTCAGACATTACAGCAGCACTGGTAGGAGGCCCAGTGATGGATTATCATCACTCTGTCCCAGCTAGACTCGATGATGAAACTCAAAATCCCTACTGCCGTGAGCTAGGGACTTGCCAGCAGCCAACCCCAAGCTGGTTAGCCATCTCCTGCCACCACCTGGGGTAGCCAGCTCCTTGTTATATTACTGTGGTCTCCCGCACTTCCATGTCCCAGTGCTGGCAAGCACCGTTGTGTGACCATCTCTTCCTAAAGTGGATGTTCCTGAGACACAAATGATGTCCTCGGGGCTTCATGTCTTTGTGATTGCACCCTGCCACGTGCCCTGTCCTGCATCACCAGTGCCTCTCCGTAGGGAAAAACCACATATTAAAGCAAACATCATTTCCTACACTGGCTTGCATGATGCTCTCATACACGGTGCATGTATGGCAACAGTATTATTGCTGCTTCCTACTGGAAAGCTTCATTTCTGCCATGGATTTCAGCCATAGAAAAGTCAGACACACCTTAGGTGGAGAAACTTACCCTCTGGACATGCCTTTCTCTCTGCACTGGCTATAGAGTGGGTTTGGACTACTTTCAGATGGCGGACACAAGGTCAAATGATTGCCACTCTGAATGTGTCAGCTTGTCTTCTGTGTCCTTCAGTGCCACCCCACTTCTGGTGTCCCTGTTGCTGGAGTTAGACGGGTTTTCTGGACTGCTATTAATGTCTTTTTCCAAACTGGCTATACCTTTCCCTCTTCCCCCATGTTTTGAGATCAGGAACTTCTTTACTGTGAGGGTTACAAAGCACTGGAATGGGCTCTCCAGAGAGGTCGTGGAGTCTCCTTCTCTGGAGACTTTCAAGGCCTGTCTGGATGCGTTCCTGTGTAACCTGCTCTAGATTCTATGGTCCTGATCTGGCAGGGTGGTTGGACTTGATGATCTCCAGAGGTCCCTTCCAACCCCTAACATCCTATGATTCTATCAGCATGCTGTTGCTTTTTGTGCTGAAATCACCACAGAGCATGTGAGATCATTTCCAATGCTGATCCTTAGGATGGTTCATTAATGATCTCCCTTCCCTTCAGCTGATCTTTTCCTGCACGGGTCACTGCTCACTTGCTCTCAGCTGGGTCCCCACTCCCTTCCAGATCATGGCAGCACCTATCTCCTCCAGAGGAACTTGCCATGCCCTGTGTGCCACTCCAAACTCTTACAGCATTTTTCAAGTCTCCAAAATATTTATACAGTAAAAATATCCTATCTCTCCTGGCGTCTGGGAGAAGTTCTGGCACTCTCCATGCAGTTGATCCCAGGCCAGAGGGTATAGCTGGACACACCACTTTCCTCCCTTCTCAAATATAGGGAGCCTGGGCTGTTCTTCAATTGGAGGTGGCCTTCACTTGTGCCTTCCCCAGCTTGACAGCTTTTGCAGGATAAGACAATGTGGTTCCCTGAACTTGAGCACCTCAAACCACTTCCTCAACCATGGCCACTGTCTCCTCCAGACTCCCTTGTTCCCTGTGCCTGATGTCTGCTCCTTGTGGGGACTTGGAGAAGAGTCACTGGATACCTCGGGATGACTTGAACTAACTCCCCTTTACCTGTCCCTTACCTTAGCCCTTCTTTCTCCTTTAATTTTTATTTAAATGAGTCAAAAAACCCAAAAATTGTTACTGATTGTTACCTTTCCAGCACCTCTCTCTTTTCTTGGCTGTTTTTTCCTTTTTGTTCCATTGAGTTGTACCTTTCTTTGTTGACCTCTCTCCTTTTTCTTTTCCCCCTTCCTTCCTGTCTCCACTCAGTATCCCATTTCTCCTAATGTACCTGACACCTGCCCATGGGTTCCTGCAGTAACCGAGGAAACATAGCATCGAGCCTGCTTTTGTTTGAAGGCAAAATGAAGCCCCATTTCACCAATAAAATGTTCTGACTGTCAAGCAGTGTGTTATTCAGGGCTGATGAATAACTTAGAGGAGATCAAAAGATATTAAGCTAAAAGAATTATTATACAGGAGCCTACGGGACCACACAGATCTCCCGTTCCAGCTAAAAAAGTCCCAAATTAACCCCCCACACCTCTCCCCCTGAAAAAAAAAAAAAAAGCGTGTGTGGTCTTGAACAGCCGAAGAAGCAAGCCATTATTTGTAAGTCTGCTATATAAAGCATAATTATTATCCTTTTTATCATCCAAGTTATGGGGCAGGCTTTTCCATCTTTACTCACGCCAAGTAGCACCTCGTGTCAGAAATAGCCTCGCTGGTTTGAAGGGGATGAGTCATCCCACAATCAGGTAGGAGGAGAACAAAGATAGACACGACTTCCCGGACTGGATCACCCCACCGCTCTCTCTCCGATGCACGATCTCACTCATGGCACCTATCAAAGAGCAGCCGCCGGGAGCGTTGGTGCAGGCGTGTCTTCTCGATGGCCTGCAGGCTGGAGACGGCCCACCAGAGCAATGCATCTGGTCCGCGGCTCCCTCCTTCTCGCTCGCCTTCCCGACAGCTCCTCAGATGTGGGCAGGAGCACGCTGTGGGCTGTGTGAACTGTTCTGGCAGCCAGCAGTCCCACTCCCACTCACCTCCTTTCCCATAGCCCCACAACCATCATGTGACCATCACATACTGGGGAGGCTCCAGTTGGCTTGCTTGACAAAAAGGCTCCTCTCTAGTCACTGGGGGGGCCCTGATGCCATCCCACCATGGCCAAGAAGGCAGGCACTGCTGTCTTGCAGGAAAGTGAAAATAAACAGCAATGCCATGGCTCAAAAAATGTATGTGATGAAAAAAACCCCTTACTGACCACCACCAGAGGCCAGGAGGCACCCAGAAACAAGAGCCTGCTTTTGTCAAGAGCCAAATTTTGCTCCATCTGAGAGCTTGCACACACTCACACGCTTGCAGAATTTAGATTTTTACCACTTCTTTGCCATTTTTTTAATGAACAAAGGAATTCCGAGGGGGAAAAGGTCTGTTTGTTTCCTCTTGCTCACCCTTGCTGTTAAAATTTGAAACCCACACCTGGCATTCAAAGTGTAGAGAAAAACTCAGAGCAAATGGATTGGGCTGATGAACCTCTCTGGGTTTCAGGGGAATTAGCTGTTTGCCCAGATGCTCTGGGGTAGCTCTTTAATATCCCGGTGGGAATAACACTACTAAACAAGGAAAACCCATTAGTACACGTCTGCTCTTGCAGAGGCTCCTCTTCTCCTGTAAGGATGAGACCTTACAGAAGGCTCCCAAGTTGTTATAGGTATCACCTTGGATGGCTCTGATAATGAGCAATTTTAGGGCCAATTTTATTCCCAGCTACCCCAGAACATCTCCCCAGCCCTTGCAGTCACTACCACTGACAATTAGAAGTCACTCTAATTTAATCAACCGGTCTGTTCACTTTGGTGAGCACTGTGCTTTGAAGATGCATTAGAGCACACGTAGAGAAACACTGAGTAATGCAGGAAGATAAGCAGCTGTGTTTGAAGCTGAGGATCCAAGGAGCCATGGAGGAGTGCAGAAGGCACATGAAAAAGATGGCATCATCCCAGCTCCCCGCAGGAGTCCCTAGGGCCCAGATCTTCGCCCTTGGATAGGTTGGTTGCTTCACGCTCAGCATCCAGTCCTGCCTCCCAATGTTACGTGCAGCGGCTTTTGTCCCTCTCTCCGGCCCTCCTCTCTTTTGATGCTCCTCTGTTCTATGGTGGAGATAAAAGGTGGTGGCCACCACATTGTCTTGTGGCTAGTTTGGGTGGAGGAATGGATGAGAGGAAACAGATCTGTTTGCCTCTCTCATGTAGTGCCTGCCTCTCCTTGCTTGCTTCCTTGGGTTCATTTCCTAGCAGCAATAACTTTACTAATGTAAAGCCAATGACAGAGCAAGGCCTCCCAGGCTGGCTCCATGTGGGGAAGAAGACCTGAATACCAAACACTCAGGTCCTATAGGTGGAAGTTTATACACTCATCAAGACACTTGGACTCTACAGGGATGCACATCAGTGCAGGAAACTGCACAGACTACCCAAGAGTCATATCTTAACCAAATCACTAGGATATGAGGACAAGAATGGGAAGAGATCCCCCTAGAAAAGGGATCACTAGCATGTGGCCTTTAGAAATTATGTGATCCTTGAGCTCCCTCCATGGTCACTGGTGGCCATGTGTATCTGCTGCCACTGAGAACTAGATTGGCAAGGAAGACAGAGATTAATTTTGAGCACATCTTGTTGCTCAGTCCATATTTTAGGGCAATAGAAATAGCAAAGCTTGGGAATCCTGGATCTAAGGATGAGCAGGGCTCTCAGCTTCCTTCCATAAGCCCATTTTACCAGCTGTGAACCAGCACCAGACCACCCCCAATAAATAAATTATGAGGAACATCTTCATCTGGAGACATTCAGGTACCAGTTTGTCTTGCGGTACATCCCAGAGCTCACATAGGACCAACGTATGATTGTCCAAAAGCAGATAGCCAGGACATCTCTGAGACACTCCCCAATGGAATAAACATCCCAAGACTCATGAAAGGCAAATCACCTCCCATAATACCTGGTTGCTTTTTCAATGTGAGCAGGTGCAGATGTTTTCTGGCTTGTGCCTGCCACCGGGCGTAGGTTCTACAGAGCTGTTATCTCTTTCATCAGATGATACAAGTTCGCAGGCTCATCTCCTTCCAAGAATGCAACTGACTTTAAAAGAGTTCAAAAGAAGATTAGGTTTCAAGGTAACTGGAAGCTATTCAGTCAAAGCCAAGCTGCATAAAGTGAGGGGAATCCTCCTTCTACCTCCATGGCTGTGCTAGGCAAGCGGGAACATGAGAAGGGAGCTGAGAAAGTGTGTGTCTTCTTCACAGACACAAACAGGACTGCAAATTGGAGACAACCGCTACAAATTTAGCTAAAGATGCTTTAGAAATTGCAGCTTGCCAATGTTTTGCTTATCAAGCTACAGTGTTTGCTGGCAATTATCTCAGCAAAGCTAGCACAAACAAAAACACACGGCATCTCATTGCTAGAGCTCCCTTGTCAGTGGAGAATGTGGCGCAGGGGATGGCACTGGGGGACACAGAGGCTTCAGCAATGTGAGCAGCTGGGGACTCAGTGAAAAGTCCCCAGCCCACAGCTGTGGGGTCCATGGTGCCGTGCTGGTGGCAGGTGGGAGCCAAAGGATGGAGTCCTCCTCCATTGGTATCTCTCTCTGCCCCTTACTGTGCCTCTCATTCATCCAGAAAGCAGCAGGAGCAGCCACCTCCACCCTCCCAGCTGTACTGCCATCATCCTGACCTGTCTCCCTTCTTCCCATAGCAGGAACACGCAGCCTCAACACACCTCATCCACTTGCCAGTTTTTCTTGCCCTGTTGAGATGCTGTGAACCAGCCCCATGATAGAAATGGTTTGGAGCAAGAGTGAGAGAATTAGGTGACATCAGACAAGGTAGAAATAGGCATCCAAAGGTGGAGATGGCCATGGTTGGAGCCTGGTTTGGAGGACAGGTACTGCATGGGCAGGCTGCAGGGAGACCTGTGTGGTGTCCTTCTGGTTCTTAATGCCCGGAGACACAACAGTGCCTGAATACTGGTGAGAGATTGTCCATGGACCTGGGCATTAACATTTCCATACTTCTATCATGTAATGTTTGTTTTATGACAGGATCCTGTTGCACTGGTTGGGATTATATTAAGAGATAGTATGACCTAAGCCCTGTCTGGAGGAGTTTTGGATACAGCTCCATTAGAGAGCAGCATGTGATATGCATCTAGCTGCTCCTGCAGTCATAGGGAAATTCCTTGGATCATGGGATAATTTGGGTGGAAAGGGACCTCTGGAGGTTGTCTAGTTCCAGCCTCAGCCCTTAAAGGCTTGGCAGCAAGCCCTGGTGCAGCCTGACCCAAAGCCTTGCTGTTTGGAGACATGCAAAAGATGGATTTGCCATGCACCTTGGGAGACTGTTGGTCCTTCATGAGCCTCCAAGGTTTGGTCACCATGAGGGCACCTGCAGCTGACTCCACTACTGCAGAGGTACCCACCACTGAGGGCTTAGGACACACAGCATATACCTGTTTGGGCAAGCCAGGCCCTTTTATAACATGACTGCTAGAGAGGTATCCACACCCTGGGTTACTTTAAAGCTCTCTTGCCCACCACCACCCAGTCTCTCTAAGCTCTGCTCCAACCACAGAGCACCTGGCAGAGGGAAGTTTAATTCCATAGGGCTGGACAGGGGGACAAAGTGCATTTGGTGGCCAAAAGCCAAGGCATGTGGTGCAAAGCTGCTCATCAGGCCAGTGTCACTCAACCCACTGGGTGCTGCTGGACCCTGCAGAGCTGCTCTACACCTTGCTTCAGGCACAGGGCTACTATGGCTGCCGTGCATCCCTGGCCATATGAAGGTCTCATGCTGCTTTCATGGTCAGGAATGCTCTGCTTCCATCCTCCAACACCTGATGTCAGGGTGGTGGGTGGCCAAGCTAAAGTGACTGGTAGGTCTGAAAGCCTCAAGATATGTCACAGAGCTGTCCTGTGGCTGAAAGGGTCAACCATGGGAGATCCTCTACACACTTCTGCTGAGCGGCTGCTCAGATAGCAGTCTGCAGTGCTCCTATCTTTGCTTTCTAACCTGGTTTTAAACTAAGAGAGAGGACATTTAGACTAGATATAAGGAAGAAATTTTTTACAGTGGGAGTGATGAAACGCTGGCACAGATTGCCGATAGAGGTGGTCAAGGCCCCATCCCTGGAAACATTCCAGGTGAGGTTCGCTGGGGCTCTGAGCAACCTGCTCCAGTTGCAGATGTCTCTGCTTACTGCAGGGCGGTTGGACTAGATGACCTTTAAATGTCCCTTCCAATCTAAACCATTCTGTGATTCTATGATTCTGTCATTCTATGATTCTATGACCTGTTGGGTGCTCAGGCACCCATTTGACCTCTCCAGGGATGGATGCTGCTCTGCCCTGCTCCACATTCCCCATCATTAAGACATAGGTGTACTCTTTGCTGGGTTAAAAACTGGCTGGCTGGCCAAGCCCAGAGTTGTGTTGAATGGAGTTAAATCCCGTTGGCAGCCAGTCACAAGCAGGGTCCCCCAGGGCTCAGTTCTGGGGCAGTCTTGTTTAATATCTTTATCAATGACCTGGTTGAGAGGACTGAGTGCTTCCTCAGTAAATTTGCAGATGACACAAAATTAAGCGGGAGTGTTGATCTGCTTGAGGGTAGGAAGGCTCTGCAGAGGGATTTGGACAAGCTGGAGTGATGGGCTGAGATCAATTGTATGAGGTTTAACAAAGCCAAGTGCCGAGTCCTGCACTTCAGTTACAACAACCCCTGGCAATGCTACAGGCTTGGAGAAATGTGGCTGAAAAGCTGCCGAGCAGAAAAGGACCTGAGGGTGGGGTGGACAGCTGGCTGAACATGACCTAGCAGGGTGCCGAGGTGGCCAAGAAGGCCACCAGCATCCTGGACTGTATCAGAAATGGTGTGACCACCAGGAGTAGGGAGGTGATTGTGCCCCTGTACTCAGCACTGGTGGGACTGCACCTTGAGTACTGTGTCCAGTTTTGGGTGCCGCAGGATAAGAAGGACATTGAGGTGCTGGAGCGGGTCCAGAGAAGGGCAACAAAGCTGGTGAGGGTTCTGGAGAATACATCATATGAGGAGTGCCTGAGGGAACTGGAATTGTTTAGTTTGGAGAAGAGGAGGCTGAGAGGAGACCTTATTGCTCTCTACAACTGACTGTACTACTGGCTGTAGGGAGGTTAGTGCTGGTCTCTTCCCCCAGGTAACTCATGACAAGACAAGAGGTAATGGCCTCAAATTGCACCAGGGGAGGTTTAGATTGGATATCAGGAAGAAGTTCTTTACTGAAAGAGTGGTTAGGCATTGGAACAGGCTGCCCAGGGAGGTGGTGGAGTCACTATCCCTGGAGGTGTTCAAAAAACGGGTAGATGTGGTGCTTCGAGAACCTGGTCTAGGGGTTAGAGAGACATTCGATGAAGGTTGGACTACATGATCTAGGTCTTTTCCAACCTAAATAATTCTGTGATTCTGTGATAGCCTTTATCTTCCCTTCTTTCCTCCTCTCCCCACGCAATCTGGGGAAAAACCCTTCTCCCTGCCCACTACAGCTTGCTCAGGACTGTTTTTTGGGGTCCTGCACTCATGACTACCCAGCAGCCTCGGTAAAACTTCACCCATGAGAGGGAGCTGCAGCCTGGTACCTGCAGCAGTAACTCTCATACTCACTAAACCTGTCATCCCAGTCTGGATTTTCTTTTAATAATCAGACAGGACTAAATGATTCACTTGTTGCTCATCTGAAGTTTGCTTTTCCCCTCCTGGAAACCAGTGCTTTGGGAGGGACAGGCAGTGCCAGCTGGCCCCAAATTGCCCCCGCTTTCCAGCACTTCTCAGCACTGACCATGCTTCAGAGGAGCTGGACGTGCCTGGGCACAGGATGGCCAGAGCAAACCCACCATCACCTTTGCGTGCCTCTTCTGAAAACCTGCTGTTTAAAATGAAGTCCTGCTGTTTCACTGCTTCCAACCTCCTCAGACCATTTTTGCCCAGTTTATTTCAGAAGACCCCCTCCACCACATCCAGAAACTACAAAAGGAGGATTTTGCTGCTGTTGCGCTTGGACACAGCACCTTCTAGAGCTGCCTTTCTTCACCAGAGGAGTGAAGCATGAGGAAAAGACTGCACCCGCTACTTGTGTCTTTTTATTTACAGTATAAACAGCTTCTGTTCTGGAGCTTTGAAGAGGCACCGCACATTTGTACGCTGAGATCCTTCCATACTTTGTGTGGTTTTCCCACGTGACCTGAACTCCTTGGGGAGGGAGCTTTGCTCTTTCGCTTCCATCCCGGAGAGGATGGGGAGGCCCAGGGTGATGCAGAGCCTCAGTGAGGGTTAAAGCCTTTAGCCAGGGAGGTTTGGGCTGAATTACCTTGTTTATGGTAACCTGATGCAGCTCAGTTAAAGAGTGGTAATTTGGTAAATCCCCATTAGGCTGTTGACCACGAGCCCTAAAGTGACCCTCGGGAAGTCGTGGCTCCCATCAAAAGTAGCTGAACTACAGCAGCAGAAATAGCTACCTGTCTGGACCGAGTGCTGGTTTTGGATAAAACAGTTTAAAATAGATAGATAAAAAGACAAATGGATAGATAATAGACAAAAATAAGTAACTCCCAGAATTATCTCCCAAAATAGTCGTGCAGCAGTTATTTAAGGCGCTATAGGGCACGCTACCTATTTGTAGGGAATTATCACCGCTGCAAAATCAATCTCTGCTAAAATCTCTTTGCTAAACTCCAGAAAGCCTTTTAACAAAGCGAAACCACGACAACTTCTTATCACTCTCACAGCCTCTCGGCTTTGACAGAAGCAATGATGGATGTCAGAAATCTTATCTTAGCCAAACAGCTCTTAACAATACTCTAAACCCTGAACGTGATTGTTATCCGCTAAGTTGCCCGACTTACCTATTTACTATAAGCTGTGAGTGTGACCGTGTGCCCCATAATGAATGTACGCTGCCTCATTCTGTTGGTTAAATATTAGATTTACATCGCTTCAAAATTAGGAATGGGATTTAGGTCATCCAGCAATTACCAAAATTTGGTCATATGTCTTGAAATACTTGGCGTCAACACAACTGCATTCCAAGGAGACTGGGTGCTCAAATGGTATTTACCTTTCTAGGTGCTCAGCACACCGGTGGCACTGCTTCATTTTTCCCCTTAAAATGGTCCAGAGGTCATGATCCAGGGTCTTACACTGCTTCATACAGTCTCAAATATCTTCTCTCTACCCACCTTCTCAAGAGCTGACTTGCTTTTTCTGCTGTGCTAAAGGCTTTAGGATAGACAGTGGCTGTTTGCCAGCTGACCAGCCGATGAAGGAATAAAATGGGTATATTCCCACATCCCCAGTCTGTCAGTGCGCTTGCGTGGATCTACTTCTCTCCTCATGCACTGTCACTTGTGAGGCTTTTGCTGTGTCTGGGACAGCTGCAGCCTCCCAGCAGAGCTGAGCTCTGCTAGACAGGCCCCCATCCCAACCAAAGCCACCCACCTCCCAGGGTACAGGGCATGGAGGGATGGAAGCACCCATGGTAACCACTGTGCATTTTCCATTGGAGGGGCACATGTCTGGGACAAGCCATCCCTCTCCTGTAGTCTTACCTGCCCCAAGGCTTCATCTTTGCCTGCCAGTCTCTTAGATACATCCCAGCTCAAGCTCTTTATGGTGTCTTATGAAACATTCCTGCTGATGGACCTCCAAGGACCTGTCCCGCAGGCCCCCACATGACCTTCACTGGGGGTGCAAGGGCTCCTGAGTGTCTCTCTTCTCCCTGATGGCCATACCTGCCTTTCGTGACAGTTACAAGAGACCTGCCTGGAGAGACCCAATGATGCAGGATGCTTGTGCTTCGCAGCTTGCCATGCTGATGCATGGGGTGGGTAGAAGAACACAGAGCACCAAATGCCCATTGGTCTCTCTCAAGGCTTAGTGTTGCTTTGCAGCCAGGCATGAAGTGGGAGCATTACAGAAATAGCTACACTGATGTACCCCAGCATTGCTTATGCTCCCTTCTAGACAAAAAGACCTATTTTCTGTGCTCATAGGAGAAACCCTGCAGGAGTAGAAGACTAGAGTAGAGGCGCGTTTGCACATCAGCCTTACAGATTCCCAACCCTTGATGCCAAGCCCTGGGTTGAACCCCAGCCGCCCCACCACAGCAGACCCCTCCTGACCTTGAGCCGTGCCATGGGGCGAGCGGGGCTTCTCGCAGCTGCAGAAACCCCGCTGACCCCACCGTCCTCTTTGCTGCTGTGCCCGTGGGATGGTGCAGAGGCTGCAGCGCTTGGGATCAAGGGCAACGGCTGCTGTGTGTGGGTGAAGCTGCCTCAGCCTGGAGACTGAGTGGTTAATTTGTTTGTTTCCTTTCTGTATAGGATATTGTTACCAAAAAAAGAAAAAGGGTGAGGGGGGAAAGAAGGAAAAAAAAAAGGCTGAGGCCAAACGATGAAAAGCCCTCTCTCCTGCAGCTATGAAATCTCACCCGGAAGGCGGCGAGGGGAAGTGTCTTCCAGCGGGGTACAAAGTCAGCAGCAGAGCTTTGAACTTGGGGGAACTCCGCAGCGGCGCAGAGTCCTGCCAGAGAGCCCCAGCTGTGCATACCTCAGCGCAGCTGAAGGCGTCGGGGCCGCATCCTGAACCCCTGCACCGCGCTGGGGAGAGCGCAACACCGGGCTTCAGAGGTGCTGATGGAAAATGGAGTTTTGCTGGACAGACAAGAGAAGGGCACGTCACCTAGGCCAAAAACTGACTCACCTTCAAGTCCCATATTGGTTTGGGGTGGGTTACCCGGAGCTGCTGTTGATGGAGTGTGGTCAACACCTTCAACTGGCCTGGATGGGGCTCTGATGTCCCCTCACTTGTCTCCTGGCATCTCTTTTGTTCCCTCTCCACATCTCCATCAATGCCATCAGACTCTGAATGTTCCCTTTGCCACAGGTGCTCCAACTACACCAAACAGGGGAAGGTTTTACCCAAATATGGTAACCAGAAAGCCGGGGTTTGGAAAGGATTCCAAGCTACTTGGTGGAATTTGGGCAATTATCCCACCATACCTTTTTTAAAAGTTTAATTCACTCTGATGATTTCAGAGATACCTTTTCCCCATCCAAGTGAAAATGATTACCTAATCAAGTTTAAAAATGGATTTAGGTGCCTCAAAATGAAAGTAAACTTTGGGAATGAGCAATAGGCTCTGGGTGGAGCTGGAAGGCAGGTGGAGGTGCTGCTGCTGGGCTTTGCTTCTGGCTGAAGTGTCCCTCACCCTCCTGTCAGGCCTGGTTGGATCTCTGGGGAAAGCATGTGAATCTGTGGCTCCATTTTTGGGGAGTGCATCACAACTGGGCCAAGTAGGAGGAAAGCAACACTGCGAGCATCCAGGCAAGGTGTGCAGCAGCACGGCATCAGGCTTGGAGCCTCTTCTCCAAATTACCCCCAATACCCTCAGCAGTAGCCTTTGCAGCAAGGTCTTGCCAAGCTGCAGCTCTTCTCCTCCCTTATCTGCAGCTAATCCCGTAAAGAGCCATTGGAAGGAGATTTTTGTGGTATTTTCCCATGAAACAATTCCCAAATTTGCTGTTTTCTCTGACTTACAGCCACCGGATCGTGCTGCTGCTCCCAGGAATCCAGTGACAGGCACACCTCCACCCCTGGGAAAACACTGCCCAGCCCAGAATGGATGAGATGCTGCAAAATAAATCTCCATGTCCTAGCTACTGCTTAGGGCTGTAATCCCTGAATAAACATCCTGCCACTTGAACCTGTTGTGTGCTGCATGATGGTCACCATCCCCAGGAAGGGTGCCGTGACAAGCTGCCACTGGTCCAGGGATGGGGTAAGAGGATGGAGATGATGGGTATGGCCTTTTGGCTGTTTTGGGTCTGAAGGTTTGGCCTGTTCTGGTGCCAAGGAACAGTGCCACCAGATTAGAGAGACTGGGGAAGTGATGCTATGATTTCTGGGGTACCAACACTTAGACCTACCCTGTGAACAGTTTTATTCTTTGAGCTGAGGAATGAAGTCTGGAGAAATTGTGAAGGATGAGCAAAGGAACCTCTCCATCCTTGCACCACTGAGGTGTTTCAAACTGTTCTGCCTCGATTGCTCATCCCAAGGCTGACTTGCAAACTCCAACTCCATGGACAACCACCAGAAAGCATCTGCCTTAGAGTGTCGGTGCAGGGACACCCTCAGACTACTCCTGAGCCATCTGGAGATGGAGGGGATGTCCCAGGAGCACACACCCCACCAGAGTGGGAGCACTGTGTGGCCTAGGGCTTCCAGCTTCTCCCTTGCATTGCTAGTGAAACAATGCCATCATTTGAGAAGAGTGGTGTTTAATTAGCTTTTACTTGAAGGAAAAAGGGACAGTGGTGGGTGGAAGGAGGTGTGTGTGTAGGGGGGGGTGGTGAAACAAAAGACCAAAAGAAAATCCCCTTTTCTCAATGCGGAGAGGGACGTTGCCTGGGTGCTGCGGACCGAAACACCTGCTGCCCGGAGGGAAAGCGAGTTCCCAGGAAATGCAAGAAAGGCACTTTCCAATGTGGAATATGTTGAAAAGCAAAGAGGAGGAGAAGGGGAGGGGGGTGGAATGGCTGCGGAGATGCATGAATATTAAAATGATTATAGCGCTTAATAAAGCGCTGCAGAGGGGAGGAACAATAACAGGTATTGTTGGCAAGCCTGATGCTCAGCTTCCCCTGGATTTGATGGGGCGATAACCATCGCAGTATCTCTTTCATGATCCCTGGCTCCGTATCTCTCCCAGCCCGGCAGAGCCACACACATTCCAGGCAAGACTTTGATGTCTCTCTCAAGGCGTAGACCTGCCAGCCCTGGGCAGGCTGCGCCGCACGGCGGTTCCCCCGGCGAAGGGCCGTGGGTGGGGGGTGCTGGGGGCAAGCAGCCAGCAGCAGTTCCCCTGAGCCTGGGGGTTTGCCACCCGCGACACCCGGGTGGCCTAAAATACCTGGTCCCCTCTTTAGGGTCACCCCCAGGAGCTGAAACCCCAAGAGACTGGATTGCTGGACATCATGGTCCTCTGGGCTGAGATGCCCAAGGGGGTCAGCCAGGAGGGAAAAGGACACTTTCCACTCCTCTATCTCCAGGACCTGGGACGGAGAGAGACTCAATTAAAAAAAAAAAAGATTTTTTTTTTTTTTAAAAGGTTGGGAAACACAACTTGCATGTTGTCAGGTGATGGTTGTGGTGGGTGAGCTTCAGGAACAGGCTGTCGGGTTTTATCCCCTGGGAGAAGCTCTGGAGCCCAGCATTTTAAGGGCTGGCAGAGAAACCTCCTCTGTCTAGCCAGGGACACAGATGTGCCTTGTGTGACTTGGGAGTTCACCCCTACCAAAGGGAAGAGCTGGTGGCTGTAGCACAAAAAGACATGGCTGTATGTTGATGGGACCTTTGGTTTGGGCTGACCAAAAAGGCACCAAACTTTCCCCAAGAGGTGAGGAGGGCAGATGGGCACGAATGGGAAGGGGACAGCGGGATTTTCTCCCTGGAGAAAAGGATGCCCCAAAAAAGGTGCATAGTGGGGGCAGGTGGAGCAATCACATCCATGAACACAGCAGCTCCCATGCATTTCTGCCTGCCTCTCTAGGTCCAAGAGCTCTCTGATTTTGGGGCAAGGTTGCCTTATTTCAGGCAAAGTTTCCCGCAACCTTATGTGTTGCAGGAGATGGTGGAGTGGAGCCAGTGCCGCTCAGCCACAGCCACCCAAATGCTCCTTTGGTGCAAACCAAGAGGGAGAATGTGCTGCTGTAACCCACATGTTAACTCCAGTGGGTCCCATGCCATCTACGCATCATACACCACATTAGCTATGGTTTCTCACCCACTTTCCCTCCCTCCCTCACTCTCTCTGGCTCTCTGACCATCTGTGTGAGACAAACTATCAGGGCTTCCAACCAGAAGCGCTTGCTTTGCTGTTTTCAAATCGAACTTTTGCCGGTAGCTTAGACCTCACACTTAATTTACTTTAATTGTCGCTGGGTTATTTTTAAAATGTAATTATTGGTTTCAGAATGCAACAGAAAAAAAATTCCAGCCCTTTTTTCCGCATGTACGTGTTTTCTTTCTTGTGGGAGGCAGTTGCAGTGGGTTCCCCCCACCATAGTTCTGGCTGGAGAAGGGGGGTGCCAAGAGCCGAGAGGGAGCCCAGGTGAAGCTGCCCTGCACCTCCATCCTCCCCAGTATGGCATCCTGGGGCTGCAGCACAGCCGGATTTGGAAGAAGAGGACTTTGACGCCACCTCTTTTCCTGTGACACCATGCCGATAGCTGTGCTTGTCTCACATATTGGCTCTGCCTTTGAGATTTGCCCCTGGTCATTTTTGCTGGGAGGGAGCTGAGGTTGGTGCTCTGATGTGGGTGGCCCGGAGTTTGTTACCCGAGGACAGCTGGCTTACCTCTGAACTCCTGCCTTCGCAACGGTTGTTTCTCTGCTTGTGCCTGCTTGCATTTTTGCTGTGTGTCTTGCTGGTACGCCTTGACCAAGCTAAGGCGAGCTGTTCCCTGGGCAAGGGGCTCAGGCTGGGATGCTAAGGTGGTAGTGGGAACATCTCCCACCCCAAGGCTTCCACCCTGCAGGCACATGTAAACGTTTAGTCTGGGTGAATTCAGGACCCATAGGGATTTGGAGTTGAAAAGGAAGGAGCTAAAGGCAGAAAACTCCCACCATGTGATGGAGGGAGAATAGGAGATCAGAGGGAAACAGTCAAAAACCCCAAGAAAAAGAGCAGCCTGATGCCAGTGCAGGGCTTTGCCCCAGGGTCCAGCAGAACTATGAGAAGCTCCCCTAGCAGTGCTTGCTGTGGGTGCTAATGGGGACCTTCCTTGGAGACTTCATAAGCACCTATCATTCCCTCCGCAATTTTCCATAGTTTTTCAACACAACAAAAAAGAACTGAAAGAGTTATAAGAAGAGCAGAGTTTTTTCGGGTAAGGCTCAAACTGTGCTGATGCTGAGAAGCCCAGGAGGGGAGGGAGGGCAAAATTCCTCCTTGACCCTGCAGGCAACCAGCTTATGCCTTGGAGCAGAAGATTTGATTGCCTTTTACCATTAGCTCTGCTTGCGTTGGTACAAAGAGTTATAAAAATGATCACACACCCTCCCCCTGGCCCCGGCAC
Organism: Eurystomus gularis; assembly: GCA_013400335.1. NCBI lineage: Eukaryota > Metazoa > Chordata > Aves > Coraciiformes > Coraciidae > Eurystomus > Eurystomus gularis. The sequence continues at coordinate 223,193 of VZZY01007814.1, read as the reverse complement.
CTCTGAAAAGCACAAAGGCAGAGGAGCAGCAGTGCACAGTCCTCCCAACAGCCCGGGCTGTGGCAGTGACCTGCTGTGGGGGGAGGATGGGGATGAGGGGGGGGAGGTGGAAACACAGTGAAACAGAAAAAGATTGACCCAATATCACCCAAGCTGGAGAGACGTCGTTATTCCATTTAAACCCGCTGAACAGTGCCGCAGCAGGGAATCTGTCTGTCTTGGTTAAAGGTCTCGCTGCCAGCCCAGCCTTGGAAGTGCCAACACTAATCTGCAAATTGTTGCAAACCCTAAAGAGCTGCGGAGCTGGGAACCTTCCTTCAGCCCAGACCCCTATGGACCGGGATGCCCTTCCCCATTAACGTCCCGCTCCCCACCGCGGCCGGGCAGGCTCAGCCAGCACCGCTCGCTCCAGACAGGCTGTAGTAAAACTCCTGGGCAAAAAAATACCAGCTCCTGCTGGAAGCCCCGCTGGAGCGGGAATGGGATGTTTGCCACCAACGAAGGTTAGATTCTGCCCAGGGAAACTCTTGTGTACTCTGGACTGAATTTGTGCACGTCTTTGTGATTAGTGTCTTCCGGCAGGTCCTCAACTAGACGATGATTCCTTTGTCCTCTTCTGACCCCATAGATCACATTCAGAGCCCGTAGCTTTTGCAGAAATGCCTGGTTTTTTGCCTGGAAATCTCTGGTGCAACCTCTGGTGTTGGCCAGGAAGAGGGCTGTCACATGTGCTCTTAGACTAACAAACAGCACTGTTCTTCTAAGACCATGGGTAGCAATAATTCAGGGTCAGTGAAAAGGGCATATCTAATAAGAGGGCCTGGTGTAGAGGAGAAAAAAAAAAAAAAAAAAGAGAAGAAAAAAAAAAGCAGCTAAAAAACCCTGGCAAGTATGATGGAAGGAGACGGATGTGGAAACCTGGCTGCGGAGCTGGTGACAAGCGGCATCAGGGAAAACAAAGTGATTCATGGAGAGGGATTGGGAAAGCCTGGGTGTAGCCATGTAAACCACGGCACCTCCGAGATCCCGGGTGGGTAGGAGGCTTCAGAACACCAGCACCCAGGCTGGCCCCGTGCTACACGTCCTAAGGACACCAGGCAACTTGCTGGGAGGGTCCCCACAGAGTCTTTACATGGTGCTGATTTCTTGTTCAAGGTAAACGGTTAACCCAGGGATGAGATCTGAGTCCAAATAAAAGACTGGAGCTAACAGAGGTGGTAAACAGCTATTCTTAGTAACCATATTTATTATTAAAAATATCAGTTGGAATGAGAAATGCGAGCAGCAAATTTAGAGGAGCATGAATTCCTTTTGGCAGGAGCTTTAGAAGCAGCCAGGGTTTTACTCAGGTTTTTTTGAGGTATGTAATAAGATGCCAAAAAAAGCACAAACATTCTTCAGAACATTAAAAAAAACAAAACCAAACAAAACCTCCAGTCAATCACAAAAGGGGAAAAAACAAGGTTACTATTAAAAAAAAAAAAAAAAAAAATTGCACAAAGGAAAAAAAAGGCTCCTAGAGCATTATCCTCAAGTCATGTAAAAATCAGAAAACCACTATGCAAAAAATAACCTGTCTGCGCAGAGACTTGCTTATGCATATGACTGTAGCGTGTGCCTTTGCTTGTAGTAAACATGCCCTTTGCCTTCCGCTGATGACATGACACTGGCATGTCACAGCTGATTTATAAACACAATTGGATTTTCAATCTTCAGGTCTAAATTCATTGCAGCAGACCCCAGCAGGCAACGTATCTCTGTTTATCTGTAAATACCGATTGCTGTGCTTTCCTGGAGAGAGACAGGTACAGTAGGGTGTTGTTTATTTTCACTTGCTCACAATAAGAGGAAAAGGTGTTTGGTATCAGTCGTCATCATGAGCTAAGTGGCTGCAGGGCTCTTTCGAGGGCTCTGAGCTGCATAATCAAAAATGCAAGCGATGCTAGCAGTGAATCCTTCAGCTATCACCGTGGACTCACCTTGCAGCTCAGCGAGACCAGGGAAGAGGAAGAGCAAGAATGGATTGGAAAATACAGTAGTGATCAAGGCTGAGGTGTGGGTTGCAGATAGTCCCAAGCCATGGGAAACCCGGATTCAGTGGGAGCTCCTGTGTCCATGCACTGAGGTTCCCAAACAGCAATGGTTCATATGGGGTGAGTTGGGTGAGGGTCTCGGACTCAGCTCCCGGAGGTCCCTGCCAGGGTGGACACTATATATGTGTGTACAAGGGACCGAGGTTAATTTTGTTCCTCCAGCCTCCAGCTCAGGATCACAACATCTGCAGCCACAGAATGCTGCAAGTGAAGCACTGCAGGAACATGCCAAATTGCTCATCCTCAGGTATTCCTTCTGGGAGGAAGATCTGGGCTTCGGCAAGCTTTTGTGGACCAGAAGCAGAGGCCTGGGCATGTAGGTTGAGAGTGCAGAGGTAAACCGACCTCTAAGCTTTCAACCTCCTTGTTGCAAGCCCTGGGACCCCCTTTCTCACTCCACAAAGTTGCTTACCTTGGAAGCTACCTGGCCTCCAGCTCCAGGCTTGAGCTCAAGAGTTAGACATCCCAAGATGGGCTTTTAGGATCCTGCGTAACCTGATGTGGGTTTGGGAAACCTTGGACGTCTGGGTCAGGCAGCTGTCCCTGTGCTAGTGGCATCTCCTGGGCTCCCCCAGGAGGGAACAATCTTACCTCAAAGCCTGCAAGCCCTAAAATCTCCTCAAGGAAAGGTGGGAGCTGCTCAAGAAAATGGTCATCCTTGCTAGAGCTTGTGCAGCTAAAGGTGGTGGAGCATCAAGTTCATGCAGTGGCCACCAGGGAGATCCTTGGTCTGCAGAGGTGCCCATCAGAGTCGAGAGGAACTGAACATTCATGGTAGGCAATACACTGGACACCTGACAGGAACAGAAAGGGTAAAAACAGGCAAGGATTTAAAGGTGCTTGAAAGAGGCTGAGCACGGCGGGAAACAAAGCTGGGAAACAGCCCTTGATGGTCTCTGAGCTATTTAAAAGGGGCTTAAAGGGATTTGGTAAGAGAAATGACAACAGATTAGAAATAAAATTGAGTAACGGCAGCTATGTGCAGCCCTGTGCAGCTGAATGAGACTGAGCATCAGAGGTGATCAGTATCCAGGATGGTTTGACTTTGGCAGAGAAAGAAGAGGAGGGGAAACAGGAAGGAGACAGGGGAAGAGATGTTCCCAAGTTTGGTTATCAGACTGCCACTAGAGGGGCTGATTCTGCTTCCAGGACATGGGTAGGTGCATGGCCAGTGGGTCCAGCCCCAGAGCAGAGTCTTGGGTTAGACAGAGCTTGTGGCTGCACGTGTCCCTGGAGGGATTCAGCATGTCCCAAGGGCTCACCTGCCTGCTAGACCTGTCCTTCCTCAACTCTGCAATGCCAAAGACAACACCAATGGTGCATCAAACCTGTCACCTGCCTGTGATGTGTGTCCATTCTTATTTTTGTGGAGGTGACCCATTATCACTGCCCGCAGCACTACATCAAGAGTAGAGGTCCAGGCAGATCCCCTGGCAGTGATAATGAGCTGGAACACTACGTGCTCCAGCCACCGAAACAACAACACGACAGGCAGCTCATCTAGACTTTCCTCTTCTGCCTGCGAGAAAGAACCTTCCCAGACTCCATAACCCAACACCAGCCTACGGGGGGGAGGACACCAAACCGCTGTTTAGATAAGGAAAGCCCTTATCAAGCAGAAAGGAATTTTTAATGAGAGCTCCTGCCGGTGGCTCTATGTTAACAAGATTTTCCCATAAGCAGTGACGTTTTCTATCTAAATGTTTTCTAATGTGGTAACATTCCCAGAAAACATATTTGGAAACAGCCATAGGTCCTCAGAGTCTTGCCAGATGGAAAATAACAGCAATAACTGCCTTGGTCTAAGAACAACTTCAAAGCCTTTGCGTCTTCTTGTCTGTCTCATGCAAAATTGGGAATGTGCACATGCAGGAGAGTGTGAAAGCACAGTACGGGTCAGTATACCACAGAGCTTAGTCCCTTCCTGAGGAACGTCATGTACAGCACAGTGTGGCTTGGCAGAGAGATGGTGGGACTGTTTCTCACTCTTTCCCCGTTTTATTAGGTGATCCTGGACACACGACTGGTGTCCCATATTTTGAGATGATCTGTTTGGATCATCCAATGGATACAGGTTTCAAAGTCCAGTCCTGAGTTAAGTGTCTCCTGAGACGGTCTCAGTATCATAGACTTCCCTGGATGATTTCCATGCAGATTTAGGCCTCCTTAGGCAACACCCATAAGCAGGTCACAATAAAAAAGTGCCTTCACTCACTGTGCTGATGCCATTAGACTTTTCCTTGCTTCCACCAGAAAAAGCAGACCTTTATTGCTTCAAGGCTTGGTGATCAGCTTTACAGCTTTTAGAGGAACTCCCCAGGAGCTGCAGTGAAGTGGTGGGACAGCTCAGAATGCCCCAAGACCCTCACCTGAGTGCCTAGGAGAGGTCCTGGTCATACTAGGGGACTTGTTCATGGACTGAGCCGGTGGAGGTCAGGAGAGCTAGGCAGCTTCTACAGGCTTGCAACCAAGTGAGATGATATCCAAGAGCAGAGCAGGCCAGCCCACGTACTGAATGCAGGCAGAGAAAAGCTCAGCAGGCAAGCTGCACGCAAACAGCGCGCACGGCAAACAAATAAACAAGTCGAGCAAAGGCTATGCGAGCAAGCCAGAAATCACCACTCGGTGCAAAGAGTGCTTGGGCCGACAGTTTGAAGACGTGGGAGAAGCGTGTCTGCCTTGTCTATGGGGAAAAGCGATTGCGGCTGGACTGAAATGGGGTGTAGACAGATGCATGGACAACCGTGTGTGGACACTTCTAGATGGGCGTGCGAGACGGCCCGGGCATGCAAACATGTTCATGCAAGATGCAGGCGTCCTGAGCAGCGCATCCTTGGCACGAGCCTCCCTCCAAGCCTGCTTTTCCTGCACGCTCCGCAGCAAAGGGGCAAATAATTTGGCCATTGGGAAGAAGAATGAAGAGCATGAAGCTAATGCAGAGCAGTTGAGCTCTGAGTCAAAGCCCCACATGCGGCCCATTTCATCTTGGAGCGAGGCTGCGCTCAATGGCCTTAATTGCATCAGAGAAGGAAGCCATTTTCATTAGCCAGATCCCAAGGTGTCCACCCAGTGGTACAGGTGGGTTTGACTCAGCTGGGCTAAACCCCATGGAGCTCCCCAGGGCTGATGTGCCCTTCGTACTGCTTACCTCTGTAGGAAGCCTGGTTTCGGGGTGAGGGGCACACAGCGATGGGTGGGACGTGCCTCTTGATCACGTCGCGAGGGCGGGAAGCCTGAAAGAGGAGGGCTTTGAGATCACAAAAGCCTTTTCAGCATCAGGAGAGGGGAATTTTCCAAAAACACCCTGAGCAGAGGGAGCGTGTGCTGTTTGGGTGTAGGACTGCATCTCCAGCACGTTCACCTCTGGCGTTTGTTTTGGGCCCATCTCTTCTCCCCAGGGCCTTGGGGCAAGCAGGAGTGCCATAACAGGGAGCCATGGAGAGAGCGGAGCCAGCCAGCGGCAAGGATTTTGTTAGCGTTTGGAGGAGAAAACAGGGAATTTCCACATATGGAAAAATGTTCCTTTAAACTGTGATTATGTAAAAATACAAAGCCACAACTGATATTATCTCTCACTCTGGGGAATGATGGAGAGTGTTTGTTTCTTTAATTGCATTTAATACTCATGAAAGTTACCAGCTTGCCACCACTGCAAGCGAAGTTCGTTTGCTGGATTGCAGCGTGCACAACACCGGCTTCCTCTCCATGCTCCTTCAGCGATGCATTTCACTCTCATTATTAAAAGGCAGCTCCTAATTTGCTGCCCATGTTTGATCACTGGTGTTTTGCCTGCAAATTGCCTGTAGAGGTGTGAACTAAAATTAGGTGTGTGATGAGTTTCTAAATGAGGACTCTTGACTAGTCAAAGGTGGGCTGACTCCTCTTAGGCTGGAGTAGAGCCATGAGCCAGGCTCCAACGTCTGCCCTGGGTGAGCATCCCATGTCTTAGATGGCTGCAGACATTATTGAACAGTCATTGTCTTCTTGAATCTCACCCATTTTTTAGTCTCAAATTTAACAGTTTAACAATTTAACCAGGGCCTGGGTAGAAAAGTATTTTCCCCCATCAGTTTTGGATGTGCCACCTTGGACCTTCCAGTACCTGAAGGGGGCTGACAAGAAAGCTGGGGAGGGGCTGTTTACAAGGGCATGTAGCGATAGGACAAGGGGCAATGGTTTTAAACTAGAGAAGAGTAGATCTAGACTAGACATTAGGAAGAAGTTCTTTACTATGAGGGTGGAGGAACACTGGAATAGGTTGACCCGAGAGGTGGTAGAGGCTCCATCCCTAAAGACGTTCAAGGCCAGGCTTGATGGGGCTCTGAGCAACCTAATCTGGTTAGAGATGTCCCTGCTGACTGCAGAGGGGTTAGATTAGATCACCTTGGAAGGTCCTTCCAACCCAAACCATTCTATGATTCTATGATTGTATGATGATCTATGATTCTACAATTTTGCTTTGATTCCCACAGAAGCTCCCCATCCTCCTTTCCTCGGTATGGTTTTATCCCATCCTCTCCTGTATGCCTTCACTGAGGTAAATGATTTGGGCTAACGTATAAAGGGATGCAGAGGAAATTAATAGTGCGGGCAGGAGCTTGTGAGAGCTGACATGGGCTGCGCTCCTGTTGCTGCTTTAATTCATCAGCATTCGAGCATGTAAAACCAGGACAGTCGCCGAAGCTGCAGCGCATGAATCACCCTTTGAAAGAAACGTGCCTCTGCGTGCTCCGACAAGCCCTTCTTTTCAAAGTGCCATTGACAAACCTGGCTTGCTAAGAGCGTGGATTTAAAACGCTCTCGCTGCAAAGGTAAATTATATTCTGATCCCTGCCTGGAGTTTGGTGCTGTGCCAAATAGGTGCCGAAACCTCCCAGTGAGTCGTATAAATCACAGCCCAAACCCTCGAGGGAGTCGGATTAATACCGGATCAATGTGAACGTGCCACAAAGTTATTTGATCACTACAATGCTGGTATTGACTGTTATACACCTGTTGTATCATTACGGATTACATCTGTTGTAAACATGCTGTTTGATGTTGCAGGCTGTACTAACCACATGCACCATAATCATGGCTTGTAGCTGCTGTGGTGGCCTCAACATGCCCGAATGATGCTAATTTTCTTGTTGTGTGGGGTGGCCTGACAAAAGAGGTTTGTTCAGGGTGAGCCTGTGCAGACGGAGTGGGAGTGAGGCATGAGGGGGGGGAGGCAGGAATAGGGATGGGATGACGGTCTGCGTTGTGATGGAGATGACTGGGAAGGAAGGTGGGAATAAAAATGATACCAGACTACGACAGACTCTGGCTGAAGGAGGGAATTTCCCAGTCCTGGCTGAAGTTTATGACCAGGGTGAGGTCTGAAAGGAAGAAAAATCGAATACAGGTGGGCAAATAGTCAGAGAGACATGGGGCAGGGTTTAGCTGCAGGAGGGGCTGTTGGTGATGGGAGTGAGGTGAGGTTGTTCAGCTGGGGTTTCACACTGCAGTGGGGTGGTGGAGCAGACTCGCTGATGGTCCATTGCCACCGATAGTAAGAGCAGCCTCGCAATCCCTCTTTCGGTAGCATAGGTCTGCAATTTGGGACCTTAATGGAGCAATTTTGAGTTCACATCAGTGGTTCCCAAGAGAGCATCAAATCCTTCCTTGCTGGGTGTATTTCTGAGATATCTCTTTTGGCAACCTGACACTTTCTTAAGCCTGAGAGACAAGTTACATCACGCCACAAGCTTCCTAATCCTCATTTTTCCCATCTCAGATACATTCTCTCCCTTACACATCTGCTTCCTCACTCCAGAGAGGATCTAGGCTTTCTCCAGAAACCACCTCCTCAACATCCCATGCTGGACATGCTGACAGCAGGATTGGGAACCAGCCTCTCCACCTGGTGCTGCTCTTCCAGCTGAGCGTTCAACACAGGCAGAGGATCTGACCTAAACCTCTGCATTTATATTAGCCACGTTGTGACTTCAGGGTAATGAACAATCTGTCCCTCTGAGATGTTGGAGTAAGTCCAGATGGTGGAGCAGGGTAGGAACTCCTTCCACTTCCTATATTTGGGTGAGGGCACAGGCTGAAAGGCATGTGGTTATTCTGTTCCCACATGGGGACATGCCCTTCTTGGTCTCCCAGGACCATAATGCCATTACAGAATCACCATGGTTGGAAAAGACCTTTAAGATCATCAAGTTCAACCATTGTCTATCTCTACCAGGCCTACTTCTACAGCATATCCTTGAGAACCCTATCTAGATGGCTTTTAAATACATCCAGGGATGGCAATTCCACCACCTCCCTGGGCAGCCTCTTCCCTTTTGGTGTAGAATTTTTTCCTAATGTCTAAACTAAATCTCCCCTGGTATAACTTGATGCAATTTCCTCTTGTCCTATCAATTATGACTTGTGAGAAGACACCAACACCCACCTCCCTGCAGCCTCCTTTCAGGTAGCTGTAGAGACTGAGAAGGTGTTCCTTCAGTAAGGCGAGGGAGTAAGGTCTCCTCATTATAGTAAGAGAACTCAGCTAGAATAAGGGAAGATGAAACATTTAGAATTAGAAGTGGCATTTCAGGAAAAAAAATCAGAAGGATCTCTGTGAAATGTTCTTTCCTTCTATGTTTGCTACAGACTGAAAGTCCAGCCAATATCTATAATTTCCTAAATTCAACCCTTTCTCTCCCTTTCCATCTTACATGTCTTGGATTTAGGGTGGGGTTTTGTTGTTGTTGTTTGTTTGTTTGTTTTTTATTTTTTCCTAGCAACATCCCAGGGCTAATCCAACATCAGTTGGAAAACTCATAAAGACTTGGGGAAGAAGACAATGCAGGAGCTATTCCTCAAATATTTCAAAACTTTTGTAATTTTTAACCAGTCCCAAAATGTTATTTGCCTGAAACTAAAGAAGAAAGATGATGCCAAGACTTTTGAGCTTGGAGGGATGAAAACTCAGTACCATTTTTCAGTCCCCTTCTGGAGGTACCCAGTGAAGGGCTGAGGTGGCTGCCTGATACATGTGTCTACTCCAAAGCTGCTCCGGAAACAGGGTGTCTGAGACTTTCTGCCCAGCTCTGCTCCATGCTGACCCTGCCGCAGGTTAGTGCTGACAGTCTGGGTCACACTCTCCTCCTTTGCATCCAGAGGTCAGTTCAATGATGTAACTTATTGGAGGCTAGAAAGAGAGAGAATTAAAATGATATTTTGGAAGAAGCGAGTGAAGAGAGAAAAGGACACCTGAACAGGGTCTGACTAGGAGAAAGGTCCTGGGCTGGCTGCAGTCTGGGGCTTAGGCAAGCCCTGCCTATAACATTCGAAATACAGTGTTGAGGGTGAGAGGAATGACAGATGAAGAGGATCAAGGTCTTTCTCTTACCCCAACTCCTGCAGGCTCAACAGCGGAGCAAGAATGGCTCTGATTATATGGGAAATGCTGAGAAACCCCACCAGCTATGAAGAAGAGCATCTCAGCTCTCACCCTGTCCCAAGTAAGCATAAGCCAGGGTTGGAGATGGTTCTGAACGCTGTGGTGTACAGACTTGGGTGGCAGCATGTGGGACCATGTCTCGGTGGGGTTCTGCCATCCCTCTGTTCATGTTCCCCTGCAATCGTTCCCAATGTGTCAAGAGTGTATCCAGAAGTCTGGATCGTATTTTCTGAACTTTACATTGGAATTCCCAGTAAAAACATGCCCTGCAACAGTTATGATGCCTTGAAAGTGCCATTGGAGCCCTTCAACCTGTGACAAGGCTTTCCACTGTCCCAAAACAACAGGCAGCCAAAGTTGGCATGTTTTGGTTTTTACCTAGCATCAACCTAATAAGTACAACAACCAAAGGCTGCACTTTGGACTTCCCTTGTTCTCGACAGGAGGAAAGCATGGAGAGGAACTTTGGTTTGAAAAACAAGGCTTTGAGTGACTATCACCCTGGTGACACCCCTGCTCCTGCCCTTGTCCTAGCTGCTCACACAAGGCGGATATTTGAGGCATGTCTGCCTTGGTCCTGTGCATTACTAAGGCAGTTTGGAGGCTGTTAGTGTGGCCAGTGAAAACAGAGCATTGCAAAGGGAGCTGTGACAGCAGAACTGCACTGACTTTGGTGGTCACCTGAATCTCTCTTGGACTGGGCTCTGGCCTCACTCTGTTGCTTCCTGGGTCACCAGCCACGCGCTGCACTGGGGAAGTTAAGTCATGACCACTGATTATCAAAGCGGTGATCACAACAATCAGTCCACTCTGACCCAGTTACATCACTGCAACATCCAGCCTTTGTCACCCAGCAGTGCATTACCCAAGGACAAACTGACCCATCGGGTAAATTTGGGGGTCTTTTCTACTTTTCCAGGCAGCATATAAATACTCTGAGACATCTTCCCGGGGTGCCCTGGGCTCTTCTTCATTGCAGGTCCTGAGACATAGGCAAAAGCCTTGCAGGCTGGGCTGCTCTGAGGGTAGCACGTGAAGTTAACCTCCCAGAGCAGATGTACAGTTTAACTGCTCCGTGCCAGGAAGGGTTTGGAGAGGCTCTTGCTTTCTGAGAGTGCTGACTCACACTTTGGGGCAGCAGCATCCTTCTTCCATGCCGAGACCTTATCACAGAGCTCCCTATCCACCCTGGCATCCCAGCAGCCTGTCCTCATCCATCTCCTGTTTCCACTCTTTGGGTACCTGGGCCATCCACGTGCTGCAAATATGACCATGGCCCCAAAATCCACATTCCCCTTTCCCCTGCCCTCCCTCTCCCCTGCGCCTCACCCCCCTCCCCCCACCTGGGGATGAATGAGACGCTCACTGTGGCTGCAATATATCATTCTTACTATTTGTTATGAGGTTTTAATGAGTGCGGAAGATTAGGATGTTTGCAACAGCGTAACAATAAAATACATATCTCGCTCATTCCTTGCCAAAAAGTACTTACAAATAATAAAAGTGAGGCTAGCTGAATGCATAAATCTCCTTTCACAAGCCCCCACCCACTGTGCAATAATTAGTACAAAGTGCAGTGCTAATAGATCATCTTACTTGTGTGGGAAACTTGACATTATGCTTTGTTTATATTATCCCTTTGGCAAGAATCTGCATGGCAAATCCTGGCAGCCAGCAAACAAGAGGCTCTCAAGGAAGGTTTCCAGACTGTCGTGCAGAAAAGCAAGCCACAGGATTGCGTGCTGGTCAGGATGCCGAAACCAGTTGGGGAGCTGAAGCGTTAGATCCAGCTTTTATGGAGTTGAGCTACCAAGTTTCCAGCTGACTAGGAGCAACATCCTGCGACTGATTTGCAAAGGGCTGTTCCCACCCCAGCCACAACAAATCAGTGTGAACCTTGGCTTCAGGATGGTGCCCTTTGCTTAATTATATATTCAGGGCCCAATTTACCGCCTGGGCCTCCTAATGGGAACAGACGGGGTCGCCCAGACTTGAGACAGGCACCAAATACGGCCCCTGCAGTCTCTGGCTATGTAAGTAGAGGATTTTCAGGCAGTGCCCAAATAGCTCCAGCTCCCAAGAACCTTCTCCTCCACTCAGTCCCTATAGAGAACTTGGCTGATGTGGGAATCACCTACACTAGGACATCTGGCTCTGTCCTATGGTCCAGGATTGCTGCCATACAACTTGCCCAGGGCATGAGGGGTCTCAAAATGCTGTTGGTAGGTGCAAGGGCTGTCTTCAACTCTCTGATGACTAAAATGAGCAGTGGATTGATGTGCTGGGTGGAAAGCCAGCCCTGAATCCCCATGCCTGCTGCTCTTTACCTCGCAGCCCCTCTCTCTCTGGCTGGGCTCAAGACCTTTCCTTTTGCTTGTTCCTCCATTCCAGGGAGCACTGGAAAAAACAAAGCCCAGTGCTTGGATGTAGAGATGCATTCCTGCCCAGTGAATCACAAACCATTAACACCACAGGTCTGGGTATATTCACAGGAGGACACATTGCAGGGAGGAAAAAAAGGGTTTCTTGCCACTTGGGAGGATAGGGAGGGGAAGCTTTCTTTTCTTTCCTTGAGAAACTGGGGAGTCACCTGCAAACAGGCGATATCGGGAGTTCAGTGAGGAAGTGCCACCAGATTGGACCTTGTCCTAAGCATAGCTTGTGTTTGCAATGACCTCACAGCCCACCACCTAGCACCTTCCTCTGCTGAGGGTCTCTCTAGGCTTGTCCAGTGCTCCCCATGAGGCTTTTTCCCATTTGCTGCTGGTCTAGGCAGTAACAGAAAGACAGCAATGACAAACTAAATGTTTCCATGTGAGCTTTTTCTCTGCTGTCTCAGGAAGTGTCTGTACAACATGCTCCACCAGGTCCCTGTGTGCTCCCACATGTGGTCCGGGAGCATCCAGCTTTGTCTCAAGCTGGTGTTGGAGTGTGCTGAGCAAGGTGTCCTCAGCACCTTCCCTTCCCTTTCTTCGTAAGGGCATTTGGAAGGACTGTCATGTGAGGTGAGCCAAACTGCTAGACAAGCCCCAGCAGCCTTCGTAGCGGCAGGTGCAGCTTGGACTCCACCTTCAAAAGACTTTAGCCATGCATGTCCAGATTCACTCCTGCTCCAGCAAAGTCTCAGTGTGCACTCAACTCCCCACTTCTTGCTGGACTTCTCCTCATTACATTCCACCCACTGTCCTTGCTAAAGGTTGGCCTTTCAAATACACCAAGGTGTCTTATCCAGATGGAGAAGTAACTCATCCTCCTGGGAAATACATGGTGGAGTAGCCCAGTGCAGGCTGCCCATCTCCTCCAGCTCTCTTGTGAAATCACCAGAAAACGGAGGTTTTTACCCACGGGCCCAGTGTACATGTTCATTTGCAAATTTACACCCTGTTTGTTTTTTTAATCTGGGTGTGCATTCTCCCATGGGTTCCCAGCAGTGCATTCTACCACTGGCAGAAACCTGGAACGAATTCCCTGACTTTGCGTGGTATTTTTAAAGCTTTAAAGTAAGAGTTGGCAACTTTGGCCTCACACAGGCATGACAAAGAGCTTGCTTTGTAAGGCGTCGGTCAACTGGGAAAGGTATTGCAAACGTGCTCTTCCACACCAGACCTAGCTTGCTAGAACCACTTCAGAAATATTTATTTTCTTTATGCCAGCGGGCTCAGGGAATCCCAGTAACGTGCGAGTAATCCTGAACAAAATGTGAAGCACAGAGGCAGCGTTGCTGTGCTGACGAGGCTGGTTCAGGCAAGAGGAACTGGGCAGAGCCCTGACATTTCGGTGACTGATGAGGTTATTTGAGGGGAAAGCGTTGGGAGCCCAGCGTCCAGCAGCCAGTGCCGGCAGCAGCCTCTCCCGCTACCCGCGTTGACTCTGCTGGCTCAGGACAATGGCAAATGGGCTGAAACATTGACAGTTTCCCCATAGACTCTTCCCAGAGTTACTAAAATTAACCTTTTTATTCCTCCCCACTGGATAAATATAAAGCTTTTACTTCCCTTAACCTCTTTTTCCCACCCAGTGGGCAAAGAGTTTGTCAGATCTGCAGTTAAAATAATATATTAAAGATTTCCAATGGTGCAAGTCAAACTTCACATTTCCTAATGATTCCAGATGCCTTTTTTGTCCTCAGACATTTCAAGTTAAACCTCTATGAAACTGACCTTTTGGCTTGTCAGTCTCTGTAAGGACCCCAGAGATGAAACACTTCTTTCAGTCTGTCACTACTGTCCGTAGACCGCTCCCCCCTCATCCCCCCTCCTCTATTTTATCAGCAAGAACCCATAATTGAGCTCCTTGACAATAGCAGGACTGTGCATTTCTTTGTCAACAACAATGGGCCGTCCAAGTTCATTACTGGAGATTGTTTAAAAATTGATTCATGGGCCAGTAGTAGTAGCTTATTATACAGCATAAGTGACAGTGTGATCTGGATGGAGGCCGAGTCATTCTTGACCAGTCATGTCCAATTAGAAAGAACATTGCACACATTCCTGTTGGAGCCACATTAATGAATTAGTCCTACCACAAACTGAGAGAAGCTTGCAGGACCCTAATACCTTTTGTTCCTAAGGATAATTCAGTAATTTATAAAGAGAACAGTGCAGAGCACATCAGCAAAAGAACAGTAATCGCAGGATTCGGACAGTCGTTACACTCGTCTTTCCTCTCAGGCTTCTGGTGAGCTCTGCTCCTTTCGAGCTCTGTTTCTCCATAGAGCACAGATCTCTGATAGCCACCTCCACAACTCCCAGGGCTGTGGTTGCAGTGCTGGTAGTGACCAGGGCTCTGCGTGCACCTGAACTTGGGCCAACATCTTTCATCCAGGCTCTACTTTTCAGTATAATAGAACAGTCCGGGCACTTGGTACATCATCATCACGCAAAAGTCACGTCCAAGTGCATGAATGAAGCAATGATGCTTCCTCCTTGCTTTGCAAATACGCTGTGGTGTGACTCTGATGTGTTGGCAAAGTTATGTCTGGTAAACACCTTGTGAAAAAGAAGAGAGGACCATTGAAGGCACAATATTCAAGCTTAGAAGTTTAGAATTGGTGTTTAAGCTCTTAAATCACAAAGCTGATTTTTAGCAATGCTGAAATCAGCTTAATTTGCAGGGAGCAGCTGCCTGGGACCGGGAGACTTCAGTAGGTTTGGAACATCAGACACCAAGTGCTGAGGACAGTTTGTGTATGTAAAGTCTTTGCAAAGGCTGTGTTAGGGGGAAAGATGGAAAGAGGTGATTTCCAGGTGCTGACAAAGTCCATGAGTGGAAGGTAGGAACGCTGTCAGCTGATATGTGAAGGATGTTGAGGAATTTCTTGTGTAGGTACAACCAAATGCAATTCATAGATTGAATTAATTCAGCAGAAAACACTTGTGCTTCTCTATGGGGACTGCAGAAAGAGCAAAATGGAAACAGTGTAAAATTGCAACAGAGAAGAGTTTAGCAATCTTCTCTGCTGCAAAATCAAATCCCGAGAAGAATCCCCCTTCCCAGGGATGTTTAGAAGTTAACTGCACAAAGCACAGTTTAGTGCTACCTACTCAGTGGATGTGATCACAAGCAGTTACTGTTGCCACTGTCTTCTAATACATAACAATTTTTGACATGGAGCAGATTCTGCCTGTTGCTCAGTTAATGTCCTTCGTTAGGGACCACAGAAACCCACTCTTGATTGGTCCATATGTCTTCAAGCAGCACTAGTGATGATATAAGTAGTAGCAGTACAGTGATGTCATCTTCTATGACATAATAATATTTAGATTTTTAAAACCCACCTGAGCAGATGAAAAATCAGTAGTTTGCAGATAGAGATACCAAGCTGTGATATTTCAATAAGAATTGTTATTTCTCATCAAGCTGTCCTTGTTGTGCTTGCAATGTTCGTACATGCTCACTCAACAGCCTGTGAAATTCTCATGTTTACAGCTTCAAAAGACCTGCACATTTTTTTAGCTGCACATTGATCTCCATTCTCACTGCTGATGGAAGGTTTTAAATATATGCTGTTCACTATATATGCTACCTCATGCCTGCCTAGGTCATGCAGTTTTAACTCTGTGTTAGCAGAAATGTAGTGAATGTAGATATGTAAATGATTGTTACATTTGCCACTATCTCAAAAACTGGAAGAAATAGCAATTAATTTGTCTCTAATCTTAACACAGTCACAATTAAAAATGTATATAGCTCAGTGATGAGTCATGCTACTAAAACATGTTTACATATCTGTTCTGAATGGAGCCTGCATCCTCCTGAGGATGGCTAAACAAACATTTGGTTTTGAATGAGAACAAATATTTGTTGGAAAACAGAGATTCCATTCTGCGTTCGGTACTACACCGTTACCATCAGTAAAAATATGTCTGAAAATGAGACTACAGAAACACACATACACTCGTAATAGATGACTAAGTACACACACATAGCCTGAAGGCTTGTTGAACTGCAGCATTACATTCTTGTTCACAGTTTTGATAAGATGAGGACTTAATGGAGGGTTTCAGCTCCTCTTCAGGTTCAGGAACACTTGCGTTTATATTGTGATTTTATAAATTATGTCTTTTAAATCCTAGTCTGGCAAACTGTGGTACACAGGTAATCCTAATGCTGTTATTCAATCCTCTGATTAAAATTGACAGCCCAGGGGCATGAATTCTACCATCTCCCATTTTAAAATTATAGGAAAAAAAAGTGCAGAGATATTAGAAATCAAATTCTCTAACCAATGCATCCACTTTTGGCACCATCATTGGACTGGAAGGGACGTTAAAAAGTCTACCTCCACACCTCAAGGCTTTTACACAGGTTAGATACACTTTCTGAAGGTGTCCAGTGATACAGGCATCTCAGCCTGCTCTGCAAAACTATCTCACTGCTTCCTGGCCTTTCTGCTGGAAAGGTTTCCTAATGGTTAAAATGAATTCAGAGACCATTGCTGCTTGTGCTCCTCTATGGACATGGAGAACAGACCATTCCCTTCTTCTCCACAACAGCCTTTTACGTATTCAAAGGATCAGCTTGTTCCTACTCTATCTTCTTCTCCTTAGGCTAAGCAATCCGAGTTTCTCCAATCTTTCTGGGGCATTTTTTTTGTTAACAACTTCTAGCATCTCTCCAATGGCCCACATGCTCTTTGGATGGTTATGCTGACAAATGGAAATCCTATTCCAGCAAACCTTCACTGGTGTTGAAAGGACTGAAAGATTGTTTCAAGAGGTTGATGTTACACATTCCAGGATGGTGTCTGCTGCTTTCACAATGTGCTGACTTCCAGTCAGCATTTCAGCCAGCCTAATCCCCAGGTCCTATCACAAAGACCACTACCCAATCAGGCATTGTGTTTCTGTGCAATTGAAGTAACTTTTGCTTTTCTTCAGCTTGAGTCTTTGACTTGGCAAGCTCATTCTGAATCCCTTTCCTTCAATGCACAGGTGGTCCCTTACACTTGGTCCTCAATAGTGGGTCTCCGTGAGTGTTGCTTCACACGTCATCCCCTGTGTTGAAGGGAGAGCAGACACTTTTGAAAGCCTGGATGTGAACTGAAAGTCACTCTTTTGGTGAGCTAATACCAATCTTCTGCTCCATGGACAAACTCAGTCTTATCTGCAACCTGCTGTCCTTATGATCCAGGAAGATGCCCCTGAAACCAACTGCTTTGCTTGCAGAATGGTCTGCAGTGCTAAATCCTTCCTAGCATGTCCCTACTGCTTGATCTGAGCCATCTAACCTCACCCCCAAGACTATTCAAGCCTATTTATTTTTGAAAGAAGCACTGACTGTGCCCAAAGGTCTTCCAACCTCTAAATCCAGGGCTGAGTTCTGAAATGTGTTCACTCATTACTCTGTGTCTGAGCTCAGACTTGTAATTAGACCTCCCTCCAGAAGACAAAGAAGACAGGAAAGACAGAGGTGAGTCTCTTTAGATTCCATCTCTTAGAGTTGAGATTTGTTTGAGAGTTTGTTATTTGTAAGAGCTGCAAAAAAGCAGCAGGGAACCCAAAGTGGGATCAGTTGAAGCGGGAAATAAGCAGTTATGGAATAGAGCATGGTCTCTGCAAGTCATTAGACTGTGACCATAATGGTTCTTCATCCACAGATAATTGTTACCTGCATTTGGATCTTACTTTGCTCTCCTTGTTGATTTTCATTGTACCCTGCATGTACATTTTATACAGAATCATTAACAAAATCTTGAGGAACAGGATGGGCAGAGTAACTCTTTCAACATATGTCAAGTTTCATGTGAAATTGAACTTATGGTGTTTACTACAATTATAAGCAGAGTCATCTTACTGTCTCAGAGAAGTTTTTGGGAAGGGAGCCATTTGTTTCTCAACAAATGAACTATCAACTGCCTCTTGTGTGTGTTGAACATACATGGGATCCTGTCTTGTACAGAAAAGACTCACTTCTATGTGTAGGGACCTTCCCACTCTAGATACCAAGTCATCACCAAGATTAGCCCCTTGTTCCTGCCTTGTGTCCAGCACTGAACAAATCTTTCTATTTTTAGCAATCCAACATATTTTAACAACTGACAAATGAAACAGAAATATATTTCTGGGCTGATCAGAAGCTCTCTCACGCAGCTGAAACACCTGTCGTAGGCAGTCACCTTCCAGTGACAAAATGTTGGCTCAGGATCTTTGGACTATGTCTTAGGGAACATGTAATTTTTATCATCGTCTTGCAGAGGAACACACTTGCTGGGTAGTGAGAGCTGGTGCGAAGGGAGGGAAGGGACACAGCAGTGGCCATAGGGGCTGGTCAAATTCAGAGTCCTCCCTGCAATGACTCTGCAACAAAAGACCATCCTGATGGGGATCTTCAGGGGTAAGAATGGAAGACAATCAACAGGAATGAGAAAGTATCAATATCTTCATTTTCTAGATGGGGAGCTGGCGCACAGGCATGTAGGTAGCTACTCCAAAGCCATGACTCGACTTAATTTTCTGCTTACTAGCCCATTGCTCTCGGTGCAAAATTCCTCTGGGTATAAAGTTCCCATAATGGCGAAGCAGGAGAGAAACAGGATAAAACTCTCACTTATTTGATAAAAGAAATGGCTGCAAATTGGGAAGGTATCTGTGGGACTTGGAAAGCTACTTTTGCAGTAAAAGATTTCAAACCATCTGGTCATTTATAGAGGCACACAGATTTTTCATCACACACCACTCACCCTTCCCATGTCCATCCCTCTCTACGACAGTTTCAGTGACAGCTGTCATTTTGCAAGGTCACTCCCACATAAAGGTTAAGGGATACCGTGACAAGGCTGGTGCTCAGTCATAATACAGAAATCCATACTGATGGCAAGACAAATCTCAAGAACATCTAAATATGAAAACAGAGGCCAGCAATCTCATTCTGCACTGTGATGGATGAGATTATTCTGTAGTTCATCTAAAACAAAAGTTGCATGTTGCAGGCTATTCAGGTGTAACATGATCACAACCACTTGAGGTTAATTTTTTAGGGCCAAGTATGAAAAATGACCATGGGCTTCTCCACATAAGTGAATGACAGGGAGTATTGGACCTGTACGAAGAAGATCATCGAACGGCTGCAGAACGCTGGCTGTATTCTCACATTCACTGGGCATGTTTCAGAATCTCTCCTCTATATTTTCGTGTTCTAGGTACTAAATGTTCATTTGGAAGATGCTGAACATGAACAAGAAAATATACTAAGGACATCTAGTCCATTTTGTGCACACTTCAGAAGTACAGGAAACCATGCAAAAGCAATTACCTTTTAATAGACAACCCCCATAGAATTGTTTTAATTGGAAGAGATCTCTAAGATCATAAGTCCAACCGTGAACACAACATTGCCAAGTCATCACTAAACCATTTCCCTCAACACCACATCTACATATCTTTTAAATACCTCCAGGGATGGTGACTGCACCACTTCCCTGGGCAGCCTGTTCCAGTCCTTTACAACCCTTTCTGTAAAGAAAATTTTCCTAATATCCATCCTAACCCTTCCCTGGAAAAACCTCCCATCTTGCTGCCTGATCAAGAACCTGCTTGAAGGCACCTTGGTCCATCAAGACACCACAAGGCCTTTGCAGGGGATGTGCTATATCCCATTCTGGGATGGACAGCCAAATGAAAGTATATTTGGAAAAGGAGAAGAACGAAACGGAAGTGATCTGGAAACTGTAGGGAATTCTGAATACCTTAATTTCTGCAGGAGCAGATTTCCGTATTTAATCTACAAAAGCTTTCTTCTCAACCAACAGTTGAACACACATGGGGGAGGCAGATATTTGTGTGAGAAAACACTCAGATGACTACATGTATTTTGAATCACCTTAGAGTCTCTTAATCTGTAAAGGAAGAGAATTTACTCTTTGTTGTAGATGTGGAATCCAGCTCTGCTACATGTACACTACCTGCCAGGAGTGCTCACAAGCCATATTGGAGGCGCACACAGAAGGCACACCTACTTTCATACTNTCTTGGCCACCTGGGCACACGCCTACTTTCATACCGGACAGACAGCAGTCCTCCCTAACTATGAGCACATTATCTGCAAGCTTTGCCATATATATTCTATTAAGGAAAAGTTTTAAAGAGTGGGAATTACAATGCAACTCCCGGGGGAGGAAGGGAGACATGGCAGAGCTGGAGGCAGGAGTCTCTTAATCCAGACAGGTGAATCCAGGAGAGGTGTTCCCAGCCTCAGAGCAGAGTGTGAATCTCAGGCAAGATCAGGAGCAATGTTATCTAATGCGCCTTGCTGCCAAAGCTTGCTTTCCCTTTCAGCTCTGAGAAGTCTCTCCTTACCTTCTGCATTGGGTACTGTGAGTACTTACACACTGCGAACGCTGAGTTTCCTCTGAGCTGATTGAGGCTTTGCCAAATGGGGTTTTATTCCCTTTTGGCTAGTTTTGTATTAGCTTTACAGCAAAGGTGTCACATCTTTTCTTCAGTTGGGCGTGTTACATTTGATTGTATTAAGGGATATCTGATGGCACTAACATACGGCGAGATTCAAAGTCATGCAACATGTTCCAGCACAGACAGCGTTATGAACTTACACAGAGCTCTGTTCAGATCTCGTATCGAATATCCTCTGGCATCAGATCTGAAATGAATTGTGTATGGCAACCAAAGAAACACGCTATCTGTCTGAATAACAAAAAATAAAGAGAGGAAGAGCTTTGCTGTATCACTAGCTCTAATCTGGACAAATGGCAAGCATCCCAGCGAGCAGCAGACAGGCAGCCCATTGCTGCGAGCCCTGTGCTGTTCCCACAGCCCCCTCTCTCCCCCCACACCTTCCTTTTCTCTCTTCTGCCTGGACTTCTCTTCTGCCATGAAAGGTTTTCCAGCCATCCTGGCACTGGAGCTCCTCTCCACCTTCTTGCAGTTGAACAATGGTCTTGTACATCACCTTGTCCTGGTTTGGATGGTGACCTCTCTGGGCATGTTCAAGGCTCCCTGGCTGTCATTCAGCAAGACTGTGGGCAGGTCACTGATGGTAAGTTAAGTCACTGTCAGGATTTGTGGAGTGAAGGTCTAGAGGCACAGGAGACGATGGGTTTCCAACATTTTGGAGCTGAGACCAACAAAGGGCACTGAGAAAGCAAGGAGAAGTAATCACTAAGCAAAAGTCCTTGGGGAAGACAGATGGGCCAGATTGGGTCAAGGTCTGGAAGCAGCCTGAGGACACAAAAAGCCACATGTCCCTTTCACAAAGACCCACTGCTGTGGTATCTTCTTGAGTAGGAGAGGTTGCTCCCTTGCTCCCTACACCACAGGGATCCTCAGCTATTCTCCTTGGCCCAGGGTGGTGATAACAACTTAAGCCAGCTACAGGTCTGTCTTGAGACTTACATCTGTGGTTCTCCGGGTAAGTGGAGTTTTCCAATGAGCAGTTCTGCTTATACAACTGTCTCTCTCTTTCCCAATGCATGCCCTAAAATAAATTTATTTCACTGCATTTCCATTTTCCATCTACCAGTGCCATCTATGAGGACCTCTGTGTCATTGTACCCGGAGCCAGACAGCTCTGCCACACCAGGTAACACCGGAAAACTTCAAAAACCCTTGTCCTGTCTCCTCACAGTAATGAAACCAGGACATGGGGCATGAGGGACTGGACTTGTGTTGAACTTTGCAGCTCTTCTAACTCTTGTCTGATCTTGTCAAACCCCACACCAGACTAATCAGAGCTGAGGGGAACGATATCCTTATGAACCTTTCTTCTGCTCTGTCATGGGCTCTTACATGACCTTGACCATGTCAGGAATATGCATTTGGGCACTTAAATCCCAATAGAAATTTATTCTAAGGGGAATTAGGTGTTTGAATAGAATTGAGGCACTGACATATTTTCAAAGATGTTGTTTTATGACTTTCCACCTCTCAGTGGATGGAAAGGAAAAAAACAGCCTGTGAAGATCTTGAATACCCTGGCTAGAAGCCCTTATGAACATGTGAAGGAGCATTTCAGTGGTGCTGCCTGCAGACAGGCACATGTGAGCAGGATTCACCTTCCCCACCTTCAGCCATCTGAAGGTCAAGGTTCTGCTGTGAACTGGTTTATTTGGTCTCCTCTGAGGGTGAAGGAGAAGAGCAGGAGCCTAAGGATATTGTGAGGTCTTGCTGGATGGGATGCCTCTGCCTTCCCCTTACTCAGTGGCGCCACGGGGAGAGCACTAGTTTAGGCATAGACAATAAATTTGGTGAATACAAACCCCTTTGTGTGTCCATAATGGGTGAAATCATATCCATCCCATTAGAACTTTTCCAGCTTTGGAAAGAGACCAGAATTTTACTTCATTGAACTTTTGCGTGCCTGTATGTACATTTTACATAATGCCATTTGTCCCCAGAGTCCCCTGAACTCACTCCAGAGCTTCCCAATGGGAGTCTCTGGTGTGGAAGGTGACGTGTAAATGTAAAACATCATTGTTGGCCTGTCTGTAATGATACAACAGAGCATTACCTTTTTGTGTTAAAGTTTCTGAACACGATTTTAGACAGCGTGTTAAAGGAGCTGGGTCATTGCTTTGATAGCTCTGACTGTGAATTGCTCGGGTCTGCTCAAGCATGCAACCCCTTCGTGAGCCACTCTGTTTTTGACAGTGCCACAAACCACCGGTTTCACATCACAGCTTCTCCAGCTAGACCTCTTGCCAGCCTGTGGGCCTCACTCCATTGTGTTTCCCATGAAGGAGACCCAAGTGCCTGATGTTTCCTGAGACGTTATGGGCTTGTGTCCCTCTGATTCTCCTAGCAGGGTCCCAGGCTTCCGTCTCAATGTAGGAGCCCAGGTCATAACCATCCTCAGATGGCTGATGATCTCCTCTCCAACCCAGTAAGTCATGCAACTTCAGGACCAACTTAAGCCAGCTGAACATTCGAGTGTTTATAGGCATTCAGCTCTGGCTGAGCTGAGCTCATTTCTCCCTCCAACATCACAGAGGCCTGTGAGGAGACCAAAAGGAGAGACACATGCACAGCCAGAGCTTTCTGCCAAGCCACTTTTAGTGCAAATTAACTCGGTGCTTACCACCTTGCTAAGTCCAAGCACTTCGGACCTCCATGCTTCCCAAAGAAGCTTGTTCTGGTCGTGTTTGGAGATGGTCTCCACAGTGAGGATCAGCAACCACATGGCCCTGCTAAGGGAGAAGTTATAGCCATGGGTCAGGCTGTGCCAGCACCTCGACCAAGCCCGTCCAGGCATTGCTGAGGGCAGCGCTGTGTCTCAGAGAGCTGGATAAACCAGAAAGTTCGGAGAACCCCAAGAGCAGGTAAAAGAAAGCCCTGTTAAATCATTGCTTTTCAAAGAACCTACCCTGGAGCTAGCTAACTGATCCTGTTAGATCTTTCCTAAGTCAGATAAGAAAAATAACCTGGCAGTAGTCATCAAAGGCAGAATGATACATAAAACGTCCATTGTGTGGAGACCCTGGAATCAAAGGTAGAGGATTTGTAGGCAAGACTGGTAGGACTCACGAGCACCAGCCCCATGGAAACTTCCACTTTCTTCCTGGTTGTAGGAAGCATGTTTGCCCCACTGCCTTTGACTGAGAGCTGTTCTTCCCATTGATAGCAAACGCCTCCTGCCTTCCCCATCTTACATAGTGACTCATTTCCAGGGAGCTGGGGGTGAAGAATGGAAAGGAATGACAGTCAAGGGAATAATCAATCCTTTATTATTATTTCAGCTTAGTGGGAAACAAGTGAAGGCTGCATAAAGGTAAAGACAAGAGTCTTGGCTTATCCTGATACACCTTCCCCAGGCCCCTCCTCTTGGCCTTGTTGGAGACAGATGACTGGTCTGGGCAGAGGGGTGTTCTGAGGCAGACTGGCTGCTCTTATGTTCTTCCTTTTCCTGATGATAAGAAAAATACCCAACAACTAGATGTTGCTTTCAACACTATCTGGTCCTCACACTACCGTTTGAGGTGGATAAAAGAGGTAAGTATCTTGATTTACAGTCTGGGAAAATGGGACAAAAATGTTCTCTGAGATGCTTTATCTCTCGAACAGATTGAAGCAGTGTGGCTCGCAGCTATGGGCACGTGTCTAAGCAACATCTAAGTCACAACTGGCCAAGGAAGATTGTGCTTGGGACCGGGGTCCTCTCATTGAAGACCTACAGATGAGAGATGAAAGAAAAAACAGGACAGAGCAGCAGAAACGGGAGCTGTGCAAACACAAGGTGTTGCCATAGGATCCACCTCGTGTCTTGCCAAAATGCCTATAAGCCAGAGATCTTTGTCTTATGTTGCCATATGTCACACACTACACATAAATCAGCTGGGTTTTGGCTGCCTGCTATTGCTCTTGTTATAATCTCTTGTGCATCTTTCCACATATAATTAAGAGTCAAGCTCTTGGAGGAGAGGGAAAGTCATTAAATGACCTGCTGGCATTTTCTTTGAACAGTAACTGTATCTGCCACTTGAGATGTTGGAGAAAGCTGTGGGAAAAAGGAGAAATACAAATAAAGTGGAGAAGCTACACCTTTGGGTTAAAATCCAAAAAAAAGCAAGGTCCTTTTGCCTCTATTCTCTACCTGTTTGGGACTCAACTCCAACCACAACAACAACAAAACCACAACATGTCATGAAAAAAACCACACTCAGTGAGGAGGACAGTGGGGATGTCCAAGAGGAAGAGGTTACAGATAATTGTCCATCCTCTCCTTACCTCTGAGATGTTGGTGCTCTCTTGACTGTCAAGCAATCTGCAGGTGACCATGATACTCCATTCCCACTTTGCAGTTGTGCTGGGACATCAGAGTTGTCCACCCCCAGACCTAGGACAATTTCTGGACATGATCTGTGTAGGGCCACTGGGCTTTCTGGACCAGGTTGATGAGTCCCTGGTGTTCCTCAAGGGTGTGGTATGTGCATGGAGATGAATAATGCAGGGTATATATGTCAAACCCATAAAAAGATAAGCTATTAGTGGCCCTTACAGAATTCAGCTGGAGTTGTATCCACAACAGGGTTCCTATATCTTTGTGAGGTTTGAGTCCTCACTTCAGTTTCATGCTGAAAGGGAAAAAAGCTTGAGGAAGGGCAGCTCACAGTGCTGATGTCTCAGATGTTGAAGGGGTTAAATGTGATGAGCAGTGTCTGAGGAGCTTTTCTGCTTCTGGCCTGATTGGCTGAAGTTTCAGTAGTTTTTCCAAGGAAAAGGAAATGGAATAGCCAAATCAGTTGTGGATAGATAGTCAGGGCTCATCTCGCCTAATTGCAGATGTCTGTATTGTAAATGTCTACTTCTGAGCTGCCCACCCCACCTTTATACCTCTAAGCTCAACAAAGCAAAGTAGGGCATGTTTCATCAGTCAGATGCAGATGTTGAATTAAAGAACGATAGAGTTAGGCTCTGAGAAATCCAGTTTCTCTCCCCTGCTGAGAAGAGAAGCCTGGGGCCTGGTTCAGACAGAGAAGCAGGCTCGGCAGACACTTACCTCAGATCAGATGAGCCTCACCCATTTGTCCCCTAAGCCTGCTGCGCTGCCCCTCAGTAGGTATTCCAGCAGCAGAAATAGTCTTCAGAAAAAAATGAGTCTCCAAGGGAAGCAGAGAACTGCTCAAGAAGTCTTGCCTGATATATTGGAATAGTATCCAGACCAAGCTACAGAGCACCAGCACAATCTCACGGTGCCTGGAACTGGTGAAGTTCAACCTGCAGGAGACACTGGAGGGAAAGAAGCTGCAGCGGCTGCTAGGGACCAGCATGGACCTTGGCATTAGCATCTGCTGCCAGCCATGGGAGGGCTCTGCCTTGACATGCTGGATCCTGAAAACAGACTTTTCTTCAGACAGGTCTCATTTTCACATTTCTCACCATTTCTAAGTCCCTTTTGAAGTTGGTTTGGTCCTATCTAGCTGAATTCTCCCCTCAAAATTGTCATTGGTAATTATCAGTTTTAAAAGCATTTTAAATTTTTTTTCTTAAGGCAAAAAAAAAAATGTCAGAATAAAACATTTTGGCTTGAATTACTATTTAGAGCATTAAAACTCTGAGGTGTTTGAAAAATATATTGAAAGTATGTCCACATGTTGACACTTTCAATTTATGAACATTTTGCAGGATATTGTTTCCAGGAAAATGTTGGCATTTTGGCTTTCAATTCCAGTTTTAGAAATAAATATTTGAAATAAGAGAATGTCCTGCAAGTGGGAAATTCTGTTTTTCTAGAGAGACCTATTCATGACTGAACCAACTGTTGTGCAGAAAGCCATAGTCTGTTTTGTGTAATGACCCTCGCAAATACTATTGAGAGATCTAGTGTATTTATACATAACTATAATCAAATAGTGACCATTCTCCATCATTTATAAGATTATATAACATTTATAACACAGCTTTCATTATGCCGTCAAATGAGCTCATAGCATTTGTTAAACTAAAGTGTTCTCGCTCTCCATCTTTCCATTCCTTTTAAATATTTGAAGACATTTTAAACTCCTGAGGGGAGAGATTTAAATTATCAACAGGAAAAAAAAAAGAATTATTTTGGAAAGAAAACAATTATTCTGACAACTGCTGTTCCTATTAATTAAGAATAGTTTCTTGGTTGAATTTATGTTTACCAAACCCACTTTTCCTTGCTCCATGCTAATTATGAGGATTGCTAGATTATGTATTTTGAGGTTTTGTTTGAGTGTGTGTTTCCGTATAAGGTTAAAGTATCTTTTAGGGTATTTGATAATGGAAAGTGACCTACTCACTGTCTTACCTGGAGTCGGTGATGCCTCTTTGCAACGTGTCTTACTTTCTTACTCGTCTCCAATTAACATGGCCCAGAGATCAGGTTCCAACCCAGCCAAAGACAAAGTATTTACCCAATGCTTTTTGTAGTGTTATATCTATATAGATTCTAAAGCCCGGTCTGAGGATATTAAAATATCAGAGTTTTAGAGCTTTATTGTGATGTGTATTTACTTTTGATACATACTCCGAGTAGAACTATATCAACATTATTTTAAACAAGCGCACATGAGAAAGTAATTCTGGAAGTGTCGTAATACTTACAAGAGGAACATTTTTTTGCCATCATGATGCGCAATGAATCAGGGAAAGCTGCAACCCTGAAAAGAGTC
This sequence comes from Eurystomus gularis, assembly GCA_013400335.1. Taxonomy (NCBI): domain Eukaryota; kingdom Metazoa; phylum Chordata; class Aves; order Coraciiformes; family Coraciidae; genus Eurystomus; species Eurystomus gularis. The sequence continues at coordinate 196,093 of VZZY01007814.1, read as the reverse complement.
AGGTGGAGGTTTTCTTTAATCCGGTTTTATATTATGTGATGCTTAGCAGGACATTTCTAGATCTCCCCTCAGGAGCATTAATTAGAACAAATGCAATTAGTCTATAGCATCCTTATTAAGGAAGAATTCTTACATTAATCCGTAGGAGTTTTGCTGAATTAAAGGATTGTCCCAGATCTTCCCATACAACAATACTGACTTGGCACAGGAGGCACAGGAGCCAGAGAGGATTTAGAGGGCAGAGCCAGCAAAATCTGTTGAGTCACAGGAAGCATGACCAGAAGCTTGAAGTTTTAGCATCGTCTTTATCCTGTCATGGATCTTATCTCCCTTGTGCAATGGTTGACTTCAGTTGACTCCAAGGGTGTTTGTTACAGGGCTCGTCTGCTCATGGAGAGCTCATCCATAGTAGCTAACAGTGTGAATTGAGAATTCCCATGCAGGTGAGATTATGACCTTCTAGGAGCTCCTAGGAAAAGCTCCTAGGAGAGAGGATTCCTGGGCAGATATTTGGGCTCTGTGTGCAGAATTGAAGCATTCAGCTCTCCCCTGGTGCAATTCCTGGGATGCTGCAGGAAAATGCTGGGTGAATACTCCTACTTTGCCTTTAGAGCTTGCACTGTGACCTGGCCAGGGCTCACCACAGGCTGGCAAGGAAGGCCACACTAGCTGTAATTCTATTTCCCTTAGCGTTACCACCCAAAGCAGAGAAGAAAAACAGATGTTAAGATTCCCAAGAGGTATGATGGCACACTGCTTCATTCTGTGTTTTCTTGTAGAGCAGCAGATGCAAGGTTGCCCTCAGCCTCATGAATTTGTTATACTACAGACAACAGTGAATCTGAGGATTCATGAGGACACAACTCTGTGTATCACAGCATCACCTGGGTTGGAAGGGACCCAACTCCTGCTCTAACCAGGCTCAATACTTAATTCAGAATGGCTTATCCGGTTGTAGTATAACCAACAGGGCTTCAAGAAAATGGGATAGGTTCCCCCCAGTTAGGATCCAGCTCAACCTTTCTGAAAGCACGTATCTTCTTCTTGCCTTCCAAGCAGCTACTTTTTTTATTGAGGAGATGGCCTGGCTCCACCACTGTGCTCCGTGTGACAGGCACTTACCCAGGGTTCTAGAATCTCCCTGAACAGAAGCTTCTTTTGGGGCTGGGGTCTGAGCTGCCACTGTTTTCCTGCTCTTCCAGCACAGACAGCTACTCTCTGCATCTTCTCTTGGACATCAGTACACAGCTGGAGGAAACGCCTTAGTCTGATGTTTTAATCCAGTTTAGAAAAGCCCATGCTTGGAAAAAAAGTTAGGTGGAAAAGGCTGCTTTTGCTCCTGGGGTAACGTTCTTGGGATCTACTTGAGGGAATGAGAAAAGCAACTTTGTGTGTGTGTAAATCTTACAGTGGAGGACCCCGTTCCCCAAAAGGGTTAATGCAACCTCTCTTTTCCCCCAATAGCTTCATGGCCCTAACAGCTTTCATTGTGAAATGGGTGCAGGTGTGGGCTATGCTTTGTTGATCACAATCCCTTTTGCAGAGGAAGCTTTGAATATGTTTGACATAATCAGCTCACAGCCTTTGCCCGCACTCTTTCATAAACAGGCCATTTTCACATCCTTTTCATGGGATCCGACAAGCGGAAAAATAATTAATGTTACCTCAGCCTAACAGTGACCCAGCTTTGATTCAAAAAGACGGCATGTTGCATAAACTAACCATTTAATTGAGTGATAGAAAAAGCCCACATGTATCAATTCTGCCTCCACGTATTATGATTACTGAGGCTTTGCAAGGATTGTGCTCCCTTGGTCATAAAGCAGAGCTTAAATTCAAGCCCATGAAGTGGTTTCAGAAGGACTGATTGAGCATGAGCTGGGGATTATCTGTGTTTATGGTGGCAGGACATGGGAGCTGTGGAATATGTGGGTACCAGCCATCATGGCGCATGTTCAGGCTATGTCCAGGTTATGTCACATGTCCTTGTGTGAATTGACAGTGGCCAGGCATTATCCAACCACAGGGCATTTTGGATGCTGATGGCACCACACTGCCACCTTGCCATGACCTCGAGGCAAAGCTAACTGTTATATACGACAGTTAGGACTACACCTAATATGAACAGGACAGAGTCACCCTTGAGGTAACCCACCAACAAGAAATGCCCAAGAGGAATCACATTTAAATTCAGATAGGGTCTTGAGGTAGCAGTGGCTCCTCTAATGAGGACCTCTCCTCTTTTGTTTACAAAAATGCAGCCATTTTAGTAGAAATTGAACAAAACCAAGAGCTCCTATTACTAACCACCATGAATGACCATGAGTGCAGTGTCGAGATGTCATGCACTGGTCTAGAAGTGTTCCCCCAGGAAGAGTTCTACAAAAGCTCATCACTGGCTCACTCAGAGACAGTGCTGGTGGAACCACCCATATTCTCCTGGACAAGGAGGCTCTGCAGACCACTGGGTGTCCCTTCCTCACCACATCACACTATAGGAGCAAGCAAAACGTTATGAAATGGGTCTGGTTCTCAGGCCAGCCATAGGTATAGAGTGTATGTTCTTGTGCTGTTAAATGGAAGAGCTCTCACAACAGCAGCCATGCAAGTGGGTAAAACCAGGTAGGCTGGTATTTCTTACAATGCAGAGGCAGAAGGGAAGACATTTGAACCCAAAGGAAGGAAAAATCTTTCCACGCAGGCACAGGTGGGCTATCAGACCCTGCTCCATTAGACACCACTCTTGTCCAGAAGTGAGAGGATTTTAAGAGGGTATTGGCTATTTCTATGCTCACAAGAATACCCCAAATTAAAGTAGGCTGGGGGCAAGAAGAAGGACTTAAATCCTCCTTCTCATGAAAGAGCAGATAATAAACAGGAGCTGGACCTTGGTCTGATCCCAGCAAGGCAATGACCATGTTCCTAAACCATCCTACCTGTGGAGATCCTAGGATGCTCAGTCATTCCTCTGGCTATTTGGCATCTGTACAACCTTGCTGAGTTGGCAGCCACCTATGCCAGGCCCAGGTTCAAATTTCTGGGACTTGCAAGCACAGCATCGAGAGATCTCCTCCTAGCACCAGTAGTGCCTTGAAGGTGTGTTGAGGAATTTGCCTTTCCTAGATCCACTTCAAGGAGGGTATTCACTCTGCAGCGTGCATTTAGCATGAAGCCTTGGGGTTGAGGCAAGACCCTCCAGGAAAGGTCCAGGTGAGTGGCAAGGCATCCATCTCTTGCTGTAGTTGGTCAAATACCAGTCTGTGTGCTTTCAGGTCAAATGAGAGTTCCATATCATATTTCAGAAGGAAAGCACCTTCCCTTTTGACACCCAGCACTGGACAGAGGGAATGCCATCCCATTTGAGCCACGAACAGAGAAAAATCTTCGAATAACGTCACCTTCACAACCAACTGTTCAACACACCACCTTACGCAGCCCCCTGCCAGTAATTTTGACGCAAGCCCTTCTTGCTTACACAAGAATTTCCCCCTGTAATGTAAGGGGAGAAAGATTGTCCTTTCCCATAGTCTGAAAAGCCTTGACAGAGCAGAAAAGCACTTAGTGAGACAAACAAATCGATATTCGTGAAGCACATTACTGGGGCTTTAGAAGGCATAGGATTTGCTGGTGTAAGGACTCCTGTGTTCAGTGTGGGTGCAGCAGAGGTGGGTGAAATGAAGCCAGTGAATCTTCACAGCCATGGACCCTCAGAAAGCCTCTGGAGAGACATCACTGGCTGTTTGCCATTGAGATGATGTTAAGTGCCTTCATGATTAAGTCATCTAGGAGCAGATAAAGAACCATCTTCCTCAGAACATTTAGTATTGTTCCAGTGGGCCATTTTGTCTCTCTAGCAAATGCTGTCCTTAAAATTATCATAAATACTGGAGATGGAGAAGCTAAGGGGCAACCACTCTGCCTCAGCTGATTGCATTTGGTTTCATACTCACTAGCACAACCCTCTCTGTTTCCTCCTTGTCCTTTGACTCTTTGTACTTCTAGGTATCGGCCATGTTTCTGGCCTCTCTGCCAGGCTATTCACACTGAATTACTCTCTCTGTCTCTCACTCAGTCTCAGCTTTTTTGTTGGTCTTCTCTGAATTTTTTCACAGCTGTCCATGTCTTTTCCATGCCCAACTATCCCAGTCCAACCTGCTGGGGAAGAAGGGCCTGAAGAAGCAGCACGAATCTCTGGGTGTTCACCAATCATGTTGATGTTAAGTGTGGCCACAGGAACCAAGATATGATTTGCCCACTGGCTGATGCATGAAACACCATGGAGGACATCACCACTGTGCATCTTCTCAAGGAAAAGCTTGACGGCAGTACAGGAACCAGACCTAAGACTGGTTGCTCCAGCTCCCCCATCTGTGCTCAGATGGAGCTTGGTGACCTCTCCATGTCTTGGGGACAGGCATGACCTTTCCTGCTATGCATACTGCCTCTGAAATGAGCCTACACAGGCAGGGGCTTTTACTTCTCTGCTCTTTAATTTAAAATCTGTCTCCAGCATGGGCATGCCATGTAGAGAGTATCCCAGCCTTTGCTGCTTAATGTTCCCAGTGTGTCCTCCTCTGAACTGCTCTCTTCTCTAATCAAGGGGCCATTGCCCAGAAGTCCTGTGGGTGACCTGACTGTAAGAGAGCTGTGTATTTTCCCTGGAGATGAGGGTATTGATATGACTAGGTGTTGGGAAGTCGAAAGGCTGAGACTAGGATGCTCTTCAGTGCCTAATTCTGCCCTCATAGGAATGAAGCAGGGACAACACAGGCAGCTCTGAGATATTCCTTGGAGTGAGACACAGGCAAATTCCTGGCCCTGGTGGGGTTTTGTCCTCAGCTGGAACCAGAATGTGCTTTGAGGCATGAACTGTCTTAAAAGCAGTGCCATCACGTTCACCTTTATTTTGGAAGAGGCTACAGATTTTATACCCTGCGGGGATGGCAGCTTGCTCCAGGACTGATCCTGCCAGCCCTTCTTACAATGGGTATTACCTTACTCTGCCTGTTCGTTCCCGCAGAGCACTAGTAGTGTAGGATGCTCTTCAAGATGAAGGTGTTTTTGGGGGAATCAGCCCTCAGCAGAAGAGTTTTAATGTGAAATAAGATCAAACATCACTGCCACACCTCCACCTCCAGCAGTTTCAGCCTACACAAGAAAGGGGAACGTGCAGAGGAACAGAGTGCTGGTACTGGTATGACTTTTGGAAGGGTTTATGGAGGAAAGAGAAGAGGAGGGAATGGGAAAGGAAAGGAAAGGGAAAAGAGAAGAAGAAAAAGAAGAAGAAGAAGAAGAAGAAAAAGAAAAAGAAAAGAAATAGAAAAAGAAAAAGAAAAGAAATAGAAAAAGAAAAAGAAAAGAAATAGAAAAAGAAAAAGAAAAGAAATAGAAAAAGAAAAAGAAAAGAAATAGAAAAAGAAAAAGAAAAGAAATAGAAAAAGAAAAAGAAAAGAAATAGAAAAAGAAAAAGAAAAGAAATAGAAAAAGAAAAAGAAAAGAAATAGAAAAAGAAAAAGAAAAGAAATAGAAAAAGAAAAAGAAAAGAAATAGAAAAAGAAAAAGAAAAGAAATAGAAAAAGAAAAAGAAAAGAAATAGAAAAAGAAAAAGAAAAAGAAGATAAAGAAAGAAAAGAAAAAAGATAAAAATAAAAGTAAATATAAAAACAGGAAGAAAAAGAGAAAGAGAAAGAAAAAGAAAAAAAGGAAAAAGGAAAAAGAAAAAGAAAAAGAAAAGAAAAAGAAAAAGAAAAGAAAAAGAAAAAGAAAAGAAAAAGAAAAAGAAAAGAAAAAGAAAAAGAAAAGAAAAAGAAAAAGAAAAGAAAAAGAAAAAGAAAAGAAAAAGAAAAAGAAAAGAAATAGAAAAAGAAAAAGAAAAAGAAGAAAGGGAAGAGTGTTTGGAGCTAAAAAGAAAGTTTGGCTCTCTACTAACACCCATGGACCTAATTGGATTTACTGCTTGAGTGCAGGAAAACTTGAAGAGATTATGGAAAGAGAAAAGAATTTGAGATTAACACATACAGTACATTTCAATACAGGTGGCAGGACAATTAGAAATGTACTTAAGATTTGGAAAATCTTTATAAACCTGGAAAGGATTTAAGTCCAAATGTGATTTGGTGTGCCCAGCCCTGATTTTTCTAGACCAGCCTGGTGTTGGAAACACAATGTGAAAGGATGGTTTGAGGGCTCTTCTTCTCCTGTGTTGAAAACCTTGAGGAGAGAGGAGGAAAAGACAGAGGTCACTGCCCTCACTGGCCCCTGGAAAGGACGAAGGAAGATTTTCTCTTTACCTCCTAGGGCTGGTGATGGTAGACTCCAAGCAGCAACACCACTGGAAAGCGTACATCAGTTAGAAGATAAACCTGCCTGAGTCCTTCCAGTGAAACACAATGGAGCAACTCATTGGTTAGGAGAGCCCATGCGGGCTGTTTGTCTTCACTGCTCGAGTGGCATTTAAGAATCAGAGCTATTGAATTCTATTTCTCAGTGTCAGTCAGTCAACCTGGGCCCAGCGTGGCTCCCTGTGCGGCTTTCAGAGCAAATGAAGTTGTCCGTACTGTGAATAGCGGGATGCATCCAAGGGGATTTACATCAGAAGAGGGACTTGGCCTCATTCCTTCAACAATTAGAGAAACACAGTGGTTTCTGTAGGTGTTATTCCACGGGCAGTGAAATAAATGAATGGTTCATGATCAGTTTGTCTTATCTTGCTTCACCTCTCTGTCCCTCCTGAAGGCCAGGGCTGATAAATTATAGCTTTTACCCTGCAAAAGGCACTAATTTGGGTCTCTGCCCTCCATGCCCTTGATGTTTTTCATTGTATTTGCAGTACTGGGGCAGATAATTGATCCGACTGAAGCAGATCTGCCCCTCTCTCCATTTGCAGTAGAGACTGATTCATCCATTCCTGAAGGAGACCTCCAAAAAACCAAAACCAAAAACAAAACAGCAGGTGCATTGCTCCAAGTTCTCTCCTTCAGCTCAAAAGGGAGATGAGGGTGATTAGCTCAGATGTAGACATCTGTGCTGGAAACACCTGAAGTTGGTGAAACTAATCCCACTCTTAGAAAGAGTTGAGGAGTTTTGGTGATGATCTGAGAGCCAGACATGTAGGTGGGTAGGGAGGGCAGGATGCAGCTTGCATGTAAGACATTGAATCGTACGTGTCTGCAGGTGGGCGTCTATAAGTGAGCAAGGTGTCCAAGTCCTGTAAGGAGCAGGAGAAATATTCTCTGTACAGTCAGAGGAGCTAGGGAGTGAGTCATGCAGTGAAACGTCTGACATGAAGTGAGCTGGGGCGATTCCTCAGCTGCGAATGGACATGTTTCCCTAGACTTAATGAACCAACATCTCCTAATAGCTGAGGACCTAGTTGCGGTGGCTTGACCAGGCAAAGGCCAGTCCTGGGGTCAGTTCAGAAGTCATCCCGCTTCCTGCTGCCAGCACTGAGCTTCACGTTCCTCTAGTGGAAACATTGCCAATGGCAGGAGGGAAAGCAGTGGTTCCTGAATCCAAAGCATTCACTCAAACCAGAGGTCAAGAGCTCATCTGTCCTCCAAAAACTAGGGAAAAACCTCCCCTCACCCCCAGGAACAAGGAGAAGTGCACAAGTACAAGCAGCGCACGTTACATGGGGAGCAAGGCTGCTGCTTGGAGAGAGCTCAAACTGGGTGGAATCAGATCCCTATCACTCCTGGATGAAACATGATTGCACCATGGGTATAGAAGGGACCTGAACTGCTGTAATTAGATTATCAGATCTCCAGAGCAGGACTCGGCTCATAACACATTTTAACCCTTTCTTATAAGATGATGGCATGCAAACTAAACATTGCTACCGTGAAACCTGAGCAGATTTGGAATGCATAGAAATGGATCACAGGTTTCTGGTCACTGCAGCTCCCAGCCGGTTTTATTTCTGGCAGGTTTAGCACATTCCCAGTTGTCCTGTGGTTAAGAACAGGTCTCACACACTATGAAAACCCCTTAGGAGAGAACCATTCTCTGGCTGGGCAGGTGACTTGTGGCATTTGGAGGGAGGAAAATTACATGCTCCTGCACTTCCTATCAGAAGCAATGTTCTGCCAGAAGCATCCACGCTCCCATGTAAAGCAACTATAGGTAAGATATAGTCAAGGAATGTTGTGATCCATTGTGCTTTGCTGTAGCAGCACCAAGGAAGTTTGGAGCCATGCCAGAGTGTTTCAGGCTGACTCAGCAGGACTAGTTTTGTGATGGAGGCATTGGGAAGTATGGATTTGACACCTGACTCTGCTATAGCACTGTGTGACCTTTAGCAAATCACTTTCCCATGATGTTCCTTGACCCCTTGCAGTAAAATGGGGCCAAGTAACACTTCCTCAGTCGTACTCGTCTCTTTGGATTGCCACCTTTCCAGGGTAGGGAATGAGGTTTCACACTGTGACAAGCAGCTGCTGTCTGGAAAGGAACAGCATTCAGAGCTATGATAAACGACCTTAACATTCATGACATGCTCATTGCTCTGGTCTTCCCACTGCTCACACATTCCCTGCCAGGGACAGTGAAAATAAATACAATCCCTTGTTCAATTATAATAAACGCATTCCCTGGTACTTTGAAGAGTCTCCTTGGTTTCTTGTCAGGTCTGCTTCCCTGCCGTGCTGCCAAGGATAAGCTGCAACTGTTGGAGAGGAAGAAGACAATAATTTTTTTCTCTACCAAAGTATGACAGCTCTTATTATCTTTTGACAACATAAAGCCACATTTGGGCATGCACTGCCTTGGCTACCAAACCCATCTGCTCTCCATTAGCTCGCATGGGTTTACATGTAAGCAGGGACAAAGTGGTCCCTACCTTTCCCATGAGCTGAGAGCTCTGTCTGAAGAGGCAATGGTTTATTTTCACTTACTAACTTGTAGGAAAGCCACAAACTCACATTGTCTTCACTAGGGTGTAAATCCCCTTCCCTGAGCTTGAAGATGAGCTCTGGTCTAATGAACAGCCCTAATGAAGCTTCACCAGTGTGCGGCCAGGGCATCTTGCCATAGCTCTCCCATGAGTGTTGCTCTCCTGTTGCCCAACAAAGGTTGTCCAACCTTCTGCCAGTCAGATATCTGATGGTTTTGATGCTACTGATCAAATAATGATTTGGGGCCATGATTTCAAAACTGCTGCTCCAAGTGCTGGGGACAGCTTAGGGTGCAGTGGAGCTGCAAATCTCAGAGAACCACAGAGCTCACCTCCTGCTGGTTCCAGCCAGGCTGCCCTTCACAAACAGCTTTTTCTACGAGGAATGCAGAGCAGCCTGGACATGTAGGAAACACTATTTCCCTGCAAATCCAAAAGCTTTACACTTCCTGAGCAGTTCTTGCAGCAGGAAAGCGAGAATACACATGACATACTGATCATGTTGCACTGCTGGAAGGTGCTTACGCTGATTAGGGCAGTGCGTGAACAAGAACACAAAAAGCAGAGTAAAAAAGCTCATCAAACTTTCCTGTCCCACCTCAGAGAAATTCCCTGGCTCTCCCCAGAACTAAATGAACCAAAGCAAGGCTGAGATGCTGTTCTATGGCGGAAGGAAATGCTATGGTGGAGTTTTCTTCTCCCATACCTCTCCCATGACTAAGGAGTCTCACCTATGGATTAGGTCTGTGTCTTTCTTTGAAGCCTCCTTGGAGTCCTTCATCTCTGGCAGCCATGTTACTATTTGTAGCCAGATACATGACAGATGCCCCATATCTGCAGGTATCCATGCGCTCCTGATCTGGGGGGTGGTCTAAAAGCTTGGCCTAAATTTGCTCTCCAGGCTCTCTCTGCATTGGATGGAGATAAATAGGCACCTGCAGAGAGCAACTTGTCTGCCCTAACTTAGTCAGCTTTTCTTTAAGATGAGAGCTGCTGCAGCAAGCAGAGTGTCTTCAGTGCTCTTGCAAATCAATAGGATTGGCCAGACCTTTGCATCAGCCTGTACTGAGATGGAAACTGGAAGTGGTGCTTTCAACTACACTACTATAAATATAGGAACATAAAATGGCTCTGTTGGATGAGGCTGTTGAACTCACTGTCCTGCCTCACAGTGCCAAAAGGTGGTTGCCTAGGAAAGGCTGTCCCATACAGTGGTACTTCCCCAAAATATATTCCCGTGCTCCAACACTGCCATTCAAGAACTTTATACCTAGAGATGAGGGTCTTTGCATTTCCTAACCCATGCTGAGTTTCCTTTCTATGAACCAGTCCTGCTTCCCTATAAGCTTCCATCCTCCTGAAGCAAGGAGATCCCCAGTTCATTTCCACCACCAATCAGGCACTCCACCTCCTCTGGTCTGCTCTGAACCTCTTGCCTGGGCAGCTTCGCTAGATGTCCGTTGTCTAGACTAGAAGAACACTTACATGGTTGTAAATAGCATTTCTCTCCACACACAACATAATTTGTCCCCATTTGAGTATCATACACTTTGTTGAAGGAATTCCAAGTTTGTTTCTGCTATGTGTTAGCTTGGACTTCCTCCACTTCCCTGGAGTTGAGGCACTAACCCGGCATGTTTCAGGATCATTGTTTGTGGTGGCCCCAAAGTGGTAGGGCGAGGTGTGTGTTCTGCCACCCTCTGATCCATCTTGGGAGGGAAATGGCACGGCTCAGCTCCGCTATTTAATTAGATATAAAATCAGCACCACTAGAAGGGTCCAAGGGCAGATTAACCATTGGTCCTGATCTGATTTGTTACTGTTTATTGAAAACGTGGACCAGCTGCACGGTGAAAGCCTTGCTTTGTCAATAAATCCCGGACACAATGGACTGCAGGAAAGGGAAAATGATCCGAGGAGCCTGGGCAGACGGGGGAGACGGCTTCCGCTCTCCTACGGCAGCCAATTGCCTGGATCAGGCCTGTGATGTTTAATTCACAAATGTGCAATCTTTAGCTCCTTTTACGTGTCCCCGGGCAGTCTCGTAGACACCACCTGAAGTATATTAGAGCCTGGTTGATTATGGGTCTACTCCAAAGCCCTCTGAAGTCAGTGGGAGTCTTTCCCCTGACTTCACTGTGTTTGGGGCAGGCCCTGGATGAATATCCCTCGGGTTAGACAGTTTAATCATCCATTCAGCAGTACACAAAGCAGATCACATACACTTTCAGCCTGCATTGTACGATGTTATGAAACGAGAAGATTATTTGATATGATTCAGAGATAGCTCAGGTATAAGGTAAAAAAAAAAAACAACCAACCCACCTTTGATGTTTTACATTACACTTCAGTTATTCCTTGAGGGGCAAATTCTCGTCACCTTACCCAGGTGAATATTGCAGTCGGTAATTTGGTCAAAAACATTCCATCAACCTTCTTTTTAATAGCAAATGTTGGGAGGAGGGTGTTCAGCTTGATAAGAGAGTTCTGCCAAAAAGAAGGAAAAAGAAAAGATAAATCCATGTTTTTCTTCTTTCAACTCTCAGGGAAAAAAAAGAATTGGGATCAGAACTCTGTTTTGGAGGGATTTTCTGACAGGACAATAAAACTAGTCTCGTTTTTTGCCAAAGCCTAAGGAGAAACAACAACTTCCCAACTATTGCAGTCTCCATCTGGCACAGCTATTTCTAGCTGAGGGATCAGCCATCCAGGTACCATCAGCCAGGCCTGATTCTCATCTTGCCTCTCTTGGGTGAAGCTACAAAATGAGGCTTTGTCCCTCTTATTTTATGTCCTGTAAGAGTGAGACTGGCAGGACCACCTCCCATGAATGAGCAGGGTGGAATTCAGGTACATGACATTCAAAGTCAGGTGAAGGACTTGTGGGGCCTTATCTCAAGAAGTCTGATGAAGATTTTCTGTTGCTAGAAATAGGAGGGCAAGGAAAGGATATCTGTAGTTTCCTTGAACACTACTACATCTTGTGAACTATTCCTAAAGATTTCATGGAAAAATCTCCCTCAATCAGCGTAAAAAAGGCAATAAAGCCTTCTGTGCAGGTACGATGTGCTGTGGCCAGCTTTCACGGACTTCTCACCGCCAGGGCAAATCAAAAGCCTCCTCCTTCAGAGGAGTTGCAACCCACAGTCCATGGCCAGTGGCGGTAACTGAAGCTCTATTTCCAGAAGAGTTGGCGGGCGATGAAACCCAGCACGGATGGCTGTGTTCTGCCTCTTGAGTCCCCTCCCACCACCCCACAATAGACTTGGTGTTGCTGGGGGTGGGGGGTTTAACTTCACTGGCACAAGAGTTTCCTTTGTTGATGGGAGCTGGGTCTCCTCTAGGGGACTGGGCTGATCCAGCTGTACTGGCAAAGCCTTTGTAATGTGGAGTAGCTCAAGTGCAGACCTGCAGTGGGTGCCTGCCTGAACCTTTGCTGGCATGTCGATAAGGCCAGCGCTGAGCAAAGTTAAACGACCCCGTGCTGGAGAAGTGCCACACGTAGGAGCCAGCGAGCATCTGTGTTACTGATCCAGCGTGTCTCTTGGAATGCCTTTGGACTGTACTTCTTTCCAAGCAGGGACTGCTCTTTTTAGATGTTGTGTGTGCTGGAAGAGCTGCAGTCCCTTGGCTGGGAGCGTTGGATGGTACAGACAGCACAGGGCAGAAGTACCAGGCAGTTGTGCTTGCAGTCATCAACACAACCACGGTTTCGTATCGAGTATGATATGAATCGTGCTGCTCTTCATCTGTCTTGCCCAGTTGAGGTGACATCTTTCTAGATATCTAGAAAAAGTGGAGAAACCAAGCAAAGGTGAGGCTCCCTGTGATGCTTAGCTTTAGCGTCCAGCAGCTGGGATTTGTGGGCTCCCAACTACCCCCACGAGATCACTGCTCCCTCAGAGCCAGAAGAAGTCATTTTACAGGATGACTCCTATGGGTGCCAGAGCAAAGAGGACAGAGATCTGAAGTTTAAGCCTCTCTCCAAAGCAAGGACATTTTTCTGCTGACTTCCCTGGGAGCTGGCTAGGCCCTGGGCTGCTGGGCTATCACCTGACCCAGGCTGCGAAGAGGCTCATTGTCATGGAGAACTGCTCATCCCAGGCACGGCCTTGGCATTTGGAGGGGAGTGGGGGCTCTCAGGGTGGGACCAGCAGGCTAATTGCCTTTGTCTTCTCCCTCCTTCAGTGGGGGAATCACAGTAAATCCCCAAAGCCCATGACAATAGCCCTGCTGCTTTTAAGTGCCTTTCATTAAACTCAATCCTCTTGCCCTCCCTCTCTCAAGATTTTCTCAAAGAACGGTCTCTTTTAATGACAAAAGGAAACCTAAAAGGCTGCCATTAGCTCATTCACTTGGCTCCTCTCTGCAGACTAGGTGTCTATTCACTGAAATCTACTCGAAAGTGTCACTTGGGCAGGTTGCTTTATCATGGGCACACCAGCCTTCGGGGTAGTGTGTCCGCAGAGGGGCCACAGCCCCTGGATCCAGCCAAGGGCTCACTTTCCCTGGAGGGAGCAGGATTTGGTGCTAATGGCAGGAAAGGTGCATCGAGGACAGTTAGACCTGCCAGAACCTCCCTAGAGCTCACCACCATTCCTCAGAGCGGGGCTGTAGCACTATGGAATCCTCCCCTGGCTCTGCTCAGGCAGGTTCTGGCTATGCCACCATCCAACCAACGTGGCGTGAGAAGGTCTGTTGAGTAACGGGATATTTGCTGAGGTCATAGTGCCAGAGGAAGACCACACAGCAACACAAATTTGTCCCCCGATTAGTGGTCCTCAGGAGCAAACGTTTATGGGTACTGTCTGAAGAAACATACACCTCATGGAAGTGGCAGAGGGCAAATCCTGAAAAGCGGGTAAACCCTGGAACAAATCTGGGTGGAAGGACATGAGCTGGACGCATGCAAGTGTCCTACGTTGGCCCACTGCTTGCTAAGGTCTGACAGACACAGGCTGGTGAAGGGGTGAAATGGTCACTTAGATACACGAGTAAGCAGTTTCTGGTTTATTTAAGGACTGGCTCTAAATCTTTTGAAGGTGTCGGGAATCCCTCCACCACTTTTAGATCAAACTTGGCAGCCCAAAATCCAAAGGAAGCTATTCCACACCTCCTGTGACTGGGCTCGAGCAGGACAAGACTGACCACCTTGTCTTTTTTTGCTAGCGGTGGTCTGCCCTTTCCCTCCCATTATCGCTACCACTGCATCACCTGAGACACAATTAAAAATCAAGACATGGAGGAATTACCCCTAAAGCCAGGAAGATGGTATCTGTGCTGGGAAGGGGTGAGCGAGAGAGGGATGAGATGAGGCAGGAGTCGCCACCCGCCCACTGGTCTCAGCTATTGCATAAATGGCGGTTGGCCAGTGCTGGGGCAAGTCCTTGGTCCCGATCCCAAGCACATGGAAGTCATCTGACGTTTCGTCAGGGCTTCATTACATTTTGGATGAGACCAGCGGTTTGTCTTGCATCACCACCCTGTATGTCATGCAGGTAGCCAGTGAGGAGGCGCTGCCATTGCGCTGCCAAGAATTTTGTGTTCTGGATAGCCTGCAGGGATGGCCTTACATCACGGCAGATGCCTGGATGTTAAACAGCTGCAATTTCATGCTTAACTTCATTACTGATGCTGCACTCCTCACGGAGACAATTTATATTAACGCTCTACCCGTGCACGCAGCGCCCAACAAAGAGCTTATGCTAACAACGGCAAGAACCGGGAGTCGGTCGTTTTGCCCAACGGCTGCGCTAGGATGGAGCCTCCTTTCCCAGCAGCATGAATCCGTAGGGATTCCCAGGAGTGCCCGTTTCCAGCGGCCACTCTGCTGACAGGTCCCACTTCCCGACACCAGCAGGTGTGATCCTACTCGAAATACTGACCAGCCAAGCTCAGGCCGCGTACCTCCGGCTGGCACCACGCTGGAACCAGCCCCGCTTCTTTTAGTTCCGCAAGCTTTTATTTTTTTCACTAAACCTGGCTGGAAAAAGGACGGTTCTCATTCAGACCATTGACAAAAACAATCAAAGCGGCCCCGAGCGCCCGCTCTGCGCAGCGAGACCGCGAGAGGCTGCAACTCAGCTCCAACGTGTCTCCTCTGAGCCCCGAGCAGGTTTTTTCTCTCTTACCGCGCAGATGAAATAGTTCATAAATCTTTGCACCTTTTATCCCAAACCGCCTGAAAGCAAAACCTGCCTCCCACAGGATTTTAAAATACCTCAAAGATACCAAGGAACAACCAGGCAAAAAAAAATTAAAAAAAATCTAAGAATTGTTAACATTTTATTCCCAACAGCTGTTCAGCCTGAAAAGTTTCATTAATACACTAACAAACAAAAAAAATAACCAAACCAAAACCAACGAAAACAAATTCGAAACAAAACAGCAACAACAAGAAAAGAAGGGGGAACGAAGTGAAATCAAACTTTAACAAAGTTTAAAACACATTATAAATAAGTACAGCTCCAGAGCATAATTTACAAATATAAAACCACATAGAAACATATGTACAGGAGAGTTACATTACGTACAAATATGTATAAAAATACCCCAGTGTTTATTCTCGTGCTAAAGCTGCGCGGCTAGAGTTATCTTTGGTACTAAGCTTGGGGAAAATGCTCGTTCCGCGAGACGTGGCCCTGGCTGTACAACACGCCAGACGCAGGAAGGCCAGAGAGAACCTCCGCGCGTGCCGAGGCGGTTTCGGGTGGGTGTTCACCCAGAGAATCCCCCCCTCCCTCCCCGTGCGTTGCATATTGCAGGACCAGGGCAGAAAGCAAGGGCTTACAGAGGCAACTGCTGGCAGAAGAGGTTTTTAATACATTGTACAAGGCACTTCATAAGAAATCTCTTCATTTGTATTTTTTTTTTTCTCCTGTTCTCTCCTAAGACTCACTGGATGTCTACGCTCGGCTCTTGCTGATACCGCTTTACGGTTACTGATTCTACATTCAGGATTAGAAACCTCTGAAAACGTTAACTCGAGTTCGCTTTCGCCTGCAGAACTTAGACGGCAAGCCACCTAAACCACCTAACATTTTCCAGGATGAGGAAAAGACTTTGCATCTGCCTTCTGCTGGTGTTTAAGGGGTGTTCTTATTCTGAAAGGTGAGAGAGCTGTCCTCCTGGAAGAACTCCTGGGAAGTGTCCACATTGAAATGCTGTTTGCAAAAGCGTATGGTCCTCCGTGCTGCCAGACACACCTGCAACTCCCATTCCCCTTGCAGCGCTCGCTGGCCAGCGGCCCCAGCACCCTACACCTCCGTTCCATCCCGGGTGTAGATGAGGCTGTTAACCGTGAAGTTGTAGTAGTGGTTGTACTGGGCTCCCTGGCTGCTGCTGCTGGGATGGAAGGAGCTGTAGTAGGCAGGGGAAGGTCCTGCAACCCGCTGCAGCTGGTCTGGTGAAGGCACCTCCTGAGAAGAGCTGCTGGAAGGGGTGAAAGTGCCACTGCTCAGCTGTCCAGCAGAGAAGTTCCTGTGATGCAGGTCACTGCCGAGACCCCCTGTCAGCCGGCTGCCTCCGCTGCTCAGGGAGCTCATGCCGCTGAAGAAGGTGCTGAGGCAGCTAGGGGTGGATGAAATGATACCGGAGGGAGAGGAGCTTTTTGGATGGTCCCTGGCAGAAGGCGAGGGGTCCAGCTCTGGGGGTGGGCTGTTTCCACACGGTTTGCCCGCGGCTGGGATTGGTCGCTCTTCCTCGGCCTTCAGGCCCCCCAGAGAGGAGGCCGCGGACGCGGTCGCAGGGGCGTTGGGCTCAGAGCGCCGCTTGCGTTTGCGACGGAAGTTCCCGTTGTCAAACATCTTCTCACAGTTGGGGTCTAAGGTCCAGTAGTTTCCCTTCCCTAGCGGAGAACAGGAAAGACAAGAGAGAAAGTCAGCTTTTGTGACAGCGAGCCCCACAGCAGAGAGATAAGCAATATCCGTGTCTTGTCTGATGGCCGCAGAACCCACATCTCTCCTACACCTGTTCCTCCTCTGCCTGTTGTCCAGTATAAGCATCCAAAACCCAGCTCCAGGACATCATCACCTCCATTCCTTTGATGCCTAAGTGACCCTTAAGGCCACACGGAGGAGAAGAACCTCCCCATCACAAGGCATAAAGCTCCCTGAAAGATCTGCACCTCTACCTCTGACCTGGCCGAAGCGGATGAGAAGCGGGGGTCCCCTTGCTCTGGCTGCCTTACAGCAAGCAGGGGTGCTTGCAGCCATCTCAGCAGTGGGTGACAAGGTGGTGGCCCTGCCAGCAGCTCAGAAGAGCTGTTGGAAAGCGGGGCTGGTGCAGCCGGGTACACCGAGGGGACCGCAGCGCTGAGCTGTGCGGGCTGCAGACAAGCTTCGTGCGAGAGGTCTGCGGTGGCACCAGCTGTCCCCACGCCCGTCTCGCACATGCCCGGGCCTCACGGGAGCAGTGACCCCCGCAAACGCCCGGGGCCGGCGCGTCCCCTCCCAGCCGGGCCGGGCCGGCGCTGTCCGG
>VZZY01007814.1:59499-177388 GCA_013400335.1 Eurystomus gularis | reverse complement strand
GCCCGCCCCCCGCCCTCTCTCCCTACCCCCCCCCTCCCGGTGCCGTCCCGGGGGTCTCTCCGCGCTGCCCCGGCGCTCAGCGCTCTGCCTTTCCCACGGCCGCGGCCGCCCCTGATCCCCTCAAGCCCCGAAACTGAGCTCCGGGGCAGACGGGCATCGCCGCGGGTGCCCCGACGGGAGCGCGGAGCGGGGAAGTTCGCTCGAACTCGGGTTGTGCCTGAGCGCTTTGGCCGCCCGGCAGCCGGGGCTGGTTAATTAGTTTTGGGGAAGGAATTGCCCGAAGTTAAACAAACAAACAACACCGGCGTGCTCGGAGGAGAGGGCTGGAGGACGCGGGGCGCGATTTCATGAATAAAAGTTGATTTTCGCCTTCGTGCTTCGGGGGAGCTTGAGGGAAAGCGCATCCTTCTGCCGAGAAAAAGCTGCCGGTGTCCACAGCGATCCCCATGCCCCGAGGTTTACACCGGGACCAGCTCCGGCAAATCCTTCTCGTCCCGGGCAAAGCACAGGGTCGGACCCGCACGTATAACAAGAAAAAGACAGTCAACAGCGCGGGAGAATTTAGAGCGTCTTTCTCAGTCGCTGAGAAGATGCAGATCCCCGGGTCTTAAAGGGGCTGTTAGTTTTCGGCTGGTAACAGTGCCTAAAACTCCAGGTACAGATGCGAAGCCCTCTCCCCAGGGTTGCCAGCGCCGGGTGTCTGGGTTTGACATCAGGATTTTGGGGAGAGAGAAACGTTTGGGAAGAGTCTCCGCGTTTTATGTCTTCGATAAAACAGTTACAAACACAGAGGTCCAGCAGCGAAGCTGAGTCGGGGCAGCTTTGCCGGGCTACCTCCAATCCCAAATTTTTATCCCACGTGTGATCTGAGCAGGGGTGGAATAACTGGGGGATTTTCACCATCATATTTCGTTTTAAAACAAGTGGACAGACCGTTTGGACACAGAGAATCACTTAAAATTGAGTGCAAAAAAGAATTATGGTTTTGAATTTACACCATTAATCATAAGGGGAGGCTTTTTTTTGTTTTGTTTTTCTTGTGTGTTTTGAGTTTTTAAGGGGTTGGATTTTTTTTTCCCCCTCTTGTTATTTTGTTTCTGTCACTGTTGCTGCTACTGATTTTATTTTTCAGCTTTTGGGGAAAGAGCTTACCCTGTGTATTTGGATAGCCAGAACAGCAGGAGAAAATGTTACATTTTACTTCTCAAGGTGCCTTTTCCCTTCTCTGCTTCCTTGCCTTTATTATTTATAACAGCTCCGCATCTCGTTGGAGAAGGGTCACACTGGAAAACGCTGATTTCAAGTCTGACCACACAACAGGCATCTAGACCGCGCAGTTTATGGGGAAATCGCAGCTAGAAAGGACATCTAAAGGACAAGAAGCAGGTAGATTTTTAAAAAGCAACTTCCCTCTGTGTTTGAAGAGCTAAGCCGAAAAGGTTATTCTCTAAAATTACAACAAATCTATGTTTTTCCGTTTGCTCGAAAACTCCACGATCATTGCAGGAGGGAGGGGAGCAGCCAGTGGTATCACCGAATCGGGATTTTTGCTTCAGGGATTTTGATGTATTTGGGCAAAGGCAGAGCCATCTAGAGGAGCAGCCCGGCTAGGACGTGGTGGGGAAGGCAGCTTCCCTCAGAGGCTTCCCAAGCTGCCTTCCAGTTTTCTGTAGTTGATTTCTCTGCTTCCAACAAAGGAAACGGGAGAGAAAACACGGCTGAGTTAGCTCCAATAAAAATCCGCGTCCTCAGAAAACTCCAGCTCGCTTTACCAAATAGTTAGGAATGTCAAACGAAAATAGCTTTAGAGAGATGATTACATAGCTGGGATGGCACAAATGTGCAAACCAACGCTTAGTTTAAAGAGTGGAGAGAATAGAGCTTTGATGGTGTGATGGCTGTAAATATGTTCAATTTTCTTAATGCATTTTTCCTGCCATGCAGTGTTGCATCGAAACACCTTCAGCTCTGTTGCTGTTCCCCTCTGCCAAGGCATGAGGAGAGCAGCATAAAGAGGCCAGCGCTCTGCCTCTCTGCTTTCTAAGTGCTGCTTTTTTTCGGAGAGGTCTGGGAGATGTTTGCCTTCCAGAAACACACCGAGAAGCCGGCAAGCGAGGTGCCAAAATCTAAACTGAAAATAAAACTGCCAAAACTGAAATTAGTTTGAAGGTAAGAGTCTGAAGCTACTGTCCATCACTGCGAGCAGGTTCAGGGTTGGTCTTGAGCAACGCCGTGAAATTACTCTGTTATTTACCAGGTCTCTGGGACATTCGTTAGCATTGGCACTACAAGAGTGGCAGTGAGGTCTGCCAGGTAGAAGAACCCATGGGAGTCGGGGCTGAACCATATCCCCAGCCAGCTTGCAAGTATGTGCAAACCACTCCAGCCAGCTGCCTCAGAAAGTGTTTCAAGACTTCTTGAGGAAAAGTGCTGCAGGAGAGCAAGATTCTCCGCATCTTGCCTTCTCCGAGCTACGCCTTTCGCTTTGGTGTTGCGCCTGTCCGTGTTGTGCACGTGGCAAGCGCTTTTCCCCCTGCTAGGAAGACACGGTCTTTGCCTCTAAGGCCCTGCTTCTCTGAACATGTAGGTACAGGCTTAACTTTCCTGTTGTGAATCTCACGTGTGTACAGCTGAGGACGGAAACCTGAAAATGCTTCAGAGCTGAGCAGCCAGCCTTGCAGTGGGAACTGATACCTGCACCCACCTGAGGCTCTCTCCATTTCCTGAGGACTCCAAGGTCTAGGCACAAGGAATGTGTTGGAGAATCAGGACCTAATAGCCTATATTGGCTGCTATTGACTTTACAGGAGGGAGAAACCAGGATCTCTTCAATGGCTCTGAATTGCTGCAGTGAAGCAGGAACCACAGGTTTGGTTTGTTTCGGCTTCGTTTGCAATATAAGTCTCACTTTCTCCCTAGGGCTGGCAAGGCAGTAACTCTATGGCCCACATATAAAAGACTTCTTCATGTGCAGATTGTATCTTTCTCCAGAGTCATCAATGAACTTGGGAATGAGTTCTTCACCTTCTGGGGCAAGACAGGAGAATCTTCTTTCTTGCAGTGGTCCAGGACTGTGGCTCCACTCTCAAGAATATAAAAGAATTTATTAAGAACAGCTCAAATTAGATTTAGGTTGTAGTACCACTCCCTTATTTAAAGCTAAGCCTATTCCTTCCTAGACTGGGTTCCTATAATATGCTCTAAGAAAGTCTCTTTTTTTCACTCACCCTCTGATTTGTCCTGGGTAACAATGGATGAATTTGGAAAGGATGTTCTGTGGACGTGTACACAGGTCAAGGTAATTTTTATCCCTTACCTAAGGAGAATAATGTATATTCCTCCCTCCCTGTACCTATCTATTGAACTGAAGCTCAGGTGATCAGATTTTGCCAGCTTACCTGATAAGAAGATCTGAGGTTTTCAAATCTTCCTTGATTTTTCAGACCCTACAACATTTCCTGGGGAGATGTCCTCCTTTTCAGGCTACTGACAACAGGTTCTATTTGGTTTTGTTTCTCCTTCACGGTCTCCATAAAAACACTGCAGGCTGCAGACCGAGGGTTAGTGTTTTGGAACAGCAAATATTTTCCCAGTGCATTTATATGGTGCTGAGTGTGATGGAGCCCCTCAACTCCACCACAAAGCAAGGAATAAATCATCATTTATTGCAAGCCATAGTTACTCCATCACTTCAGGCTGTGGTGAGCAAACACCACTACAGAAAGCATTTCTGCTCTGTGTCCACTCCTGGCTGCTTTTTCTGGCTGCCGTGCTTGCACAAGTGTTTCTGTGGCTGTGGACTGGGGCACTGATCCAGGTTGAGAAGAACACCCTCTTCCCAATCCTTTTTTTTTTTTTTTTTCCTTTTTTTACCCCCTCAGGTTAGTTTTAATCTGGGCCTGCCTAGCCCCTTCCTGAATGAGAGCTTGTTAGCGACTGATTAGCCAAAGTTTTGATAAAAGCTTCATTGTTGGTAACCTCTGTAAGCGACCCGGAGCTGTGCTCCTAATAAAAGTGGGATTAAATAGACACCTTGGGAGTGAGACAGTTGCAAGTGGGGATTTCAGAGGTTTGGGGGACAAAGGGATGTGGCCAGGCTTCAGTAACTCCGCATATCAGAAGTGATTTTACGAAAACTGGGAAAGAAGCCTGACTTTTGGTTTTGGGGAGGGGGGAAAGAGGAGCCTGGTGGGAGACAGAAGGAAGTCAACTGTTTGCAGGTGGATTAAGCACATGCTCCAGCTGTTTGAAAACACATTTGCAGAAGGTCTCAGCACCCTGCATCCCTCCTGCCTCTCCTTGGGTTTAAGAGTCATTAAAAGTATTTTAAAATCACCGTTCTGATCCCACAAGTTTAATCCTTCCTCATTTTATTTTTTGGAACAATAAAAAAAATCCACCTGACAATGAGGTGTGGCTGACTTGGTAGTATTGGATAGAGGAGTGTTAAGCAGGGGGCTTCATCCCTCCTGCTTCAAGCTAGAAGCTGACCTGGGCTGAAATAAAGCAATGTCTTTGTGCTTTTTACGTCCTTCTGATGTGCAATGGGATATTTGAAATGGATGCTGGTGCTTGGGCCTAGTTGCCCTACAGCCATCATTCCTACAGAGTAAGGTAAAGACTGATATTTTTTGGTCTTAATTCATCTGACTAGGCCACCTCTGCCCTGGAATGAGTGAGTAATGGAAGCAGAAAAGCATAAAGATAAATTTATGGTCAGCTAAGGTAAAAGTGATCGAAACTACAAGTAGATAAAGGCAGTAGCTGCCACCACCAGAAGGAAATGGAGGAGTATTAAATTAATATTTTCTTTCCATGTTTGTCTGGGGGAGAAAATCAGATAGTGTATTAGTATCAGGTGCTGGTGAAAGAGCATTTTGGGCTCCATTAATAACTAGGGATTATGTTAAACAGCAACCACATAAATCAAATATTTCATGATTGGCCAGTCCCAGTAATTCACAGCCAAGAGTTTCAGAACTCTTGGAACCAGGAACATACCGTGTGGGCCATTCAAACTGACTTTTCATTTTGAGACACTAGAAAGATTTGAGAGGACTAAGAAAGCTGATATTGGCTCATTATTTGAAAGGACTGGGCAAATGATTTGGGTACTGCTAAGACTGTCAGCCTGTCACTGTTAAAGGCAAGAAATAGTAGGCATGTCAAATGATGAATTAATTCTTAAAGAAAGGTAGTGAAATCAATGCAAATGAGTGTGCATACATAGAAGTTAGGATTTGCTGCTGTTCCCCAGTAAGCGTGGGCAGCCCTTGATGTAACTGATTTCTGAAGGTACTTGGTTAATACCATCTTGGAGGTGGGTTTTTTAAAAAATTGTATAAAATCAACATGCTGCACATTAAGTGGATCTAACTGGTTAAACAGAGATCTCAGAACGTGCCTGTGACAATTAAATCTTTGAGTCTCTTCTCAGGGAAATCCTGTGGAAACTGTTTTATTATTCTGTTTCTGTCACTGATTTGGGGGGAAAATAAAGAATCAATGTCTGTTGAATGTGTAGGAGTCTAAAAGTGGGGGTATGGAGTGTTCAACAATGAAGAGGACAGATCACTGACATGGAGCTACCTTGATCTCTGCGTGGGAGCAAATGAGCAGGGTGCATTTTGATATGGAGAAGCGAAACGACACATCTAGGAAAAAAATCTGAGCTTGATGAGGTGATGGAGTCCATCTCAGAAATTAATAGTTATTTTAAAAGTTGTCGTGGTTCTTGTGAATAATCAGCTCTTCCTTGTTGTGATCTTGGGGTGAATGAGGCATAGGAGTAAGGATTCATAATAATTTCATACTGGTGCTGTATCAAATTATTGTAGCACCCATAAAAATGTGAGTAGCACAGTAAAGTAACAGGGATGGAGTTGCTTACTATCCAGTCAAACACAAGAGCTATGGGACATCAAATAAAACTGGTAAGGACTGTGTTCTTGAGAAGGTACCACTGCAAAAAATGTGCAACTATGCCTTTAAGCTTCTCAAGGAACTCTAATCACTTACGGGAAGGGAATATTATGGGTGACTTGTTTGCAGTCTATAAATATCTATGCAAGAGCAGAAGCATGAGGATGAAGGACAAAGCTGGAACAGGAATTAGTGGCCAGAACTGAAGCAGGACAGATGAAAGGGGCTCAGTTCAGCTGCTCACTGTGTTCTGTGCTGGAGGATGGAGAAGGTAGAGGCAGTTTTCACAAGCAAGACAGACAGGATAGCAAAACCAAGGACAGCTGGGATAGTCTGAGGTGCTTTGCAGTCTCCCTGGTCTCGCACTGATACTGTTTCAAAGATGACATCTCAGATATCCTGAGGAACCTCAGACAGCTCTAAACACCCTTGTGTGCGACTGAATTAAGTACAAAGTATCATTTTTTGCTATCATGCATAATTATTAGAGCAATTTACCAGGACTTACTGTGGGAGGGTGGTGAGAAACAGGAACAGACTGCCCAGGGAAGTTGTGGATGCTCCATCCCTGGAGGTGTTCAAGACCAGGTAGGATGGGGACTTGAGCAAGCTGTTCTAGTGGGAGGTGTCCCTGCCATGGCAGGGGGGTTGGAACTAGATGATCTTTGAGGTCCCTTCCAACCCAAACCATTCTGTGATTCTCTGACTCTATGAATTTTAAAATCAAGATGGGACATTTTTTTTTCTAATACATTCTTGAAAGATGACAGTTGCTAAGAGAAACCTTAGCCTGAATCCAGCTATATGCAGGTGGGCTGTCCACAGTGATCTCCCATGTCCCCATTTTCCCACTAGCAGTCCTACCTTGAACATTGCACTATACTCCAGCTCCAGACTCAAAGTTTTCCTCAGCTGGTTTGCTGTCTTTGGACCATGTTTAATTTGCCCAGTACAGGCAAGTTCAGTGATATTTCCACCCAGGTTTTATTGCCCAGCCAGGCGGGTGATTTTGGTAATGTGGATACTGCTGTGACGCCTAAGTAAGAATTGCTGTCTCTTGCAAGTGTGACTCTTATGAGAAGGGCTCAACACCTTGTTATCTCCTAAGCCAAAAACCCACTCATGAGAAGTGCTCAAAAGATGCAGAGCCATGTGTGATGAGACCCGCAGGGCTGTGTCTGCCAGGAAGGCTACTGGCAAGAAATGTTTGGAGCTCAGTTTAGTCTTCTTGGCCATGTGGATGCTATCCGATATCTGTAACTAGGTCAGCGTCTGATGAGGGGAAGTGGTCCAGTGAAAGGATTGCTGCTAATGGAAGCTTTGGCCAGCAGAAACAGGAATCTGAGATTGCTTTGGGCAAAATCTCACTGCTAATGTGCAAGTTAAGAGATGCACCAGCATAATACTGTATGCCTTTTGAAAATCAGGTGGATAGACAAGGTAGAGATGCTATATGGGGAAACCTCTTTTTAAGGCAGCGGTGGAAAACTCAAGAGAGGCATCGGCAGGCATCACAGTAGTAAAAAGAAAACCCTGGTCAGCTCAAGCTTTGTCACCTTTCAGAAGTCAGATCTTCCATTTAGGGATGTGGAACAGGTTCTGTAGACATAGGGGTTCCTATGACAGATTACTGAGAAGGAATTTCCTTGATTTCTGTGAAGAATTTCAGGCGACTTTGCTACCAGTCAAGGCATGCCTGAGCCGTACATTGGGAGTGAACCATTCCTGTACCCAGTGACTGATTGGCACATGCCAAAGATTGGCAAAGACAATACTAACCAGGAGAAAATATGGCAAGTGCCTGCGGGCTTTCACAAGGTTCTACAGACTCTACATATGCAAAAAAGAGGTGCAAGTGCAAACTAAACAGGCAGCAGCGCTGAAAAGCTCTGACTGGCATTTAGGAAAACCAAAATTAGCAAGCAGAGGAAGAGCAAGTGCTAGACATCCCCTGGAGCAGTGGTCTTCTGCAGTCATAACCTCATCATCTGTCTCAACGGCATTTCTTTAACGTGGCTTAGTGAGGAAGGAAGCAGGCAGCCACTGAGCCTGAGTGTTGGAAGACATTCTACACCTGGCCAGTACTAAGCAGAAAGCACAGGCAAAAAGACAGAGCCTCAGCAGGTATACCCAGTGCTGGGCAAAAGTCATAGAGCAAGGGCAGTCCAGGAGAACTGGAAGACAGAAAGGAGAAGTGGAAGGAGAAAAGCAAGCCAGCATGAAGCTGTTCTTGTGAAAGTCCAAATCGAGATGGTCTTCTATAATAGACACTAAGGAAGAAGAACTAGTGTATCCTCAACAACATTAATGTTGAGGAGAGCTCCCTGTTTTCAGAAAAGGACAGGCTGAAGAGATGGGTGAAATATTGCCAGAGTTTTTTACAGATGACTGATCAAGAGATGGAGAGATTCTCGGTGTTTGGGAGATTATAACGCTTCAGGAGCAGGATGACAGGAAGAATCTTGCTAGAAGAGACTGCAAAAAAGGGTCAGGAGACTGAAGAAATCTGAGGGGCTGAGAATGGACTGATGGGGCTGTAGCATGGGTCATTGACCAAGCCAGGCAATTGCATGTTACCAGGAAAGAAAAAACTCTCTAAACACGGAAAAGTAAGTGAATTCTCACAATGGTGACCTTCCAAATTCTGTGCGTTTCCTGATGCCTAAACAAATTCCTCACTGTGTTCCTTGCTGGAGGATTCAGAAGGTAAATTTAGTTTCCACAAAGCAAGAGGGACAGTATAACAAAACCAGCGCAAGAGGCTGGTCACTGGCAATTTCAGAGATATCAAGAAGAACTTCAGTTGCACAATTTCAAAAAGTCATTTGACCCGGTGTGTTGCAATAGGTGTGTGGGGTGTCCTAGGGCTATATGATATGTGTAAGAAGCTGCTGAAAAACATTATGAAGAGGTGAGGTCAGCAGTCCTGGTCAAGAGCAAGCTGAACAACTGGTTCAACACAATGACTGGTAGCAGCCAGGGTGACTTGATAATTTGCAGTAACTACTGGAGCTGTCTGTAGAAAGTGAAGGATGGAGTTACAGTCACCAAAGACTTTGGGCAAAATCAGAGAAGGAGATCAAAACCCTGAGGATGATCACACCTTCAGTGGTGGTGCCAGTTCATCAGATGTGCCAGGTCAGGCTGCTGTGTCCCATAATGAATGGTGCAGATCAAACACTGGCATGAGCCAGACAAAGACCAGGAAGAAAGGGAGAAAGGATGAGAACTACACAGGCAGGTAGCAGCTGGGTGGACAAGATGCACAACCTCACTTATCTGAGAAATTCCACCACACAGGACAACAACAGATCCTACTACAGAGATCTGAAGGAGAATGTAGCTGGCACTCATGGACATAGATCATCTAAAGCAGCCGTGAAAAGACACAGACAAATCATGGAAGCAAAAGTCAGGCTTCTCAGTAGGTCCCTGTCCTTGCTCTATGTGCAAAGAAATGGACAGTCAGGAAGGCAAAAGAAAAAAAGAAAGACAGCTGGTCTTTGCAATGAAAAGTTACAGGTTGTGAGACCATGTCTGAAAGGGGACAGTCAGCAGTAGGATGTCAGAGAGGGACGGTCACCTGTGTGAGGAAGCTCTGGCCTGGATAATGACTTCCAAGGTACTCTGTTCTTTGTTCTGCTAAAGGGAAGGGGATTAAGATCCTGGTGGTGGAAGAAATGAGAATATTGGTTTTCATTTTGATTTTTTGTTTTCTTTTACTGTTTTTTTCAACAGAGGTGTGGGCCCCTCTGTACTGAATTACACCTGCCTCTGTAAGCTGCTACTTCGTAATCTTCCTTCACAGACCCTTTGGATCTGCAGTCTGTGGATTGGAAAGGTAGATGATGTAAGAAAATGAGTCTGTATTTGCTGAACACCGTGGAGCACTTGAGAATGACTTGTACCTGTCCTTTATGGCTGTTAGTCTGCGGGACATAAAAATAAAGGGAAAACCTCTCTGAAAATGGAGATGGCAAAGACAAGAGAGCTGAGAGGAAAAAGGGACAGACGGAAGGTTTATACATGCATCAGTTTCAAGTTCATCCTTGAGCAATGAAGCCACTTTGAGTTTCCAAACACTGGACCTGTGACACCAGGTGACTCTAATGGGCTGGGCAGACAAAGCCCTGCCAGACAGCAACCAGCACCAAATGTGCAGAAGAAGAAGAAGCAAAACTCAGATTTCCAGCTCTCCTCTTGCTGGGTGATATGGCTCTTGACAAGTCAGGAGGTTTCTGCAGAGCGGTGAATTCATGTTGCATAGTCCCAAAGTTTTGGATGAGATCCCTAAAAAAAAATAATAATCAAAGGTGCAGGATGGAGAGAACCAGATGATTTAATCTGGGTTGTAGGAAGGGTGAGTGAGATAGAGGTGATTGAGCAGCATCAAAGGATGACGATCAATTTGAATTTCCCCAGAAGTGATGTTGATGCCTGTGCTGCTTCTCCCTGTGCTTTTTCTTTAATTAAATACTGAATGTTCCATTAGTAGTTGGAATAACACGCTGTTCTTGGGGAAAAGAAAACCCAAGTAATCCCTTTATCTGCTAAAATAGATGATTTCTAGTAGATTAAACAATGGCCTTTCAGCTACCAGAGCATAGTTCAGGCCATAATTGAAGTCCTCTCCTTGGCCTCTCCTCGGTCCCTCGCAGCCAGTAGTCCGTAGAGCCCCATCATCAGAGATAACCTCAGTGACTCTTGTCTCCAGTGAGTGTTTCTCCAGATGAGGAGATTAGTCAGAGATAAAGCATATTGCCTGAAAATAATAAGCGATTACGGTCCTGGACTGTCTCTCCACATTCATTTCATGCTGGTTAACCCTTGCAAAACTGGCTGCTGGTAGAGTTTAGGTCTTTAAAGAGGAGGGAGGGTGAAGGAAGGTTTCCCATATCTAATGGAAAAGGAGAAATTTTGCCTTTTGTTTCCTGTTTTTGCCCTGGGCAGGGATTTCTGGGCTTGGCAGGAGGCACTCAGCTTCTCAAATTGCTACAGTCCATGGGTCCATGGAGGAGCTGAAGCTGTGGCTTGCAGTGTCGTCACAGGGTGCCACCACCCTCTGCCTCCTCATGCTGGTCAGCTTGAAGTTGTGAGGCCCTAAAAATTTCTCACAAGTCATCCACCATTTACTTGATAGCAACTTAAAAAAATACTGGGTGCCCAGTATATGCAGACTGGCTGCATTTCCACTGCTGCATTAAACAGGACCGGGTCGTGGGCACTGCCAGTGACCTCAGGTAGTCCATGATGTTGATTCATTAGCATGGGCCAGACATATTTTGGGGCTAACAGTACTCTCGCATACCCAGGCATGGCTCAGAAGCTATAAACTTCTCAGTGGGCAGTTTCCATGGGACCAGTCTCAGCTGAGAGTGCTGGCTGGGCTGTGCAGATGTGAGCTCAAGGCCAAAAAAGAGTCCCCAGTATTTTTTTCCAGCATGGTTGTAGCTACTCTGACTTGGCGACACAAACCCATTTATAGCTTCCATAGTCATTCATCAACAGGAGATCCAGAGAAATAAAAAAACCTTACAAGGTTTTATAGCAAATTGTCAACAGGTCTAGGAGAAAAAAAATGAACATATTGTGGTTTTCTAGAAATTCAGGTTGGTTGCCTAGGTAGGATAGAGAGGAGAAATGTAAAAGAAAATTAAGGTTGAAGAAATGCCTTGAAATCTGCTTATGAGGCATTGCACTGGGAACGAGCTCCCATGCTGCAGAAAGCAAGTGTCCTGATGGGAAGATCTTTTCCTTGGTCTCCCTGCAAATATTGCAGGTGAAGTCCTGGCCCCATTCACGTCACTGGGAGTTTTGTTAACGACTTCGTTAGGACCACTGCCATTTCATTCATAAAAGGCGTCTTCCCAGCTCTTGTGCCATTACAGCATCCTCTGTCTGTCATCAGGCTGGTCTCTGTGAGTGAGGGACGAGCGGGTTCATCCTTCTTCCTCTAAATGCTTCATCAGCCGCTCCCTTGAAAACTGTAAATAAAGGCCGCTGGGGATAGCTTTTCTGCTTGACCCCTCACCTGAAATGAAAATAAAGGTGACTGAATTTCATCCTGACGCGGAGCTCCTTCCCGGGCTGGCTCTTTCCCGTAGCTGTTGACAGTTGCCTGCCAAGCCCCATGGTTACCTTTGATTTTGCCGTAATGACATCTCAGTACTTAGGATGGCTCTGGGACTATAATCCTCTCTGCAGCCTTAACCAATTTATGGGGTAACCTGAGACCAGGCTCTCACTTCCCCCTGATTTTGCCTCTTGTTAACACTCACCAAAGGTATCAACAAACTAAATGTAAAAGGTAAATTTTATTGCATGCCGAGGGTTGGCAAATATCTGCATGCACGTCTGCTGTAAATCTCTGCTTGTAGAAGGTAGCTCCCAGTGCTTGCCACATTAATACTGCACAGTATTTTATTTCCCCAAAGTGTGCTGCTAACACAAATGCTTTGTTAGCAAATCCCAGGCAGCGCTCCAAGGAGCTGTTAAGAGCAGAAGTGAAGATTCAGCAAAGTGGGATTTATCCACAGTTTTTGCCACAGATTTTCTGTATGATCTGTAGTTGCTTTGTCTCAGAGTGCTTCATCTTTAAAATCCTTCCAGTTAAAGTCCTTTATCTGTCTTGTGCATTTAGACTGCAAGATTTTCAGGGCCAGGGCTTTTTTGTTTGCATAACAGCTTTTATAATAACTCTCCTCTGATCTTTAGAGGACCTACCTGTGTGTGTATAATACAGTTACAAAAGAGCAGTCTCCACTTCCTTGCAGTGAACGATCCTGGCATTAGAGGAGAACACAGGTCCTGGTCCTGCTCCCTAACCTGTATTAATTGGCTTTTCTAAAGGAAATCTCAGAGCAGATGATTTACACAGTGGCGGAAGTACAAGGAGGATCCCCAGGGAAAGCAAACACTTGAGACTTCAAGGTGGGATGATTTCGGTGGCACACTTCTCTAATGACCATCTGATCCAGGAGGTGCCCGCTTCCTAAGCACAGATCAAAGACAAAAGGTGACTTCTGAAATGACATGCAACCACCTCTTGCATTGCTTAAATTCTCTCCTTCTGCTAGCGTTTGATCTCACTTTACTTTTCCTGTCACTGGAAGCAGGTGGTTGCTTTATTCTCTGTGACAAGTTTAGATCAGCTGAACAGCTAATGGCTGCAGTGGGAAAACCTCCCAGTTGAATATCATCCATCCCAAACCTTGGTGCAGCCAATGGAAAGACTCGTCTTCATGGTAGACAGTTGTGGATGAGGTCTAGATGAGCTGATTTGGAGTGGTTATTATCCCACTAGACTTGCCTTTAAGAAGTAGACGTGATTGTATAGCAAGGTGAGACTCAAGGAAAGTCCAGCTGGCTGAAACCCATGAGCTCCTCCAGACGTGTGGGCATATGGCTTAAGGATTTTCCATTATATGTTCTAGATGCACATTTCCCATATATGTATTGCCAACAAAAGCACACTGCTGTGCCTGCAGCTTGGAGCTAGTTACCGATGTTGCATCCTAAACCAACAAAAACTGTAATTCAGGGCTCTCAGCTCTGTGGCTCCACTAACTGCTGGTGAAAATACCAGGCCATCACGAGATCTGAGATGAATGATAAGTCAAACCAATGTCATATTATTACATTAGATCAAGAGCCTCCCCAGGACTTGAGTCACTTGCATGCACTGTTCTGAATTTCATCTGTCATTCCTATTTGTCCATAATGCAAGGTGCTGCTCTGCAGTACTCCTGTGAGCCTACCTCTAATTTTAACCTTCTTCTTCCAAGGGGGGAGAGAAGCAGAATTTACCTAACAGGCAAGCTCTTAACAAAGCCTGGGATATCTGATACACATAATGGTCCCAGAGGCGTGTTTACTTTGGACTGAGTGAGTGAGTGAAAACCATTTTGGAAGGACTTTTTCACCTCTAGCAACTTAACCTAACGAGGAGAAAAGTGATGTGGTTAAAGGGCTATTTAAACAATGGCATTAGGGAGCAGATTTAGGTTCTCCACAATACATATATGTATTTGCCTTACACAGGTGCATAAATATGCATTGATTTGTATCACAGGATACATTGCATAGATAGTGATGAGATTTCGGCCATCCTCTGCTGATGGATGCTTTTCTGGGGGGCAACTGTGAGCAAACAGCTCATTGTTTTAGCAGGCTACAGTAGAACTGCCCAAAGATGTGGGACGCCACTGCTGAGTTTACCAGCTGCCCTTGTCTTCTGTGGAGAAGAGTGTCTGTGCACCAAGGAGTTTGACTTTGAAGGCTCAGTCCTGGAAGTGGCTGGAAGAGAGCTACAGGTGCCTCAAGGCTCAAGGATACTACTTATTTCTTATCACAAGATGCCATAAATGCCCCAGCCAATTTATCAAGAAAACTGAAGAGAAGCATGAAATAAATAACTCCATGGGAAACTTCCCCATGCTGGACTGCTGCACTGCCATGAAAGTTCATGTTTTTAGACCCAAATGGATGACTGACCTCATGCTGACAGAATGGGCTGTCAACACTCGTCCCTTGAAGAAGGGTCTCTCCTTTGCGCTTTGTCTCCTCATGGTGATAACCTGAATGGAGATTCACAGATTATGCCCAGCCTCTTTCACGCGATGGGGGTCCTGCTTACCAATCACCACCCTCTTTCAACATTCTCACAGGGGCAATGAATCTTATTCCGAGACCAAAAAGCACTTGTCAAGAGCTGGGCTGACAGGGAGGTGTGTCCTCCTTGGCCATGTTTTCTTGCACTGAGTTGTTAATAGCGGAGATGGTTCACCTGAACCCTGCCGGTACCCGGTGCAGTGCCTTGCAGAAGAGTAATACAGGCTTAGATAACACCCTTGCCATTTCACAAGTGCAAAAAGATCCAAGTGGGAAGTTAGGGCCAAACTGAGGTGAAATTCTTCTCTGTGTCATGTTCTATATGCTACTACAGTCTTATTGAGGCTATGAGATCAACTTTCCAGAGGTACACAGGTACCTCTGAGCACAGGGAAATGTCCAGCAGGATGTCAGGAAGGAGCTGCACAGATCAGGCACACTAATCTCATTGTTTTACATTATAATTAAGGTCCTTGACTTTAATTTAAACTCTTCCCATTTGATTTTAAAGGACCTGAACTCAGCTATCACGCATTTGGGCACAGTGGGAAATTCTCCCAAGGTGCTACTAAAACACATAACTCTCTGCCTTGACAATCTGGTCCCATCTGGCTTGTTGTAATTTCCTTGTATCCATGCACAGAGCATGATGTGGAGAGGTCAAAAGCACCAGCACCCTCTGAAAACCTCCCTGGATGTCTGGGGTGATCATTGCCTTGAGAAACAGGGGCACTTGCATTCAGGTACCTGATTTAGGCTCCTGACCCTGTTGCCTCCCTGGAGTATTGTGAAAATAGACCAATTATTTAAGAGCAATTTTCTCCTGCAGGTGTTTATAGCACAGTGTTGGTCTTCAGCATTAATGTCTGTCTTAGAGATGTGCAGACAGCTGGACAGACAGCAGCCATGCAGGGTACAGTGAGCCCCCTTCAATGAACTGCTCCTGCGGCAGGGAACCTTCAGAAGAACATACAGAAAATATTTACTTGGGGAAGGCGGGGAGGAAAAGGCACAGGAAGAGCTGCCTGGTCAAAAACAACGCTGACAAAGAACGCCATGGCTGAGATTCACAGGTTACGCTGAAGCACTCAGTGCTGCTTTGTGTAGCCCAGCAGAGACTGAATGATCGTGCAGTGGTTAATGCTGTAGGGAAGGGGCAATTCCAGCTTATGTGAAGCCAACACCGATGTCTCCCTCCTGGTGCTTCTCATGAGCAGCCTGCACTGAGCTCTGTGTGTGGGATGCCAGGGGAGGGATCTGACATGCAGGAGCATCCTTCTGCTGAGATTCCTTGTATCAGAGGGCTCAAGAGAAATCTGGGATCACTGCAGGGAATCGGTATTGCAGAGGGATAATGGCACCGCAGCCCACAGGCATCTGTGAGGGAAGCTTAAAAAAGCTCTCTCTATGTATAACCACTTTTAAAAAAAGGCAGGTTTACTTTTTCTCCATATCTGAATTAGCAACGAGGAGGCAGATAAACTCTCTTGGAGGCAGAGGAAGATGAGAGCTGGCAGTTCGGTTCCTACCCACTTCTAATTGGGATGATGCTGGCAATCATTTGGTATTTCGGAAGAAGAAATGGGAAGCTGAACAGCAATAGTGGGCTGCTCCTGCATGAACTATCCTGGCAAAATGCCTTTTAATTTCATGTGAGCTGCACCTGTGAGAAGACGGAAGGATCAAGCCATCATCAAAGAAGATAAGGATTTGGAGCCAGGTTTTGGAAATTGTCTCCTATCTCAGCAATGAGTCAGACACCTTAGGTGAAATTCAGATCCTACTGAATAAGCACTTTGGGTTTTGGGTTTAGCAGGGCCAGGATTTCACCCCTCACTTTGGATACATCCAAACACTGCTGTGCCTGCAGCTTAGAGCTAGTTACCAATGTTACATCCTAAAATTGTATCTCATTTACATTAGTCTTGTGGGACCTGATTCTGCACCTCCTGTGAGTGATGGGTGTTCAGATGCTCAGTTCAAGAGGATGGGACTGCCCCTCCTGAACCATGCTGCTTTACAGAGTTGCCGTATTTTAAAAAGTATTTTAAAAGTGAATCGTCTTCATTTATATTATTCCTGCTACTTCTAGAATGCAGACTTGGTTTCATTTACATCAGAAATAGGATCCATTTTCCCTGCTCTGGAAGGAAGACACTCTCAAGGGCTTACTGATATTTGTGTGTTTGACTTTAAGGCAGAAGTTTGTTCCTAATTAATTGAATAAGTGCTTTAATCCCTGGCCTGAGGGCTTCCCATAGAGCATTAGCTGTATTAAGAAGGAAATGGAGTGTAATCCCTTTAATATAAGCACAGGAGAACATGCGAGTTTCACATTTCTGGAAATAATTTCTTTCCTTGTTGTATCATTTATTCTAATAATAATTTGCATAAAATACAGTGGCGATGAAGGTCTTCTCCTTCTGCCTGACTCCAGTGCTGAGCTGTTAGCACCACACGACCCTTGCCAGAGCATTACCATCCTTGGGCTCCAGTCACACACTGGTGCCTAACAGTGTGCAAAGAGAAGTAACTCCAGAAATTAAGGTCATTCTGATGGTGCCTGAGAACACAGGTCCATGAGCAGCTCTCCTCTGTGGAGGATCCTGGAGCCGAGATGTCAGCTTTCTGACTCATGTGTCATAACCATCATTTGCCACTATTTGCATTACTTTAGTGCCAGAGAATCTCGCTTCTAAACCCACAGCCAGGCTCATGTATGTGTAGCAACAGAAACTGGAATCTTGGATGAGGTTCAGCTCACCAAACTCAGGCTTTCTGAGAAAGCAGTTTATTTCATCCCCAAGCATGTATCTACTACATATCTATTGGTCAAATAAACTGGGCTAAACAAGCCAGGAAGGATCAGCTCAGAGGGAGATGTCCTTTGTGGACTTCTAAAATGAGGTGAGATTACTCTTGGATGAGGTGCATCCAAACCTGGTTAATGCTTGACATTTTTTAATGAGTAAATACTGCTTTGTAGATCTGGTCTGTTGTTCCTGTCTATTCATGGGATAGAAGACTAAATCTTACGTCTTACATTGCAAGGAAGAGAACTGCAGCGTCTGATGGGACAGTTCAGGTGTATTTGGCCGCCCTCCAAGACAAGTGGTGATCCCAGCCTGCCTTACCTCTGCAATGTTTCCCACCCTTCCGTGCAGTGAGGTGAGCATGCTGTTTTCTTCCACTCAACGCACCCACAAAGCAGGCCTTTCCTCCCCAGTTTCCCCATCTTTTGCTTCCATCTTTATCTTTAGCAGGAGTTGGGAGTGCTTCAACAGCTCATGAAGGATGGGCTTTGTCCCTCTCTTGGCCATGTGTCCCCAGCATGGCTGGCTGCAGCTGAAGGAGCGGGTAGCAGCTCCCCAGCTATGACTGCAGGGTGGCTTCTCCTCTAAGAAGCCTTCACCCCACACCTTCAGGGGGCCCCTCCTCCCAGCAAGGCTTCCAGGGTTCTGGAATGCAGGTATCTCACAAAGGGGTGAAGTTTTGCCTTGTCCCTGGAAACACTGTGGGCATGCAGGGGCTGGTGGATCCCATCACACGTGTACCATACCTCAGGAGGGGACACCTGCATTTGCTCCTAGCTGGCTCTGCGGCTGCTGATGGTGGGGTGCCACCATTTCTTCCCTGCTGGGTCCCACCAGGCTACACCCCCTGAGGTGTCCAGCTCTGTACACGCTGGTTGCTAGGCTGGACAGGCATATTTTGCATTGCTGAAGTTGGATGAAGTCGATCATGCTCTAACTGCTGGTTTGGAGTTCACAGGGGTCTTACAGCCCAGACTGAGTCTACTTCCTCCTCCCAGTACCCAGCTCCAGGTCTCTAGATCCCTTGTCCCTTGGGGAGGTGTGGAGGAGAGGATCTGCTTTTCTGGTTGTTAACTGAGTGACTGTTCTGGTCCAGGTTCCTGGTTCACCATGGTGGACACAATGAAGAAAACAGTACACTGGAAGGTGAAGTACACATGGGATGTTTGGGTAACGGGTTTGCAGAGTCTGTCAGGCTGGGAAAATAGGAGCTGGTGACAATGAGGTTCTGGGTCCTGGCCAAAGGCAGCATTCGTCTGGAAAGCCCAGAGGGAGAAATGTTAGAAAAAGGAATGAGAATATAATATATATTCTTGCCCATAATGGGTGGCATTGTTGGCAAGGCATGAGGAGCCCTCCCTAAGGTTCTGTTGCAGTTATTATTTCCTTTTTACAGCACAGACTGGGAGCGCAGACCCGTGCTGTGGCCAGCCAAGCCACCCCTGCATGGCCATCCTGTTCGTGTAGCTGTGGAGCATGCAGTAACACCTTCAATTACTGCATGAGAGCTCATCTCCCCCAGCCCTCTCCCACGCAATGACAAGTTAGCACATTTAATGCTTTAGCATAAAAACAGCTCTTTTGGGTCAGCCTGAAGGCCCATCACACCCAGTTTCCCAGCTCCACCAGTGCCCACAGTGGATGCTGTGGGAGAAGATACACATAGAGCACTTTTTTCCCTAAAATCTCATCAATCTCATCTCCAGAAGTTTTTACTGCAGTGATTTTTGGTGTTAGGGCAGGTATCACTGGCTTAAATATCCCTTGGCATGGTTTTCTTCCGTAATTTCTCCAGCTGATTTGCAGAATGAGTATTACCATCAGGCAGCACTTACCTTTAAATATGTCATAAGCCCATGGGAAATATAACTGAAATAGAAGACGGAAGCACATGCCAGTTTAACCTGAGTGACACTGGACCTCAGCAGCTGATCAAAGTATTTCAGCAGCTTTATCTTAGTGCTCTGCCTGGGGGGGCATCTGAGCAGTTGGAGCCTTGAGAAAGGCAGGAGGAAGGTGCTTGTGGCAAGAGACTGCCTAGGACAAGAAATTCCCCAGAAACCGTTGCCAAAAGAGTGCAGGACCTTCCTGGCCACCCTGCTTGGGACTCGACTGAGCAAGGGGTTGCCCCTGTTGGACTGGTCCCAGGTAGCCCAGAGGACAGAGGCTGTACCTGGAAGAGCAGCTCATCCTCTCCTGAGCTATGAGGGAGCATTTTGAGGTTGTATCAGCAATTTTGAAGGCTTCCTCCAAGTCCTAGCAGCTGCTTGTGTTTGCCTCCTCTCATTTCAGCTGCCTGTGTCACCGGGCATGTACACGAGTTCGTACAAGAGAGACTACCAGTGGTGCGAGGAGCACAAGCCAGCCAGCAAGGAGGACATGCAGGTACCACGGGCTTTTTCTGGCTTTGCCCTTTAGTCTGTGGTGTCAGATCCCCTCTCACGGCTACAGGAGAGCCAGGGACCAGGTCAGTGCCAAGGGCACCGCAGGCATGGGTGCTGTCTGCACTGGCAGAGTCTGCTTTGGTCCTCACCACTGTGACCCACTGGCAGGTCCCATCATGCCCAAACGCCCTTGGCTTGTGTCCCCATCCCTTCTTTGGGAAATCCCCCTTGCACCCTCTGGTAAAGCTGTTTGGGGCGGGCGGTGCTAATTACACTCATTAAGTCAGGGCACTAACGAATGCTTGCTGAACCAGTGCCTAAGCCTTGGACTCTTATTGCTCCCCGTGGGGCTGATGGAGTGTGTCAGGATTAGACCCATCCCGGGACCGCCTTCAGGTGGGGGATTGCGCTTGGGATGGAGATGGCTCCTTGCCCTGACATGGGCCTGAGAAGACTTCTGCGGGGAAGCTGAGGTTGTTTTTTTCTCTAATCTTCTTGCAGTGCGAGCGACCCCCTGAGCTATTTAATCTGATTTGCCTCGCTCCGCCTGCCCTGGCTTAATTGCTTGTGGCAGCGCGGTGGGGACAGCTGCGGTTTGCTCTGGGCCACTGCGGAGAAGTGGCGGGGGGCATGTTCACTTGCTAAAGTGCTTTGGGCTCCTACACTCACGAGAGAGGGAAAAAAAGAAAAATTAAAAAAAAAAAAAAAATGTTCAGGCTGGGGAGGAAAAGGGGGGGACAACAACAGGGCAATCATTGTGTGAAGGTGCCCGCTGGGGCAGAGGGGCTGTCTGCGGCCACCGCTGCCATCCTTGCCTGGGCAGTGGTCTGGAGAGCCCTTTCTGCTCCTCTCCTCTCTGCTCCTCTCCTCCCCTTTCCTCTCTGCCTGCCTCGGGGAGTGCTCCCGCTGCCAGCAGCCTTCATTAGCGGTCCTGCTCGGGGCCCCCGCTGTTCTCCAGGGCTGGTGAGAGCTTCCTGGGCAGCCCCAGCCTTAGGTGGCTGCTCCACTTCCAGGAGCTGAGATCCTGGTTGGGAGGGCAGAGTTTAACCCTTGCCTGCTGGAGCACAGTTTCCAAGTCTCAATTTCATTTCTGCTTTTACTTTATATACATATATTTTTTCTTTTTAATTTTTTTTTTTTTCGGAAGGCTGTGTGCTTCCTGTGGAAGGTCCTGATGTAGTTTAGGAGATAAGAAGGGAAGGAGCACCTGAGACACATGTGCTTTCCNATGCTTGCTGAACCAGTGCCTAAGCCTTGGACTCTTATTGCTCCCCGTGGGGCTGATGGAGTGTGTCAGGATTAGACCCATCCCGGGACCGCCTTCAGGTGGGGGATTGCGCTTGGGATGGAGATGGCTCCTTGCCCTGACATGGGCCTGAGAAGACTTCTGCGGGGAAGCTGAGGTTGTTTTTTTCTCTAATCTTCTTGCAGTGCGAGCGACCCCCTGAGCTATTTAATCTGATTTGCCTCGCTCCGCCTGCCCTGGCTTAATTGCTTGTGGCAGCGCGGTGGGGACAGCTGCGGTTTGCTCTGGGCCACTGCGGAGAAGTGGCGGGGGGCATGTTCACTTGCTAAAGTGCTTTGGGCTCCTACACTCACGAGAGAGGGAAAAAAAGAAAAATTTAAAAAAAAAAAAAAAAGTTCAGGCTGGGGAGGAAAAGGGGGGGACAACAACAGGGCAATCATTGTGTGAAGGTGCCCGCTGGGGCAGAGGGGCTGTCTGTGGCCACCGCTGCCATCCTTGCCTGGGCAGTGGTCTGGAGAGCCCTTTCTGCTCCTCTCCTCTCTGCTCCTCTCCTCCCCTTTCCTCTCTGCCTGCCTCGGGGAGTGCTCCCGCTGCCAGCAGCCTTCATTAGCGGTCCTGCTCGGGGCCCCCGCTGTTCTCCAGGGCTGGTGAGAGCTTCCTGGGCAGCCCCAGCCTTAGGTGGCTGCTCCACTTCCAGGAGCTGAGATCCTGGTTGGGAGGGCAGAGTTTAACCCTTGCCTGCTGGAGCACAGTTTCCAAGTCTCAATTTCATTTCTGCTTTTACTTTATATACATATATTTTTTCTTTTTAATTTTTTTTTTTTTCGGAAGGCTGTGTGCTTCCTGTGGAAGGTCCTGATGTAGTTTAGGAGATAAGAAGGGAAGGAGCACCTGAGACACATGTGCTTTCCTTGGGTTGCAGCTCCCTTTGACTCTTTATTAACTCCCAAGGCCTTCAGAGGAAAGCTGTCCCCCTGGGTAGTGTGATCACAAAGTCACAGGAATGCCTGGATTGGAAAAGACCTTTAAGATCATTGAGTCCAATCATTAACCTAACACTGACAAGTCCTCAAGTAAACCATATCCTTAAGCACTATGTCTACACAACTCTTAAAGAGCTCCAGGCATGGGGACTCCACCACTGCCCTGGGCAACTCAATGGCTGATGAAGTACCCAGGAGGCCCAGGTTTCCCTCTTAGCCCTGCTAAGGTTTGGAAGTTTTTTGAGAGGATAAAACCACTGTGGTGTTTTCATCTGTGGAATTTGAGATGGTAGCCCACTCCCAAGACCAAGGCAGGGAGCTCTTTGGGTAAGGGCAGAAAGCACTGGCTGGTGAGCCATCCTCACCATGGGCTCCTGGAGGCTCCAGTCTGTCTGGAGATGCCTCATGAGGAGCTCCGGCCATCTGCACTGGGGGGGAAGCCCCCAGACAGAGGTAGTTTCCATAGCTCTGCAGCCTCCACCCGCCCTACTATCAGGATGATGAAGGAGAAACCACCTTGGGGACAGCCCTGAGGACCTTGGAGGCTGAGGGACAAACAGAAACCCATGGAGATCTAAAACAACAATGGACAAACCCTATGAGGATGATCCTTGCTGGCCCCAGTAGGCTGGCAGAGCTCACAGCAGGAGGGTCTCTTTCTGAGCCCCTGGAAAGGAGCAACTGGCTCATTATGGAGCTGTAGTGTGCAACTGAAGAGGCAAGAGCCAGCAGACCATGCCAGCAGCTCCATTAGCCTTTTCCCGACATGAATTCTGGAGCCATTCCCTCTTCCCTTTATCAAACCACTGCTTGTGCTGGGTCTCCCTCCTACTGTCCTCCTGGGGCCCAGCAGCGTCCTGAGCCATAGATGGGCAGGAAGAGGAAGCTGTGATGCTCCTTTCATTTTTAATGACACTCACGGAGCTGCTTTGTGGCCGTTGTATCCCCAGGGGTGCTGACCCCACCAAAGCCCAGGCTTTGCTGTGGGCAGGTAGTGTGGCTCGATGATGCTTTAGCAACTGCCCTTCCCACTCACTGCCTCTCTATTTGCATGGGCCGTTTTTCTGCAGAAGCTGCAGACTGCAGACTCCCAGCTAAAAGCCAAGGAGTTTGCTGTACCCCAGGAGGAGCAGGCAATGACCTACAGCAGCAGCGTTGTCAGGGAGAGGAGAGAAGTAATCCCAGCACCGAGCAACAAAGCCACCGGTCATGCTGATAATGCAGGAGGGAGGAGGCCAGAAGGCAGCACCTCCAGCCCCAAAACCTTGCAGCAGAGAAAGCACTTCACTTCGGTCCTGCCAGCTGCAGAAAGCTACCGACCAGCGTACTGCCCTGCCACCGAACTGGCAGCAGCCCAGGCGGAGAAATCGGAGCGGCTGCAGGCTCTGGCTGAGCTGGAGGACGAGCTGTCTTATTGCCAACATCTTCCAGCTGCTGCTCAGACTGCTGGAACAGCAGGTAACCCCCCACGCCGGCGCCGGCCACTCGCCAACAGCTGACTGGCCATGTCCAGCTCCCTGAGGGGCTGTCTGCCTGGGCCTCTGCCAGCTGAGCCCCCCCGGCCCATGGTCCATGCTGGCTGGACACACGCAGATGGTAGCATCTCGACAAAGCGTCGGTGCTGGTCTAAGCCTGGCAAGGATTAGCAGCGTGGGCCCAGCACCATGTCACCATGAATACACAGCTTCCAGCCCAGCTCGAAGTGTAGATGTAGCGAGCTGGAGGCTTAGAAACATCTGCAGAGCCAGGCTTGGTGCATGAAGAGCTCCTGCTAGCAAGCCATCAGTGCTGCAAAGTCTCTGAGGGTTTTATCTTCACCACTCCTTTGTGATAGAGGGAGATGCAGTTAACCCCATGTTGCAGGTCATGAGCAGAAGCACAAGGAGGCAAAAGGACTCTGTCATTGAGCATGTGGGACGTGGGTGGTTCAAACCAGCAGCCCTTAGTGCCCTTCTGCTAGGGATACCTGTCTGGCAGCAAATGCAGCAAAGGGGCTGGGTAGCTAGCCCTCAGCCATGCTGTTTAACAGCTTGCTTGCATGGATTAAAATGCTGATGGAACACGAAACTAGTGGTCACCAAAAATCACCTAGCCATGCTTGACCTTCCCAAAGCAGCAGAGATCTTCCTCTGAGCTCCTATGGGAGAGAAGGCGGCAGCA
Source organism: Eurystomus gularis (assembly GCA_013400335.1). Lineage (NCBI taxonomy): Eukaryota > Metazoa > Chordata > Aves > Coraciiformes > Coraciidae > Eurystomus > Eurystomus gularis. Next base: position 153,270 of record VZZY01007814.1, on the reverse strand, counting down.
TTGCCAACAATGCTTCATGGTCAAACAGGAGGACATGAGCAGGGATGTCCTCTATTCCCTGAGCTCACCTCTCTCAGCATGAGGCATCTGTGTCTGGATCCTTTCATGATCAGCAGGGAGAAAAGACACAGCCATCTACTGTAGCTTAAATGCCACCTTGAGGACGAGTTGAAGCAAGCCCTGGCAGTTTTCTTCTCTCTCCACTCAATAGGAGAGTCTGGATAAGCAGCTCAGATGGACATGTCTCCATTTGGCCAGATGTCCATTTGGACAGTCCATTTAGACTCCACATAACGTCTGAGGACTTCAAGCGTCTCCTTGCCAAGCTCATCAGAAGCTGTCTTGTGCTTGTCGCGGTCGGGAGGATCCTGCCGACCACACCAAGATGTCGATCGGCAGCATCCTGCCGACTACGCCAATGACAAAACTACCGTCGGCGTTCCCCTTCCTGCTCTGCCCCTGTGTAGCCTAGCAGTGCAGTGTTTCCCACAAAGCCTTTCTCTTCCATACACAAACCTTCCTTTTAGCACTCCAAGGCAAAATGGAGACAGCATGGCTCCTTCCAGTTGCTTTGCATTACCATAAATCTTTCTCCTACTGCCGTCATGAACCAAATTAATGCAAAATTGGTGCATCTCAGCAAAGTTCTGCTGTAGTGGATGAGTCTCCCGTGATTTATGCCAGCTGAGGGTCCAACTTGCTGTTGTTTTCTTGCTCCCACCCAAGGGTAGGATTTGTGTGAGTAATTGATGGTGCTTCCTGACTAATGCACCCTCTTCTCCTCCAATCTCTCAGGGCTGTTGCTGAGCAGGCAGAAGCTGGCCCCAAGCTGGGACAACTACCAGCATTTCACCCTGGAGATGCACCAGGCAATGCAGCACGATGCTCAGCAAAACAGGAGCATGATGCTGGGTTCGTCTGTTTTGGTAGAAGGTCAGTGAATGGAGGTTGTGGCAGCTAACACATGCGGGTGACTTGTGGCCTTCAACCTGGCTTTAGGTTTTTTGATTTAATGCAGGAAGAGGGTGGTAAGACACTGGAAGAGGTTGCCCAGGGAGGCTGTGGAGGGTCCATCCCTGGTGATGTTCGACGAAAGGTTGGATGGGGCCTTGAGCAACCTGGTCTAGTGGGAGGTCTCCCTGCCCATGGCAGGAGGGTTGGAACTAGATGATCTTTGAGGTCCCTTCCAACCCAAACCATTCCATAGTTCTATGAAGAGACTAAGGAAGGTGAAGGGAAAGTGCATGACACAGGAAAGGTCCACAGACTCCCCATAACTATCTGCCCAACAGTGGGGAAAAGCAGGGCAGAGAAAAAGAATTATCTTCCAGAAGAGGTTGGAGCATTGTCAATAACGTTTCTTTCATCCCAGTTTCTATATGGGCCACCCCATGCAGCACTGCCCTGCTCCATGTGGCCTCCTGGAAATAATGTCACGGCACGGGAACTGCTGCTGTGACCGCTTGGTTGCATTAACAGCCTGACGTGGTCATGCACGTGTGAAATACCTGCAACCTCACCCTCAGTGAAAACAACAAAAATATGTTACTAATGACTCATTACAGGAATGTGGTCGTTTTTAAAAGGCACAGAAAATCTGAACCGTCTACAATGGGCAGCTCTTCTTTACGTGTCCTCCCTGCTTTGTTGCGAGAGGTGGCAGCATGTTTCTCTGTGGGCAGATCTGCTCAGTCAGTAGGACATGCATTCAGGGTATTAACATACAGATGGGGCATCTCTGAAGAGCAGGACAGGAGACAGCACCCCTTCAAACTAGATCCTGCGGGGATTTTGGGGGAAGATCATAGAATCATAGAATGATTCAGGATGAAAGGGACCTCAAAGGTCATCTAGTTCCAACCCTGCTGCCATGGGCAAGGACACCTCCCACTAGACCAGGTTGCTCAAGGCCCTATCCAAACTGGCCTTGAACACCTCCAGGGATGGAGCATTCACAACCTCCCTGGGCAACGTGTGCCCACGCCTCATCACCCTCAGGGTAAATTTCCTTCTAATTTCCAATCTAAATCTCCCTTCTTCCAGTTTGAACCCATTACCCCTTGTCCTATCACTACAGGCCTTTATGAAAGGTTCCTCCCCAGCCTTCTTATAGGCTCCCTTCAGATTATGGAAGGCCACAAGAAGATCTCCCCTGAGCCTTCTCTTCTCCAGGCTGAACAAGCCCTATTTTCTCAGCCTGTCTTCATAGGAGAGGTGCTCCAGTCCTCTCATCATCTTTGTAGCCCTCCTGTGGACCCTTTCCAACAAGTCCTTGTCCTTCTTGTGCTGGGGGCTTCAGAGCTGGCCACAGTACTCCAGGTGGGGTCTCACAAGAGCTGAGTAGAGGGGCAGAATCACCTCCCTCGACCTGCTGGCTACACTTGCACAGCAGATGTGATGGTCCTTACTTGGGGGTTAAATGGATCCTGCATCTCTTCCCTGGTTTAGTCCCTGGTTGGATAAAGAAGAGATGCATTGCTCTGGAATGATGAAAGAAAAAATCTAGGCAGCAGGGGAAAAGCTATATCAGCTGGGAAGTCAATGTCCACAAGGGAAGAGTACAAGATGCCATTTCCAGATCTGCCTTGCGTGACTTCCATCATACATAAAAGACTATAGAAAGCCAGGGCTGAATAATCTCATCTAAAAGACTTTATCTACACCAGGGAAGTGCTTCTTGCATTTTCCCTTTGCTAGCCCTTCATTCATGGTAGCTCCAACAGGAAGGCTGATAGCACAAAGAGCTGATGGAGCTCCAGAGAGGGAGGAACACTCACTGTGGGGTACAAGACGTAGAGACCCCAAAAAATCTTTCAATTATTTGGACTCTCTTTCACTAGAGTGCTTTGACCGTGACTGGAGAACTACCTACAACAGGGATTTCCAGCGCTGGCCCGGAGCCCATGGTGGATACTGTAGAGCAAATAAGAGCTGTTCTCACATTTTCCCTGAAGATGGGCACTTCAACCAGTAAGGGAGAAGTGGGCTGGGGGGAGAGGGTGGGTGGCTGAGGGGTGTGAGGACAGGGTGAGAGTAGGACAGGGAGGTTTTGGTGCTGGTTGAGATTTTGAAGGTGTTTCTCAAGTGTATTTCTCTGTGTCTGTGTTATGCAATGATCTCAAATGAATTCCTTGGGGCCAAATCCTTTTTCAAAGCCTGCTCAGCCTTTTCTTGAAAAGTTTTGCAGTGGGCTTGATAGCAGTGGGGAGACTTCTCCTGGGTCAGCCCCATCTTCATGGAAAGAAGATACCAAGATCCCTGTGGGTCTGGGAGGCATGTCTCAACATTTCCATGCCTGGGCTTCCCCTGGGAAAGGGCTCTTTCAAATCAGACAGGGCAGGAGCTCTTTGCAATGTGACTCATCCACGCGCTATGAACAAACAGGCATAAACTCCTCCTGAGCTCTCATTTCTCACTGGAAAGGCAATTCCTCGCTGCTGCCTCATCTGTTCCCGTCTCCCCTAACACACACATATATTTCAGCTCTGTGTTGAAGTCTCGATTTTGATCTACAATGCTGGAGTTATGTGTGGGCTGGAGATCGAGCCTGTGCGATGGCTGATCTAGGTGGGAGACTGGTCCCAATGACAGCCATATGCATCACAACATCTGCCCTGCTCCTGATGGAGACAGGCTGTTCCCCCTCTCGCCCGTGCCATCAGCATGTGCTTTGGTTTGCTCTACACAGTTTCTTGGCTGGGTGGTCAACTGTGGTGGAAGGTGAGACAGGTCACCTGTCCCAATGCACAAAGCAGAGGATGAAGGTCCTCTTCTTATCTTCTTCTCCATGTTCTCTGCAGGAGCCACTGGGTATCTGAGTACAAGGACAACTACAGCATTTTCTTGTGGAGGCTGAACAGGTCATCCCAACAGCCTGCGTTGGGACTGTGTTCAGGGCTGTACTCTGGGAAAGGGATTGCAATGGACACAGCCCAGTGAGTGGTGCTACAGGTGGCCATGGCAAGTACCAGGATTACTCATTTTGCACTGAGAACTTGAAGTAATGGTGTGATTTCAGGGCTTGAGGCAGTGGGAGAAAGTATAAACCACTGTGAGACCTGGTACAAGCTATCATGGTACCTGAGATAAAATGGTAAGAGCTTTACTGCTGGAATATTCTTCTGAGTAGCAGCATTTGTCCCTGCTTGTTGCAAGAGGGTTGGACTAGATGACTTTCAAAGGTCCCTTCCAACCCATAATGTTCTATGATTTTCTGGGCTCCTAAAAGTAGTTTTCTAAATACGTCTTATTAAGAGAATATTTTTCACCGTGAGGGTGGCGAAATGCTGTCTGGAGACCAGGGAGGTGGGGGAATCTCAGGGAGGTGTTCACGAGGTGATGAGACAAAGTCTGAGCAACCTGGTGGGCCAGGACACCTGTATTATTCTATGACTTTCTGATTTATTTTAGGATGTGTTACTTACTCTATTCTGTGATTACAGCTCCTTGGCCCTCCGAGCTGTCTGTGTGATGTTGTCTATCAGAGACCCCGAAAGCCTGGACTCCTCCTTTCTTCCAAACCTGCTACCATATCTATCAAGAGTGAAATGTTTAGCAAAGACCTTCTTAAACACGTTATCATTTAAAGCTCCGCAGAACCTGAGCTTTTGTCATTGTCAGAAAAAGGGCTTTTTTTGGGAGAGTGCAGGCTACAGAGCTAAAATCTCTCAGGCCGTTTCAGTGGAAGTACTTTGAAGAAAACTTGCCAATAAAGTTTGTCCCGCAGCAAGAAAGTAGCGTGTGTTAAACAGCATCTCCTGTGCTAATTTAGTCTCTAAAGCCGTGTGCGCTGGCAGGGAGGGAAATACCCATGCTATCCGGGGCAGCCGAGTACCAGCCTTGCAGAGCTCCTTCCCCTCCTTCGCAGGTACCACCTTTTCCCAGGGTTTAGCCACCAATTCCAACGAACGCTGGGTAAGCTGGAATTGAGTTTGCTGTGTCTATTCAGGAGATTCCTAGGGTTTCTGGAAGCAGCAAGGCTGCTCCCAGCCCGAAGATGGCAATGCAGAGCCACCAATCCCAGAGCTGGGAAGGGCTGATGTCCTCGGGCAGGACCGTGCCCAGCACAGCCTTTCTGCTGAGCCCTGGGGCTTTAGTGACCTGACCTGGGGTCATCTGAATTGATGCCAAAATTCACCTGGCATAGGCGGTGTAAGGAACTCTATCCCTAGTGCCTCAGGTATTGCTTTTAACGGGACATCCTTGTGGTGTTCAGTGATAAGAGTTTCTTAACAGTTAGAGCTGAAATGTCAAAAGATAATAATAACAATAATAATGACAGCAAATAACTAATTTTACAGTAATATCAAGCATACCTAGGCCCTATGGTGACAGGTACTATGAAGCCCCGGCAGCACACTGGTCTCTGCCCCAAGGGGTTTGTCATCAAAGGGAATAACTTCTCCTGCTTTCTCATACTCTGCAGGTGTTTCAGCCCATCACCACTTAACCATGGCAGGTTTTAGCATTAACTTGCTGCAGGACCTTAGGAAAGTCGTGTGCATGGCTATTTCCCTGCAGGAAGAGAAGCACTAGGGGATTTAGCAAAATGACATCTGGCAAGACCACACTCTAAGCAGATGATACAGGGAGGTACAAGGGTCTGATGTTTCACAGAAATATTCTGGTTGGAAAAGAGCTTTAAGGTAATTGAACCCAGCCCTTAACCCAGCACTGCCAGTTCACCACTAAACCGTGGCCCTCAGCACCACATCTACATGGCTTTTGAATACCTCCAAGGATGGTGACTCAACCACTTCCCTGGGCAGCCTGGTCTGGGCATTGACAAACTCTTTTGGTGAAGAAATCTTTCCTAATGTTCAATCTAAACCTCCCCTGGCTCAACTTGAGGCCATTTCCTCCCGTCCCGCCCTGTCATGGGATGCTACTCATCGCAGCCCATGCAGCATTTTGGTGGCACAGGGTATTTCCACTGTAGCTAAGTATAGTGGACTAGTGGTTGCAGAATTTGGAGGGTATAAATGAAACTGCCTTTAACTTAAAAATAGGGAAAAATAACACCTGCTTACATCAGAGGCTCTGGAGGAGACAGGGAGTTTGATTTTTTGAGGGGAAATGAGATCATGAGAATAGAGATCTTCTTAATGGGACATGTAATTTTACACCACTTAAAAGTAATCCCACGGCCTCACTGATACCTGTCTCTTATGAAAAACCATCATTATCGTGCCTCCCTGTGCTGCTGGCGGGCTCCTCAAGCTGATTTTGACATAGCTCCACTGCAACGGTTTCTTACACTGACAGGGGCTGTGTTTAGGTGAATGCTCAGGACATATACAAGGTAATTTCAAGTCATCTTCACTAGGAAACAGGATGTTGCTAAACGCTAATAAAAATGGGCAACCATGGTGGGAAAAAATGGCTGAATCAGAATATGTGGTTGTGACACACCTCGCCAGGCGCACTGAGGGTATTCAGTCAGGCAGACGGATGCTGGATTTGCTAACGTAGTCCTTAGCTGTGTGCCAGGGAGAAGGAAGGAAGCTGCTGATATTGAAGATAAATGTCCTTCCTGAATATGCTGGCTGTATGCTTCTTTAGGTGCTTTGCAGCACTGGAGACCAGGCTTAGATATGGGGCTTTTGAAACCTTCACGTTTCAGCCCCCATGCCCAGGATCCAGCCTGTTGCATCCCCATCTCCTGCCATTTCTCCTCCCAGGATTACATTTATTTCCTTTCAAACCTTTGTTTCTCCAGCCCTCATTACTCCTACCCAATACTGGTCTGCCTGACATGGCAGTGATTGCTGTTAATGTCTTTTTCCTCCCACAACTCCCTGCTACAGAAATGGTGATGGTTGCAAAGCACTTCAAGCACAAGAAAGGGTGGGCAGTGGTCAGCACAGTGCAAAGCATGGCTTCAGCAAGCTCTCACACCACCCTGGGGAGTCACAGCTATGTTGTACTGGGGGACATTCGGGCTGCATGCACATATATCTGGATGATAGAAGGCAGCAGCCACAGAGTTGGCTTCCCTATTTTCTTGGTGCCTCCAATGATGTTCCCATTTTTTGATGGATGGAGCCTTTTCAAGTGAGTGATGCAGGCTTAACGTCAAAGAGAGTTGGGGTCAAAAAGAGGTGAGAAGCTCTAGCTAGGACTGGCATTACCTCAACACCATCCATTTTCAGTCCTGTTTCTTTACAATCTGGGCTCATGGCACCAGATAACACCAGCCATGAGCTCAACAGGATTCATTCTAGTCTTCATGTGGTATGGAGAACATCAGATTTTACACAACAAAGTCCAAGAGGGAAAAAAAATGGCACAGAGGAACAAATTGGGCATGAGTCAGACTGCGGCTGGTGGAGATTAGGGCTGTATTCCAGGACCACATAGCTTTGTTTTTGCTATGATTGATCCTGGGAATATTTCTTCAAAGCATTTGGTGCTGCCGTGTGTCCAAAGCAGGGAAACATCCCTGGATGGAGGGTGCTCTAATCCTCCAGTTCTCTGGTGGGAAACTCACTGGAGCTATGAGAAAGACAATCTACTTCAAATCCAAATGATGGCATCCACAGAGCAGTTAGAAACATGTTTCCTCTTAGGACACTCGGTTGGTCTTAGCACAAGATGCACAACACAGTGAATGCAAATTTTGTCCATTTTCTCCCCAACACACAACTTTAGAGAAAATAGGTGTCTGGTAAGGCTGAAGTGATGCTTTTTGTGGGGGTACCTTAGTGCCACCTCCTGGGTGGAAGGGGAAATTCTCATTTTGGAGGTGCAACCACATGGTCCGAACATCCTTGGCTGCGGAGGTTCAGTCATTTTGCAATTGGGTGGGTGAGTGTGGCACCAGGACACTGCACACTGCCTTGTCCTGCTAAATAAATGTCTTCCTTAGGATATGTAACAGAGATATCTGTGCAGGGGAAAGGATGCTCTGGATTCATCCATCACCGTGAATTTTCAAGTAGCATTTACTGCCTTTAATTTTGTTTTTTATATTTCCCAGCATGGAAGAACAGACTGAACACTAAACTTACTTTGTGCAGCCATTATGGGAGAGTTCATTCAGAATGATCAGAGGTTAATCCAATGATGACTATTTCTCTACTTTGAGGCTTTCTAGAACTCTCTGAAAATTATCTCATTGGACATTAGGGTTGTAAAACCTCCTTGCTGAATGAATTACACAGTACCAAAAGACAGGCTAAAATATGTCTGTGGCTGTGCTGGTCCCCACTACAGAACATCTACAAGGAGTGACAGGACCCTCGGATGTGTTTGATGCTGTCTGCAGCTTGCATGGGAACAGGCAGAAATCCCACCACAACAGCTACCTTGGAAGAGCACGGACAGGAAGAACTAGTGGTTTGTGACAGAACATGCATAAATTTTCAGAGGTATTTGTATAAATGTAATTAGAAGCTCAATTTAGCCCAGCAGAATCAAAACACTAGTGCTTGAGCTCTCACTGGCATATTGTGAAATTTGTAAAAGAAAAGCACCTGCACTAACACTGCTTGGACACCTTCACTGCTCTGCAAACAGCATTGTTCCCTGAAGGCCACCATTTCTTGGAAGACTGCAAGTACGTTCAAGGGTTGATCCTCAGCCCCAGTGCAAGCAATCAACTTTTCCTCCTGTTTCAAGGAAAATTCTTCCTGTGGCCAGCACCCCACCTGCAATTATGCAATAAACCATTCAGCGTGTGCTTAATGTTAAGCCTTGTAAATAGTCCCCCTACAGATTTGGCAATTAATAGTTAAAGCAAAACAACTTAGAGCACATCTGTAGTCACATGGCTTCAATGGGCTGAAAAGTAGAGTTGCCATGGATCACTGTGGAGAAGTGCTACCCTGAAGAGGACTCCCCCAGTGCAGCATCTCTCTTAATCACAAGACAACAAACCACACACTTAAAGCTAGTGTTGCTTAAGAGTTTTGTTGGAATGGGTTCTTCATGTAATGTTTAATAATGTAGTGGTCATGGAGAGGATGGGTAATGCCCTTCTTCAGAGGGGGCTGAAGTAGCAAGAGTTAACAATGCAAAAGCATCATCTGCTGCAACCAAGTCTCCTCTGGTAAGTCCCACCCATGGCTCAGCCACCAACCTCAGCAGAAGTTATAAGCAAAGGGAAAGAACTTGTCAATTAATGTATTTCACCAAAATATGATTTTTCTAGGGAAGATGATTAAACAAAGCTTTGGGAGTAGCATAGCTTTAATGAAACTTTCTTGGGCCAGTGATGGAGTTCAAAAGAGATGGAGAGAAAGAGAGAGAATAACAGAGAAAGGCTTATTGTAAAGTAACTGATGGCTTGGCAGTCAAGAAAAAAAGCAACTGTCAACCACTCCTTCCAGTTTTCCTAAAATCAAGTCTTTTCCTTTCCAACCTGCCTCGACTAGCTTCATCCCTGTTTCCATATTGTTTCTGTGTGGCAGCTCAGATTTTGTTAACATCCAGAACCACATCTGCTAGACCTGAACGTGGGACACTACATTCATAGAAATTCATAAGTGGTCTTCACTGCCTTCATTTGAACTTGCATAAATGAAGAGACGCTCTTTGGTTTGGTTAAAAACCAGATGAGTCATCCACTAGAGAATGAAAAAGTGTATTACTGAGATGTAATGACTCCATTTATGATGTACAGATGACCTCGACGACAACGTGAAATAAAAATGAGTTTACAGTTCTAAATGACTACATGATGATGGCAAGTCCTCTACATGCCACTGCGTGGCCTGTGCTCGGCTCAGAGGCAGGTCCCAAATGCTTTGTCTCTGTTCTCCCTCTTCTGGAAGAAAACACAGATGCCTGCTGTTGGGCTTGGCACTGGTGCCTCTGTGTGCTTTGTCATCAGCTTGCATGTTACTTGCTGGATTTGCCTCCATCAGATAAAAGCCACGCTGACAAAGCTGTTGGAATTTACCAGTTTGGGATTGTTTTGGTTTTTTTTAAATTGGAAATGATGTAATCTGTAGTACTAAGATTTTGATTTTCCCCATATTTTTCAATTCTCCTTTGGTGAGATCAAAACAAAATTTTTCACGCAAGGGCTGGGCTAACACCAATGTTTTGCTTTCTTCCTTAGTTGCTCTGTCCGCCAATGAACACTGAGAAAATTGTCTTTTGAGTGGCCTGACCTTTCCCTTTTGCTTGCAGGTCATGCCTGACACAGAGGACCCATCTCAGGTACGCTGGGATCATATGGCCTTCATAAGACCCAAGCACTGCTGCTCTCCCAGAAAGCGGTGGTACCATCCAGCCAAGCCTGTCCTCTTCAGGAGGAGCCAAGCTTGCATTGAACTAAGCCTGTATGAAGCATTTCCTTTTTTTTTTTTTTTAAATATTGTGAAATTGAAATGTGCTGTAATATTTGCAAATTCAGTTCTCGTCTTCCCATGGCCAGCTGGAGACATACGGCTCTATGTGTTGCTCAACAGTAGAATGAGATGCCAAAGCAGTAGGAAAGAAAGAAATAGATTTTATTTCTCTGTAGGCTGTATATCTGGGGAAAATATTCCCACAGACGATACATGGCTCCTGGCTGGGTTGCTCATAATGAGCCCATTAAATGAGTAGGTCAGCAGGGCAAATGGTCACATCAGAAAGCTCCTGCTCTAATCAACACGTGATAGTCTTCCAGCCTGGCTGTGCCAGCTGCTCGTGCTTTCAAGCTCTGTTCACGGTGTGAGATTTCACTGTATTTGCCCAAGGAATGTGCGTATAAAAAACATAAATAAAGACAGGAAGTGAAAACAAGCAGTGCAGTATTTTATTGCAATCAAGCTGTCTTGAGCGTCATGTAGAAGAAAGATACAGGCTGAGATTTGCTACCGTGCAGAATTGCCCACACCCTCTTCAATTCAGCTGTGACACCCCCTAGTGAAAAACTAATTTACCTGGAGGGTCAGATCAGCCACATTGCACCAAACATGAGTCTCTCAAAATCAGATTGCGTTTCTCACTATGGCATGATCATCCTTGTGCGCTCTTGCAGGGACAGGTGGGTTCTTGTATCCTGGAAGCTGCATCCAAAGGCTACTGAATTCCCTGGAAAGATTTGTACTTATTTTGAGAGGCTCAGGCTTTATAGCACTTGAATAAAAATTCATGAGCGGTTTCCCCCACCGTGGCTCTTTGCTTGCAGTCCCACAGCTGAAAGCACTCACCTTCCCCATCACCCTGCCCTGCCCTGGTGCCTGCAGTGGTTGCAGCTCCCTGTGATAAGACCAGTAAAACCAATATTGCTGTTGTTAATACCAGCCTGCGGTTTTTCTGCTAACTGTGCCTTATGTTAGCTTTGCAAGACACCACTGCTGAGTTAGATGTTTACATGACCATGCTGCATGGACTGGTGACGGCTACCAGGTGTAATGGGGCATAAAAATGGGTTAATAGCCGAGCCCTTAAAAATAGGGGCACTGGCTGAAGCCCCTGAACCTACAAACAACCCTCTGAGGCTGCTGGAGAAGTATAGCTTTGAGAACTGGAAGGAACTGCTTCAAGCCTAGCAAGGAAATGAAGAATTGGTGAAATAAAGGAAAAATAGTTGAGCAGCATTTGATTGTGCCTTGTGAGTAAGATGCCCTCTGAGTCCATGCAGTGGATAGGGGATGGAGCAGAGGTTGATGGCTGAGGGCTGCATAGAGACTTGGACACCTCATACAAGGGCAAGATCTTGATCTTGGAGAAGGATGAGGGGCTTATTATAGGGCATAAAGGTCCTTGTGGGTTCACTGGAGCAGTGAGCATGCTGCCTGCCTCAGGGAACCTGATATTTCGAGGACCTTTTGTTGTGAGGGAGGATGCTGGAGGACTTGATGTTGTGGTACGTGTGTCTGAGTCAGATGCTGGTGATGAAACTCACAGTTACATCAGCATGTTTATGCCTGTACAGTGCTGCCTTGAAACCCAGCCAGTGCACATACAAGGAATAAGAGGTATTCAGCAGTCATGTTGCTCACCTAATACAAATTAAATGTGCTTTATTCCAAAAGGAGCTGTGTAGCCAGACTGCAAAATGCCAGCTCTGATGCTTTGGCTTTACATACAATTCTTACTCAACTCAATATTGTGTCTGGAGGCCACAGTAAAAAAGGTGAGAGATGAAGGAAGAGGAACTTCGTATGGAGTTCCTCTGCTGACTAAGAAAGGGCTAGAGGGCTTAGGAGAAGATGGGAGTGGTGTTGATCTGTGGGATGGAGAGCAACTTGGAGATCCCTGAGCAGCCAGGATTGCCTACCAGGTGTGGGGACCAAGCCATCCTGGTTGGGGTTGGGGTGCAAGGTATCAGGTAAATGTGAGGATGGGGCATTTTGTGGTTTGGGGACCATATTGCTCTAGATTAAAGGTAGTTCAGGAATAGTCTTTGAACTGGAATCAGGCCTTCTCTGTTCACTGTCACATTTCTAGCTTTTAAAGAATAGGACTTGAAAGCAGAAGAACTTGATAAAATATGATATGAGGTCTTCTGGAAAATTATGATGTTCTTTTTCTATTCATTTTTTACCTAGTCTGATCACCCACCTTTCCCAGAGCAGAGCCAGCTGTCCCTATATCATCCTAACTCATCCTAACCATGTCCCTACTCATCCTAACCATGCTGGCATATGGTGTTTGGTGAAACCCACCTAAATTTTTAAATGGCTTTGTGGCCAAACCAGTTTTTCATTCTAAATTAACACTGCATTGGAGGGCACCCTCCCTTCCCCCAAAATTTCACCACTGGGAAGGAGGAGGAAAGTGCCAAAGTGTGACCCTCAGACTCCTAGATCTGAAGGTGCTGGTGAAGGAGGGACTGGATGGATTAGGGATTCTCCTGGGTATGGGGCTTGCAAGAGAGGACAGAAATCTCAGAGGCTGGAGATGAAACTCTCCCTCTGAGTCACCTCAGCTCTGCAATGCAGGTGCTTTCCTGTCACTGTATTCCTGACTGTTTTGACCAGTCTTCTGGGGATGACCACTGTCTGAGTCATCCCCTCATAAATCTGCTCCTGGATTCATGTTTTCCACGGTTACTGCACATATTGTAATAGATGTTTTCCTATTCAAGCACAGCTGGTTTTGTTTTTTTCTTTTTTTCCTTGGAGAGGGAAAGAACCCACTTTTCCATCCCTTGTTCACACAAAAAATTATCAATATGAATAATTAATAGTCTTATTTGGTGGGTGGCATTGAAAACTGTTTTTTTGGGGTGTTGTTTCTACACTTAAGCAAACCATGGAGAATAGGAAGAAGGAGTTAAAAGGAATCCTGAAGGCACACCTTGTGTGAGTGGGCCAGAGAAGTCAGTTGAAGCCCTCAATCACCTTGGTCCACGTAACTGAATTGTCAGCTTACTCTGTGGCTCTCCAAGACAAACCTGCTATAGAGAACTAGCACATCCATTCATGTGGATGAAAGCCAGCTCTGGCAGCCCAGCCTTGTGGACAGAGTTTGGTCTTGACCATTTTTTACTGAGCACTGTGTCTAAATACATTTATGCATATTTATGTATGTATACATGTGTGTCTCGACCTATCAATAGGCACAGCACTATATTTGCAGGAAAAATAGCACGTGCACCCCACACTCCACATATCCACCACCCAAAGTGCCTTCATCCAAGTCACAGCTCCTCTTAATCAGTTCTTTGTACATAATACCATACCTCCTGCACCAGTTACCATCTGCTATTTATCTGTCGTGAACCGTTCATTAATACAAGTCTTTTGTTCTCTTGCTAAGCACCCAAGGCAGCTCCAGTAATTAACAGCTTTGAGAGTTCAGTTGAAGCTTTTCATGCCATACCTGGACATTTTCTGGCTACGCACCTTCCTCCATGGAGTACCAATTACTGTAGGCCAACCTTGGCTCATCTTGTGATATTCTACAGATGTTTATTCAGAGATTTACAACAGCAATAAACATTCATCTCTCCTGGCCTGCGTCAGGCTCCTTCATCATTTAGTTTTTCCAGCAGCACTGACTGCAGAGAGCTGAACAGGGATGGTTACATATCTGACGCAGCATGGGAAGGAAGCACATTTAGGTGCCAGATCACAAATGGTATGTGGCAATACCCATTAATGCCAGACACATCGCAGTGGTCCCTACACACTCTTCACCTCCAGGTCAGCACTAATGACATTACCAGGCTTGGCCACCCAGGGCAACACGCAGTGACAACTAAAATCACTTTTCTTGTGAAGGAAGCTCAGAGATGTTAACCGGCTGAATATAAATCTCCACTGGCAACTCATGAAATTTGCATCTTCCCTCCCATCCTGTGGCCAGAAACACAGCACCCATGCTCTGCTGAAGCCTAGCATGGGTCAGTGGGCATTTCACAGCTACAAAGCAGGGCAGACACTTGCTTCAGTCAGTCTGTTTATTGTGCCAAGGGCAAGATGAAGCCTCAGCTTTTAATCTTGTGAATAAAATATTAAACTCCCAGGGTTTTGGCTTGTTTCATGAGGATGCCAAGTGGCAATGGATAACAAGAGATTTGGTTTGGTCTGACACTGGGCTGCAAACTTCAGCACAGCGCAGACAACATTACTCTCAGCCTTTTTCTGACCTTCAGCCTCAGACTCTTTTTTTTCTTTTTTACCGCAGAAGAACTCGCTCCCAAGTGCGGACCACCAATGACTACCAACACAGGTGTGTTTCCCTGCTGTGGGGTTTTCAATTCAAAGAATCATACTCTATCAGTGATACAATTTGGCCAGGCAGCAGCAGATCATCAGATGGAGTCTCACAGAACATGGTTTGAAAAGCAGCATGGCCATAGATAGACCTCACTGGAGCATTTGGTTCATACCAGGAATCTCAAGAACATCTTCAGGAGAAACAAGAGCACTGTAAGTAGGATTAAATCCTTCATGCATCCTTCATGAGACTCACAGTTTGTTCTCCTCCAGGAGTTTCCAAGCTGCAGTGAGCACCTTGTCCACCACTTGTAAGGTCGATGGTAGGATGTGCTGTGTATGGCACTGTAATGTATGCCACAGCCAGATTGTACGTACCATGGCAGAGCAGGTACTCCTCTGTGGGGGGCTCAGAAAGCTGTAGGTCAGTCCTGCTGTGGATATACATGTTGTTTTTGTGAACAGATCTCCAAGTGCCTAGGAGCCCCGCAGACTCCAGCAGATTCCTCCCCCGTATTTGTTCATCCCCAGCTGACACTCCAGCTGACCACACTTGGCAGGCACTGTCTGATGCATTTGCTGAAGGATTCCTGCAGGCAAAAAGGAAAATAAAACTTTTCCTCTTTTTGAGGGTTGGTTTGGGTTTTTTTTTCAACATTGAAAATGGGTTTTCTAAATGGGGCTTGCTTCCTGAAGTGTTCCAGTGACTTATAGATCAATGAATATGCCATAAGGGAGTTTAGGTACCCAAATCCAAATTATGGCTTAGAAAGCAGCACCTGGCCAGTGCTGGAAGTTCATGTGTCCTTGGAGTTTTGGTAGAAAAGGTCTTTAGGGTGTTGTCTGTTTGACAAAGAAAGAAGATCTTGATTCCTCTTCACGGATGGTCCAATCGTATCCATAATTAACATTTAGGATATTATCCCAATTTTCTCATTTGGGACTGATGCTCAAAATGAACGTTTGAAACCTTATCTCAAACATCTGTTGAGAAGATAGAGGCTGGGATGGAGGATGCTATCCAAACTCTTCTGCTTTGGTGTGGTTCCCCTCCACACTGAGTTCCCACCATGCTTCAGGGCTGGCAAGGACATGTGGGTCCAGGCTCTTGCTAAGTATTGCAGCAAGGTGCTCTTTGGTGAGATGACCAGAAATGCTCATTCGTCTCACAGTTCTATTATCCTATTTTAAACACTCTTCTGCCTGCCTTTGATGCCTTCAACACTGCCATAATGCAAGGGAAGAACTGGGCATGTGGGAAACATGATCCAGAAACAGCAGGAAGAGGAAGCTGTTGGAAATGCTTACAGGTTGATTCTGAGCCCCACCCTTCTCTGGGAAATTGGGCAGCTTCCCCTGCTTTGGATAGGCAAGAAGAAATTTCTCCTGTGGTTCATGGCCTTTTCCATGCAGCTCAGCCAGGGCCTGCCTCATTATGCTGGGATCTGGTGGCAAGGGCCGTGGCCAAGAGGAGATGGCACTCAGCTGAGGAAGCGCATCTGAAAAGTTTATTCTGTTCACATGTTCTCCAAAAGTAGTTTCTAGCTGATATCAGATATAAAATTTTAATGTTTGTTTCTCAGTTTAGAAACAAAAATTCTCTGGGTTTCCTTTTACCCAGTAGTTTTGCCAACTGGAAAAAGGTACTGAAGGGCTCTGTTTAAAGAGATAAAAACAAGAAACTAAATCTTTAAAAAGCCAACAGGCTTTTTTTTTACTTAAACACAGAACTGGAAAGGTAAATATAAAACCCAAGCATTAAGTCAAAACAGGTTATTTTTCATGTGTCAGAATTTGAAATGAAAAATACAGATTGGCTCCAGCTGCAGGCTTTTTTGTACCACGTTTATCCTTGGTAGGGATGAGGGTGAATCACAGGAGCAGGATGTCACTTCAGAAGGAACAGCCAAGTGTGACATTGTCACTAGTAACCTGTAAATTATACATGGAGAATTGGTGCTTGTTTAATCTTATACTCAAAGCCAATCAATACATTTTCTAGTTTGCACTGATGGAAGTTCACAAGCTTTTCTGGGCACCTCAGCAGCATCTTCTGGGTGAGCATTGCCTCCGCTGCTAATTCCCCACCTCTGATGACCCACTTCTGCCCCTGCAATGAATTTTCATATTGCTGTGGTAACATAATTTCATTATTTTATTTTGCACCAGAAGCCAGGGAGGAGGTGTTGCTGGACACTTCCACCTAAGGAGTTTAGAAAATCTTCAAAAATTGCTATTTTTCTTCTTTGAAAAGATGGGATTACTGGATTTTCCATTTATTGTTTTCACATAGATTTGGTCTTACAGAAAAGCAATTTCAACTGAGATTAATTTATCTTTATAAAATATTCCTTTCTTCACTTTAGAGCTGGTTGTTTTTCACTGTACATGATTTATTTTTCGATCAAAGCAAAAAGGTTTTTACACTTTGGTGGGATTTTTCATTTTCTAAGTAAGTGCATCAGCAGCCTACATGCAATCAAGTTTATGAAGATCCAGAAATAATTTTCCCTTTCCCCACTACCAAGCATGAAAGTCTGGTTTTAGGATGATCCTGCAAACAGATTTTTTTTCTGTAACCTATAAGCACAAAGCAATAAGCAGATTGAAGTCTTTTTTTAAATCAACATCAGCAGCCATCTGTTCTGGCCATCAAATGGCTAGGTGTTCTCTCAAGACATTGCACAGAGGGGACTCTATAACAATTTCTTTTATCATATCTTTCTTTTCTGGATCTCTTCAGGCATTTTTATTTGCCAGGCTCATTCTAGTTTTTAAGACCAATCTGTTTAAAACATGTATTATCATTCAAGTGGTGGATGATGCTGGCTCAGATCAATTACTGAACATGCTCTTGCTTCAACAGTCTGGCTGTGGAATTGCATATATTGGCTTTGCAATCCAGAGAAGCACTGTGCCTGCAAATGAAATGCTGCTTATTTTTAAAATGACAGCCTTTCTATCAGAGGAACCTGGGGAATATGATCGATACATAAATCAACATATTGGGAAAAAGAAATGGAGTTGCAAGCTTCTGCTCCGAGATCTTCAATTTTGTGAGTCATGCAATTCACAAGCGAAGGTTAAAAATGTTCTCAGGCTTTAACTTGTTGTAAGGCAGAGGTTGCCAAACTTTAGTGATTGCTGTATCTCTTAAAAAAGATGTGAAGAAATTTAATATGCAAGATTCTCCTCCTAATGCATGTTTAATTAAAAACTTAATTGGCTTGAGCTAAGTATTTCCGAACTCTGGCAAAGTAAATGAACTTTTAAAGCTCCCTTGAGGCCATTATAACAAGCTCCAGGCAGAAAAATAGGGTTTTGTTTTACCAAAAATAAAGGCTTTAACATGACACGATGTAACACCACCACCTGTCAAACAGCCAAGAGGGCAGCGGGCAGGACAGTCGGGTCTGAACTGGGGAGTGTTGGGGCATCCTGGACTGTTGCAGGTTTTTTTCTTTTGTCAGAAGCTCTATTTTGTTTTCAATTCCCCAACAATTTTTTTTCTATATTCTGGGGTTTTTTGGGAGGTCTATATTTCTGGGGTTTTTTTTTCTTTCTTTCTTTTTAAATGGACTAGCATTTCCCAAGCAGTCACCTCACTGGAAAGTGCTTGAGTTGCTCTAATTAGTGCAGCCTTTGAGGACAGCTTGTGTTTTCATTAAAAAAGGAACAGCACATGATACTCTCTGTTAATGCTCTGTGCAACATGAACCATAAAAAAAAAAAGCCCAACTATCAGAAAAAAAACCCGTCTTCATAGCCCTCTTAATATTCTGCAATAATCTAGAAAAAAATGACAGCCCAGGACCTGATGTCCCATCAAAGGGACCTGTTCTCTGGGATGAAGCTTTGGGAAATGCAGGGCTTGACTTGTGGCTAAACCTCTGCTGGGTTTTCCACACAAACCTCAGACATTTGGAGACCACCCAGCTTCGGTCAGAGCGCTGGGATGGACACCTTTGGGAGGGTGCCCCAAAAAGGAGGCACAGAGACACTGCCTGATAGTCGCTTAGAGCCAAAAAGCTAGAGCTCTGCCTCGTGTAGGGTCTGATTTTAGCACATCAGAAACACAACTCACCTGTTGCTGCAGGGAGGTACTCATCACTCAGAATTAATGCAGCAGAGAATTTCAAATGCTTTAATTCAATCTCTTACTTGAGAAGTGTTTAGATCTCCCTTGTGATGCTTTGGGGACATGTCAATCACTTAGAGCATCAGAGCTGAAGCTGGAAGCCTCCTGTCACTGGTGACAGAGCTTGTGAAATCTTTGCTGTCTGTGGTGATGTCTTCAGCTCTGGCTATTTTCCTCATTTTATTCCTAGTATAATGTGGGATTCAGCCTTCAGAGCCAAAGGACTCTGCTGCAGTTACAGGTTTAATGGATGAGCACTAATTATTGACCATGAGTTTCTGCAAAATGCAGCCAGTTCCAGCTCATTCATATCAGATTGTCCGAAGACATGTTCTGCCAGCAGTGCTGGGTAAACTGGTCTCCTGCTGGACGGTGGGATGTGAAGTTTTCCTCAGCCCTGACCCTGGGTTGTCCTCCTGTACTTGCCCAGCAAGCCAGCCCTCCTGGATGAACAGAGGGGTCAGGAAAGCTTCTCCTGCTCCTCAGACATTTTGTCACGTACTTAAGCTCCTGAGTTAGCTTCTGATCTCAAAAGGCCATTTAGAACATCTGGAAAAATAAGAATAAATAAACTCCTGCTCTGGATGAACCCACATCCCACCAATGACAGCGGTACCGCAGATCTTCTCTGATTTGAATCCACGTCTCTGTACTACCACACATCCCTACCTATGTACACGTATGTCCCAGCTGAGCAGACCACGCGGACAGGAAATCGGCATGGATTTTTAGTGTGGTCAAACTTTATTTCTCCATAAAGGGATTGTTTTGCTTTTGAGACAAGACCAAGCAAATTCACCATCGTGGCAGCTGAATACATATTCTCCAGAGCTTAGAGAGGACCCTGGTGCAAGGTGGTGAATGAAGAGTACCTGTCTGTGTGTTGTCTAGATAAAGGAGAGAAAAGTCCTGCTTAACTCAGTTTCAAATAGAAGAGAGGTAAGGAAGTCTTCCTGAAACTGCTGCATCCTGCTTCTGTGTTCACCACAACGAGGGCACATGAGGCTGCTTCGTCCTCAGCAAGAGGATGCAGATGTACAGTGCAAATGTACAAGAACAAAACATACGCTATAGAGACTGAACTGGGCAGATCCAGCTTTCGAATTACCAGGAACTCAGGCAAACATCACCATGAGAACTGCTTTGTCAGCTAAGGAGACTTTTTAATGAGCTTGAGGAAGCTGAGATGAAGTAACCCCCCAGCTTCTCTTCCAAACTAAGCTCTGCTTATACTGGTCTTGCTGAAGTTCAAGCACTCTGGTGTTCAGCCCAGTGAGAGGAGGGAAGGGCTCTCAGTGCACTGCTGTGATTTCTTTGGGTTGGCTCTCTTGAGTTTGAAATGGAAGGGTTGCACAGCTTGAGGGATACAATCCAGAAAGCGAAGCTCTGCTTTGGGTGGTGTTAGCAGTTGATCTCAAACATGACAGTGCCTCCCACCACTGTCCTGGTGAGCCTGAAAGTCACTCTGTCCTTAATCTGCTTTTGTGGATGTGCCTGATTTGGGAAATGCCAGCTTTGTGGCTATGGATGATGTCCCCTTAGATCTAAGGGGTTCTGATTTTCACAATAACCAGAAAAAAGGTAGTTTTGCAAAGAAAAGAAAAGACATCAGAACATCTTGTAACCTGTGTTCTTCTTTCTGTCTGGATGCCAGCACAGGTATCACTCCCTTAGTGCCTCTGCTGTGAATATGGGCAAAACCTTCAGGCAATGCCCCCTTCGAGCAATAAAAGAAGCTGTATTTAGAGCCTGATCTAGCAGCTTCACTGGACATTGGGGCAGATCCACTGACAGTGTTAAAGTGCAGCTTTGGCAGAATTTAGGCATTTAAGTACAATAGACCAAGTATTAAGACAAGCAGACAAAATGTAAAGAAGGCCAAGCACCTGAGACATCGCAAACACCCATCCCAGGGAATTTCTACCAGGAAAACTTAGTTGGAAACCTAAAATTCCCCTGTGTGTGCCTAGAGAAGCCCATGTCATAGCTTTGGGTAAATGCCTAGCTACTTATCTTTAGCCCTTTGTTGCCTGAGAATTCATAAATAAGGCAGGTCTGCACTTAAAACCTTTCAAAATCCCACACAGCATGGCTGGGATACACAGAGATGAGGAAACAGCTGACTTTTGGGTAATAATGGTAACAATTTAGTTCACCAAGGAGAAGTGGAAAGTTCTGCACCTGAGGAGGAACAACTCCCTGCACCAATATATGCTGGAAGATATCCAGCTGATAAGCAGCTTGGCAGAAAAGGATTTAGGGTTCTGGTCAATACCAAGCTGAACATAAGCCAGCAATGTGTCCTTTGCCCAAGAAGACAGGAAGCTTTCTGTTGTGTGCAGACAACGGGATTTGAGTGTAGCACAACCACAGAGGTAATACAGACACTAAATCATACGGACTTTTACTCCAGCGCTCTGCTCTCCAAGGGATGGGAATAGAATCCATGGAAGAAAGAATAGAATTCATGGAAGAAAGCAGAAGAGGATAAATATTTTTTCTTTTATTGTAGAAATCGTAACTTTTGCTCTGTAATGTTGAATCCTGATTTCCCATGAAAGAAATGTTTTGATTGGAAAATATAAGATAACCAACCTACTTTTATCAAGTACAGTTTTCTTAGTGCACACACACATATCCAGAAATACATGTCACACCTTTGAATACACCATCTTAGATAAGTGAGTGATAGAAACTCAAACACCAAAAGCACATAAAATGGAAATGGGAGAAAAGTGCATGTTCTCTCACTGAGACAACAAAGGCATTTGGCAGAATTAAAGATTCCAAACTCTATATTAAGATCAGTTTGTCAGAGCCGAAGCCAGCCATGGGAAATAGAATGACCAAAAAACAGGTGAATCTGTGATTTAGTATTCGAGATCAGGCAGTGGAAAGCAGATTATTATTGTGAAAAGAGGTCTTCAGGGGTCCTTAGGACTCGGTTGGACACAGTCATCAACAAAAATACACTTTTGGACTTTGTTCATAAGTTAATGGCCAGATTATGTACTTTGTGTTATAGATACAACAACAGCACCTTGTGCATTGCTTCATGTGAATGTCTAGGAAAGAGTAACTAAGTTGGAAGATCAGGGGGAAACAGAAAAAAAAGTAAATATGAAAAATCAAATGCTGATACAGAGATCTGCTGGGCGGCTACAGTTCACCGGCAGGGCAACGTCCCATCCCCTTCCCAATTTCTGTCGTTCTCATCCATGGTGATGTAAGTTTTTCATTCCCTTCCTCACTTTCTTTATATTTGTTCCTGGGAAGGATAGGGTTTAATGACATGGGTTTTCATCCTGCTCCTATAAAGCCACATATTCCAGCTCATAGTAGTTCATCTTCTTAGCAGAGAAGGTGCATTCTCCTCCATTCAGCCTTTTAAATATCATAACCTATCACATGAAGTTTCCCTCTCTCCTGCTCCATCTGAGACACATCAGACACTATAGCACAGTGGCAAGGGACACAGCTGGGCATCCCCAGCAGAGGTGCTGGTGGACTGCACACATACCCTTAGCAACCTACCAACATGTGCAATGATTCTTGCTGGCTCCCAAACAGTTTCATTTTTTACCTTCCTTCACTGACCTTGCATTTACATTCTAGCCCTTCTCTTGCCATCCAGATTTTATGATGAAGTAAGATTCACACATCATACCAAAAAAAATAAAAATCCTTGGGGTAGAACATCTGATTTCCAACACATCTCCCTGGGGCACACTTACCGTTGGAGCAAAAAACCATTGCCAGGGTTTGATTTCCTGTCACAGTGAAGCAGCATGTTTCTCATCCTGTTAGTTTAAACACATCTTCATTTCTCCAGACAGTTCCATAGGTATTCAGATCAGCTGTGGATCCTCAGCACAACAGTGGACAATTACCCCACACTTTCCGGTAGAACAGCAAAGCTTCTAATGCTCTGTTCAACTTTCCACCCATGAAGCTGTAAGGCCTGTTACAGAACAGGTTAAGCTTAAAAAAAGACAAGTGATGGTATGTTTTTCGTTTCATAGAATCACAGAATGAGTTGGGTTGGAAGGGACCTCTAAAGGCCATCTAGTCCAACCCCTTTACAATAAGCAGGGACATCTCAAACCAGGTTAGCGTGTGAATGCTCTATGGATTTAGCGTCATTAAGTTATGGAAGTTAGTACGTTTTTTCTATATTGGCAAGGGAATTAAGTTATATAGCTCTGAAGTATTTTGTAACTGTAATTGTGATTTTATTGAGAGATACTGCAGGGGGGGGAAATCACACTCTCAATTAAAAAAAAGGGAATTTTGTTGCAAAAATATTGTGTGTAGATCAGGCTTTAAAGGTTTGTAAATATTTTGAGATCCTCGGGTGAGAATTCATATTAAAATGTCAAGTATCAGCCTTGCTAGGCAACATTTTATTCTTCAGCTATGAATCACATCAGTAAACAAGTATCTCCTGGATTCCAGATGAAATGCCTGGGAAAAAAAGACCACTAATTTGCTGTTGCTGTGCTCTTCAGCATAAGGTAGTCTGTATTATGTTTGTATTTATGTCCATTCTGCTTGATCTGGGTGGGCAGTGATAAGATTTGAAAGGAGATACTCAATTAAAGCTAAAAATAAACCCCAGTTGTATTTGTCCAGTGACAAAACCAGGTGTTTGTAGAGAGCAGGATATCTCAATGCAACATAGGATGGTCTGAGATTTAAACAGTCTAGAGACAAAAGAGCATCATGCCTAGTTCTTTTGCTTCCCAAATTTCCCTGTCTACCTGAGCATTTCTTCCTGATTTGTAATTTTCTACCCTGAATCTTCTCCGAAGACTAGGCACCACCATCCTCACATCAACCAGTGAGACAAACTCTTTGCTCCAGGCATGTCAGAAGGAGCCAGCAGAGTGGGAGCACACACATTTCACAGCTCAGCAGCCAGCCCTGGCTCAAACCACGAGGAGAAATCATGCGCATGTGAACGAGACCAAGGGCTGCACTCTGGGGATGGGAAATGAAACAGCGAGGGGATGCATTTTCAGATGGGAGTGTAAAATCGAAACGAGAATGGCTCTTGTTGGATCAAACAGGTCCTAGTACCAGGATCTGTGCCAGCAAATCAGTGCCCTGAAAGCTGAGGAAGAGTATTTAAGAAATACACTGCCCGCCTTGCCGTGAAAGGATGGGTTTCTTCAAAGTTCAGCAGGGTTTCAGAAGTAACTTTGATTTTATTTATTAATTAATTTATTTGTTAAAGCTTATCTATAGCAGATTCATCACATCTGGTGCACTGAGACTGAGATTTACTCTTTTGACCCCATCTTTTACTCAGGCCAATGCACTTCTCTGACTCTGGTGTGCCCTGATATGTGTAGTCCCAGGGCAGAAGAGAAGCTGTGGTGTACTACCCAGCAGGACCCTGATGTTCCAGTGAGGTCTGCAAGGAAGTAAAATGCATTTACTGTGCAGCACCGTCTGCAGTCATACAAGAAGGTGCACACTGGTGAGGATGTCCAGGGTCTCACCATGACATACTGGAAACCCTCCTCCCCACCACCTGGTCCAGAGCAGGGCTTTCAGGCATCATCCTCACTCCTGCACAGGAGGTGGCCATGAAGATGTAATCCAGAGAGGGATCCACTTTTCATTTCAAAATAGGAGGCCCAAGTTATGGTTTCACAGCCCTTTATTTTAGATGCAAAGCTAAATTCTACTTCCTGGGTTAGAACTGGAATGCCTGATTAAGGCAGGGCAACCTCAGAGAAGCACTCATCTTGTGTTTTGTGATACAAGTGTAGCTTGTGGTCCTATTCAGCATGCTTCCTGAAGTCTATCTGGGGTAAGAAGTTCAAATTATGATAGCAGAGACTCAGTAGGAGCAGGTCTGGGCTTTGACTTCCATGGCTGCTGCGGTTACAGCGTGCATGAGAAGAAAACCATTCCCAGGGAATGGTTGTGTTCAAAATGTTGTTGTTCTTAGGTGTTGCCAAATGTGGATGCCTCCTCTTCCACTTGGACAATGCTTGGTTTCGTCATGTCTTCTGGGCTGTACAAACCGTAAAGCCCTGCGATGGGGAAGCACTAGATTGTCTTTTTGTGGTTTATCTTCTGCAATGTTTCCAGCGCACAATAATCCCAGATACCCAGTGAAAACTTCCTCCCATCTTCTCCCAATTGCTCTGCCTAATCCTTGCCAGCCTGCAACCAAGCCAAGCAGCCTTGTGAGGCACTAATGTGTTTCGTGGTTGTGGTTTGCTTGCCAGCATTTATGACATTTGGAAAGACAGTGGTGAGTCATGCGAGACAAATGGTTAGTGCTGTCTACTTTTTTATGTATGCATATAATTAGATTTTGCAGCACAAGAGAAAACAGCCCCTGTCCAGCTTGTCAGGAAAACAATAAGAAGGGAAAAGAAAATTTTCTTTGGCAACTTTTTTCAGCCTGACAAGTGGTTTTGATGATAGGTTTCTTCTGGATTTTTTTTTCCTCAGGGTTATAAAATAGTTTCAGCGCTGTTGCTAGAAATACATAATAGAGCCATGAAACAGAATTGTTGGAAGTAAGTGAAAATATGACAGCTATTCAAATAGATACTGCATCCTGACAGAGTGTATAGGATATACTGGTTTTTTTCCCTCTGGTGGCTTTGTCTGTGGGTGTTTAGTGCTCTCCGCCCTTTCAGAACACTATTTTGTGTATCACTGTGCCCACTGATGGTCTTTTCTCCCAAGGTCAGTGAAAGACTTTGCAACTCCCCTTGGTAGTCTCTGCAATGTGTCTCTAGTGTCTACTCAGTGCCATTTCTGACTGGATTTATAGATTTATATTTTTCTCCCTCCCTCACATCAGACACAGTCCAATAGTTAACATGCAGAACTCAGGGGTTTTGTTTCAGACCATGACATTGAGTCATTGCGCAGTTTTTGGCAAGCAACAGAAGCTTACAAAAATGTTCACTCATTTCTGATGACTCAGTTTGAGCATCTCCATTCATTCCTCTCGGGCTTGAATTTTCTGGACGTCTTTGGCAACTCAAAGCACACGCAAGACATAGTTACACAACCCCACTGCAAACCCAGCCAAGGTATCCTGAGCTGGCTGCTTAGGAATGGAGGTGCCCATAATTAGAGGGCACTTTGGGGAATGTCAATCTTACTCACTGGGTTTTGGTTTATTCCTCATTAACATAAAGGCAAAAATACCAAGGTTCCTTCTTGACAGTGGACTCGTGTTTGCAAAACATGGTGATCCTCTGGTGAAAGTGCAGTCCTGTAAACAAGGGAAAGGAGTTGAAAACTTGACCATCTGATAACTAGGACATGATCTTTGGCAGGCAAAAACATTTTGCTTAGAAGTACCGTCAGATTTCTGGAGAAATCTCCCACGCAAATAGAAGGCATCTGCCCAGCAGCTACAAAAAGATAAACAAGCCACTTCAGAGATATGAGCAAGCAGTTTCATTAGAATATAGAGCAGATGCATGCACACTTCAGTGCAAGCTAACCAAAGTTCCCAGAACGTCTCCTGATATGTAACAGCTGGTCCTACTGTAACAATCACGATTGCTTTCATGCAAACTCACAGATATTTTCCTGCCAGCCTTAGATAGCTCTATTTAAATTATAGGCTGTCTCAGGCATGACTATGGCTGTTGGGTTGTCAGTCAGCGTGAAAGGACCATGATCTGGCAGCATCAGATCTACAAGATAAAATGCCAAAGGTGTCCTTGAGGTGTGATGAAGATTCAGCTGAAGCTGCTCGTTCCTTGTGGAGTAACACCTGAGTGTGGCTGAGCTGAAATGAAGCCACAACAACAATTCAAATGTTGAGGTAGGAGAGCGTTCAGAAACTGTCACCATTACAAGTCACGGGCAGTGTTGTTGCCATTTCTGTTTCTGAACATGCTTTTGCAGCTTATAAGCCTCAAACTCTTTGATAGCTTAAGGGAAAATCCATAACTGAGCAGAAGTTGGACACATAACTCCATATATTAATTAAATTGGTTCAGTACCTACAGCTTTAGAGTTGAGGAGTTGTGAGCAAAAGTATGGGGAGACCAACCACGGGTCCTTCTGGAAACCACACATCGCGTGTTTATACCAATGCGAAACCCATGTAGAATAACAGAATAGGGATTTTGAAACTTATTTTCATGAACAAGCAGCTACCAAGGATACACCATCCCCTCAACATGAGTCATACCTGCTGTACTTAAGGAGTTCCCCCACAAAACTGCCCTCTTCTTTGTCCTGATCAGAGATGACATTTGTATCCTAAATGCCAAGGAAGGACTGGGGTGCACTAGCACTTGGATGGAAGAGTTCTACTGCATTTTAGAATTTGGTTTTGGAAGTTTAGAAATTCAAATTGCTCTTCTTCCTCCCTAAGTGACATGTATCCAATATCCTAAAAATGCCCCATAAGTTCAAAACCATTGAGCAATTCCATAAAAACCTTCTGATGTTTACAAACACCTGCTGTCTTGAGCCAGTTTAAATTCAGAGGATTTTATTCTTTCTATAATTCCATTTCTATAACCCTTTCTATAATTTCTTTTATTTTTTTTTCTGCAATTCCATAACTATATACCCATCTTCCTGCCTTGAATTCATGGGTGCTGTGATAATAAATGTCTGATAAATGCTATCCCAGGCTTCCGTAAATCCATGGATTTCAATAGGAATGTTTTGGGGATTTCTAGTTTCCTTGAAAACCAGGAGAATCCTGATTTTTCAACAGAATGACATAGGCTACAGTTCAGCTAGGCCATAGACAGAGACGTGGAGGTGTTTGTAGGGTTGGAAGTGTATCAACAGAAACATTAGTGGAAGCCAAATGTGGAAGACCAGTAGGAATATCTGTACTATTTACTTCCAGAATTCAAATCAGATACAATTGAGACAGGAGAAACCTGGAGTGTTTATTCCCTGCACGGTCATTGGAGAAAAGTGAGACCACTTTCGGTGTCAGAGGGGCAAGTGGAAGCAATGTAGAACAGCTGAGCTGCTTGTCTGCAGCAGGCAATAGCAGTAATCCCTCCATGTTCATTTTAGGATTGACTATGTCAAGGTAGAAGGATTACGAATCCTGTCTGAAAGAGAAAATATAAATATAGGGGCTGTGATGAGGGAAAATTGAAAGGGAAATTGCAAGATACAATTCATCAAGTACGAGAAATGTCTCAGACACAACAGCACACAAGATATTAAAAAAGCACAATCCGGGAGCACAGCAGGTATCGTGTGTCAGATGAACTTCATTGCCTGAGCTGATGACTAACACCATTTATACAGAAATCAAGCGCAGCACGCCAATGAGACCTGACAGAAAGCACATCTCAGAGGCAGCTGCCTCTGATCCATAGCACTCCTAGAATAGCATTAGCAAGTGTCTTTGGTGGCTTCTGCTCAGAAACCCTGTCAATCAGCAGAGTTAGTAGAGTTATTTAATGGTAGAGACAACTGTTTGTACAGTTTCACATCTGGCTAAATCAAGACAGGCAGGAAAGCAAACGGTCATTTCTTCCTTCTGCCCTTCATGCAGCCATCCTAAAAAAGGTGCTGAACAAGGGGCTGTACCATCAGGACAGCTGGTGGAATGCAGCTCCACTGAGAAGGACCTGGGAGTCCTGGTGCACAACAGGTTAACCATGAGCCAGTAGTGTGCTCTTGTGACCAAGAAGGCCAATGGCATCCTAGGGTGCATTAGGAAGAGTGTGACCAGCAGGTTAAGGGAGGTTCTCCTTCCTCTCTACTCTGCCCTGTTGAGGCCACATCTAGAGTGTTGTGTCCAGTTCTGGGCTCCCCAGTTCAAGAGAGACAAGGAACAACTGGAGAGAGTCCAGCAGAGGCTATGAACATGCTGAGGGGACTGGAACATCTCTCTTATGAGAAAAGGCTGAGAAAGCTGGGGCTGTTTAGCCTGGAGAAGACTGAGAGGGGATCTGATCAATGCTTGTAAATATCTGAAGGGTGGGTGTCAAGAGGATGGGGCCAAACTCTTTTCAGCGGTGTCCAGTAACAGGACAAGGGGCAAGGGGCACAAACTGGAACACAGGAAGTTCCATCTGAACATGAAGAAAAGCTTTTCTGTGAGGGTGCCAGAGCCCTGGAACAGCCTGCCCAGAGAGGCTGTGAAGTCTTTTCTGGAGACTTTCAAAACTCACCTGGACATGATCCTATGCAACCTGCTCTGGGTGAACCTGCTTTGGCAGGGGAGGTGGACTAGGTGATCTTCTGAGGTCCCTTCCAACCCCTACCATTCTGTGATTCTGTGACAGGCTCCCCTGCAAAAGACAAAGGCAGAAAAAAACCACAAAACCAAACCTGCCACTTCTACAGGCCTGTTTACCCAGTGCCATGTGATTTACAGTCCTTTTTTATTCATTATTCTCTGTGCATTTGGCAAAAACTCCTTGTGTGACGGGGTCATCGTATGCCATGGCAGTACCCTCACTGCTGAAGCCTTGGTGTCTAAAACCCTCCATAGAAAGTGCTTCATTTTATCCTTCCACTGGCAACATAACACATCTGAGATCCTTCTCCCCTTCCCAGGGGTATTTAACAACACTTTCCAAGTGGGTACCAAGTGTAAATGAATCCTCAAAGCTTTTTTGAGTGTTCCACACCTTGTACCCTCTTATTTGGCAATTTAAGGAGATTTCTGCATTCTACCTTTGGCTGTACCTTGGTGTCTGCATGAACACAGCTCTACTGCTGTTTAGCTTTTCTCAGATCAAGCTGCTTTTGATATGCAAAAGACTCTGGAATATACATTTCCGATTATTCTTCTTGTTGCCAAGATCAGAAAGTCAATTCAGTTCCGGTTTCCCTCACTCCTCCCTTTCAAGGTAGCATTGCACATAACGTAAAAACAAAACCCCAGCACCCCATAAGGCAACATCCTAGAAATTCTTGTTTCACAGTATCCTAGAAATTCCAATAAATATTAAATTGTGCCATGGTTTTTGATGGTTTGTGACATGCTGACGGGTGATATCGATCACAGGTGGAATTAACATGAGTGGCTGACACAGCATTTGCAGCACTTTGTCCAAACCACTTTGTTCTTCTTCTTGCTGTTACCTATTTTTTGTGTCAGTTTTTTGGGGTCAGTGCTATTACCCTTGAAGAACTGCAGGCCTTTGTTGTTATTATCTACTCCATAAAAACTCTATTATTCGAGTCTGACAGCCTGCCTAGATTACATGAAGATGAAGATGAAGAAAGCCACAGCAAGAGGAAAGTCACAATGTTTTAGCGAAGCAGAGCAAACCCCTGGGCACCAGGAGGGCAGTGCAACCGTCAGGAGCATGGACAGCAGCAGGTCCCACCCAGCCACCTCTCACCCATGGGGATCATGGAATGCTTTGGGCTGGAAGGGACTTTTAAAGGTCATCTTGTCCAACCCCTGCATCTTCAACAAGATCAGGTTGCTCAGAGCCCTGTCCAGCCTCACCTGGAATGTTTCCAGGGATGGGGCATCAACCACCTCTCTGGGCAACCTGGGCCAGTGTTTCACCATCTTCACTGTAAAAAGTTATCTTCCTTATATCAAGTCTGAATCTCCCCTTTTTTTAGCGCTCCTTGTGCTGTCACAACAGGCCCTGCTAAAAAGTCTGTCCCCATCTTCTAGGCCCTCTTTAAGTACTGAAAGGCCACAATAAGGTCTTCCCTGAGCCTTCTCCAGGCTGAACAACCCCAACTCCCTCAGCCTTTCTTAATAGGAGAGGTGTTCCAGCCCTCTGATGATCTTCGTGGCTCTCCTCTGGACCTGCTCCAACAGGTCCATGTCTTCCTTGTGCTGAAGATGCCAAAGCTGGATGCAGTACTCAAGGTGGGGTATTTCCAGAGTGGAGCAGAGAGGCAGAGGGTATTTGAGTGAAATTATCCATTAACTCTACTTTAGGAACAGAGGTGACTTCTTTTGGTTCTTTTAAAACTATTTTTGCACTATAAATTCAAGGGAAATAGAGGAGGAGAAAAAGGAGGGTTCGATAAGTTCAAGTGAAAGGTCCTACACCTGGGTTGGGACAATCCCAAGCACGAATACAGGCTGGGCAATGAGCGCATTGAGAGCAGCTCTGAGGAGAAGGACTTGGGGTTGCTGATGGATGAAAACCTGGACGTGAACCGGCAATGTGTGCTCACAGCCTAGAAGCCAGTCGCATCCTGGGCTGCATCAAAAGAAATGTGGCCAGCAGGTTGAGGGAGGGGATTCTGCCCCTCTTTAAGAAGGTTCTGTCAAAAAAATGATAAGCTAGCTATTATTTAAAATTACAAGGCTTTTCTTGTTTCTGTAAATTTTAATATATATTATATGCAAAAAATGAACATGTAATAAAAATAAACTAGAATATAATAGAATATATAATACAGAATAATACAGTTTATATATAATATCTATAATTTAATTCTATTTGTTGATGCTTGGTTGTCAGCACTGGAGAAATAACAGAGTTTGGTACAAGCTTTTTAATAAAACCCTCAATCCATGAGTTTTTTTTATCTTAACTTTGCTTATCTTCCCTGGTCAGGCGCTCCCGTTTGACTTGGCAGCACTAACAGCATGAGGCAGAAGATCAGAAAGTGGCTTCAAGAGCTCAGCTTGCAAAGAGGATTGAGAACAGTACATGAAAAATTTTCTTCAGGTTTGAAAAATGTTCTTTTTGATCAAAAATAAAATACTTTGCTCAAATTCCAAGTTTTATAAAGCTTTTTTTTTAAAAAAATGAAATGTAAATTAGAAGATAAATGTAAACACAACAATGTTAAAGTATTTTACAAAGTTGTCAAAACTGACTTTTTCAGAAATGCATAGAAATTTGTGTTGATAAAGTAATGAAATAAATCTAGATTCACAAAATACTCTGGTCCATACATTACTTATTTCCTTCCTTCCTTCCCTCCTTCCCTCCTGCCTTTCTTCCTTCCTTCCTGCCTGCCTTCCTGCCTTCCTCCCTCCCTCCTCCCTTCCCTTCCCTTCCCTTCCCTTCCTTCCCTCTATTTTAACTCCTGGAGTGGAATTTAAAGTAGGTTTTATTATTTTCAAAGGTTAATTTGCTATTTCTGAAGCAATAACTATGATACAAAATGTTCCAAACCTGCTCATCAATCACAGTTTGATTGTTAATGTCAAACACAAGTTTGAAACCTTAAAGGCCAATGGTCAGCCAAGAATTGAGCTATTCCAGGGAGAGGACAGTAAATCCCTGCTCAAGAGGTTTCCTCTCCAGACTCATTGAGGAAATCCTCCAAGGACATTCCTGGTGAAGCCACAGTACAAAATCTTAGTGATTGGAAAGGAGAAGGATCTTTTGGTGATAGCAAGCATGAAGAGTTAGAATCAGCAAATCATAGAACTGTTTAGGTTGGAAAAGAGCTTTAAGATCATCAAGTCCAACCATTAACCCGGCACTGCCAGGTCACCACTAAACCATGGCCCTCAGCACCACATCTACATAGCTTTTAAATACCTCCAAGGATAGTGACTCCATGACTGCCCTGGGCAGCTTGTTCCAATGCTTGAAAACCCTTTCAGTGAAGATATTTTTCCTAATATCCAACCTAAACCTCCCCTGGTGCAACTTGAGGACATTTCCTCTTGTCCTATCGCTTGTCACTTGGGAGAAGAGACCAACCTCCAACTTGCTACAGCCTCCTTCCAGGTAGTTGTAGAGAGTGAGGTTTCCCCTGAGCTTCCTTTTCTCCAAGCTGAACGACCCCAGGTCCCTCAGCCGCTCCTCACCAGACTTGTGCTCTAGACCCTTCACAAGCTTTTTTGCCCTTCTTTGGACAGGCTCCAGACCCTCAAGGTCCTTCTTGGGGTAAGGGGCCCAAAACTGAATCCAGGATTCAATGTGTGGCCTCACCAGTGCCCAGTACAGGGGGATAATCACTGCCCTGGTCCATCTGGCCACACTGTTTCTGATCCACAATGAGTTGCTGCATTTGGGTGTGATTTGTGGGGTTATTTCAGCACAGGAGCTGTGGACAAGGCCTACACAATCCCAGCTTTGTGTGTGACACTCACCCAAGCTCTCAAAGAAACAGATTTTTATACCTTTTCTTGCTGAGATCATTTTCTGCCAGACTGTTGAATTGAAACAGCTCCACAAGGAGTCTGAGAGGTTCCAGTCACACCTTCAAGCCCAGATTTGCAGCTGAGAGGAGGAGCTGTCCTTTCCAAGGAGTCAATTTCATAGAATCATAGAACACCAGGTTGGAAGGGACCTCAGGGATCACCTGGTCCAACCTTTCTTGGCAAAAACACAATCTAGATAAGATGGCCCAACACCTGCTCAGCTGAACCTTAAAATTTAGCGTGCTTAAATAACGCAGTGCCCGGTTTCCATCCTGGTCAGCTCTGCTCTGAAACCTAACAGCCGCCATCCCATCACACCGAGCCTGACTCGGCCTTCCCAGCAAGGCAAGGAGGGGCTGGGCAGGTGACAGCTCACAATGCTAGAGCTAGTGGCTGATTGAAGGACTGGGAAGCTGCCGTATGAGGAAAGGCTGAGAGAACTGGGGTTGTTCAGCCTTGAGAAAAGAAGGCTTAGGGGAGACCTGTCACCATGTTCCAGTATTTAAAGGGTGGCTACAAAGAATCATAAAATCATAAAACGTTTTAGGCTGGAAGCGACTTCTCGAGGTCATCTGGTCCAACCTCCCTACACAAGTAGGAATATCTCTAACTAGGTCAGGTTGCTCAAAGCCCCATCAAGCCTGACCTTGAATGTCTCCAGGGATGGGAGAGTCCCTTTTTAAGAAGGGTCACATGGGGTGATGGGTACAAGTTACTCCTGGGGAGACTCTGACTGGACACAAGAGGAAATTTTTTTTCTCGATGAGAACACTCAGCCACTGGAATAATCTCTCCAGGGAAGTGGTGGAGTCCCCAACATCGGACACTTCTAAGATTCAGCTGGACAGGGTACTGGGCTGTCTTACCTAGACCGTGCTTTTACCAAGGAAGGTTGGACCAGATGATTCCTGAGCTCCCTTCCAACCTGCTGTTCTACAATTCCTCCTAAAGTCTGGGGATTTTTTAGCATTAATGAACACAACACCCCTTTGCGTTCAGCCACAGGAAAGCCAATCCCGTTCAACGCCTCTCTCTTTTTTTTTCTTCCCATTGTTATTTTTAACCAGTTGTGCCGTTGCCTTTCCCGTGCGGCTCCTGCGTGTTGGGAAGGACGCAGGAAGGAAAGCGCCGTTTCCACGGGGGAGACCCCGGGCCGGNAGGTTGGACCAGATGATTCCTGAGCTCCCTTCCAACCTGCTGTTCTACAATTCCTCCTAAAGTCTGGGGATTTTTTAGCATTAATGAACACAACACCCCTTTGCGTTCAGCCACAGGAAAGCCAATCCCGTTCAACGCCTCTCTCTTTTTTTTTCTTCCCATTGTTATTTTTAACCAGTTGTGCCGTTGCCTTTCCCGTGCGGCTCCTGCGTGTTGGGAAGGACGCAGGAAGGAAAGCGCCGTTTCCACGGGGGAGACCCCGGGCCGGGGGGGCTCCTGCCGCTCCCCGGGATGCGGGCAGGACCCCGCTGCCGGTAAGTACCGCTGCCGCCTGCATCCCGCTCCGCATCCCTCGGCATTCTGCTCCGCATCCCCCAGCATCCCGCTCCGCATCCCCCGGCATCCCGCTCCGCATCCCCCGGCATCCCGCTCCGCATCCCCCGGCCGCTCCTGAGATGCCCTCCCCGGGCTGCCCGCCGCCAGCACTGCCGCTGCTCGCCGCTCCCCTCTTCAGCAGGTCCTGCACCCGCCCTGTCTGAAGGACCCCCCCCCTCCAAACGCTGCCGCCCCTCCGGGGAGGGTCCCCCCAGCTCCTTCCCCACCTCCGAGGCAGATCCCTCCCCGGGCTGGTGCAGGAGGTGATGTGCTCTCCAGCTTCGTTGGGGTTTTGCCCTCCTGGGGAGCTGGGGTTTTTGCCCCCCCCAGGGGTGGGATGGGGGGACTGGGCACCCCAGGGCTGGCGTTTTGCACCGAAGGGGTCGGCATTTTTGCAAGCCAGCAGTGAGGATTTTGCCTTCTGGGGTTTGGGGGGTTTGACCCCCGAGGGTGGGGTTTGACAGCCCAGGACTGGAGCTTTGCACCCTCAGGGTTGGTGTTTTTGCAGCCCAGGGACTGGGTGTTTTGCCCCCCCACAACCCTGAGCTGGGGTTGAAGCACCCCAGCTCCATCACTCCCCTAACACCAATGGGTACCCCCGCGTTTGCGACACGGGTTTAACTTTGCCTTGAGTTTTGCTGCTGCAATCACGCTTCAGCCTCTCCTCTCTGGTTGCAGTAGACTTGCCCTTGCTGTGGAAGAGCCTGGACTTCTGCTGGAGGTTGGATTTCAAAAGGCAACCCACTGTGCTGGCTCATAGGTGCGGGTTCGCCATCATGTGCTGGGGCAGAAGCCATCAGCCCCGCAGAGCCAGGCTGGGAGCAGCTCCGCAGGATGGGATCTGGGAGCTCTGCGAGTTGGTGTGAGCCCCTTGTAGCTGCTGCCGGGAGAACCACCATGCACCCAGCTCGGTGGTACTGCTGAGCTGCTTCCAGCCCTCTGGCTGCGTTCCAACGGGCAGTTTTGAAGGTAAGGACGGCATGTCTTGCTGGGTTTCCAGACCTGGGGCTGGTTAGCTGTCGGAGAGTTGTTCCGCATGGATTTGGAGGTGGAAAGAAACCATTCGTGCCCTGAGAAATGCTGCCCTTCAGAAGGGAAAGTTGGATGGAAGAAGAGAGAAGGAAAGTCAGTGCAAAGGTTCTCCTGCTGCGTGGCCTCCTTGAACGCCTGTTTTACAGGTGGAAGCGTCCCCAGAGATGTTTCTCCTTCTTTACCACCAGCCTTGCAGAGCAATGCGCTGCTGGACAAATGACCGAGCTGCTGCGCTCTCGGCTCGCAGCAGAGGGGAGCAGGGAAAGGCGTTGCGAGCTCCTGGGGCAGGTACGGTTGCATGCTGCCTTGCGCTGAATTGTACTTCATGTAGCAGAGGAGAAGAGTCTGACAGCAAATATATTTCCAATTTTCATAATTCCTCTAAGATTTTAAAGTGCAGTCAGCCTTGAGATTGCAGAGCTTTTTTTTGTCCTCCCCTGCCGTCAAAACATATCATTTAGTAATGAGATTAACCTTTTACTTGGGATTTGCTGAACAAATGAGGTCAAACTTTCTGTGTATTAAAGGAAAACTGCTGAAATGATGGAGTTGCTTTGCCCAGGCAGACTGAGAGCAGAATTTAGCCCATCACTTTTTGAAGGGAAGCAGAACTGTAATGTCCAAACAAAACCAACACAAACTCTAAGGCATCTGAGATTCCCCAGGAAACCTGGGATGATCCCTCATCATGGTGTAACCGAGCGTTTATCCTGGTGATTTAAGAGGGCTCCTTACAGGAAAGGCTGAAAGCCTGATGTTGTATCATCAGTGGCGTGGCCACATGAGCTGCTGCAGCTCGTAGGAGAATTTTAAAGCTCCGATATTTAAGTTACGGAATTACATCCCTGGGAAGGATGGCTCATCCTGCTTTGTCCCAGATATTTTCATAGACATGTTAAGATTGTATCATCCCCAGCTTTCCTGTATTAACAATTCTCCAGGTGGCTCAGGAGTAGCACTTCTTAGCAAGAGAGAAGTTGCTGGCTGCCCAGTCAGGGCCAGAAAGGATGAGAGACATCAAGGTTGGGTGCTTGGCTGTGACACGGACTCTGCCTGGGGATCCTTGTAAAGGAGCCAGGAGCAGCAGGACCCTGTTGTCTGCACCCTGAATCCAAACCTAATGTTTCAAGCATACACTGCCCCTTTTTTTTGCTGAATACTTGTTGCTGGAGAAATTATGAAGGTTGAATGAGGAGAGCCTCACTTCCAGCCCCACAGCTGGCAAAAAAATAGATGCAAGGAGTGTTTCTCTGATGTTTTGTGAGTGTGGGCACATTTGCCTCCTGTATTTGTGCATCGTTGTGTCATGCTCCTTGACGTATCCTGTACTAATCAACCTGCTGTTAGTTTTCCACTTGAGAAGATTTTTTTAACCCAGGCTGGTGGCTAAGGTGGTACCTGAGTAGCACAGAGTGCTTGCAATGAGGAACTCTAATAGCTGTGTCCTACTTAAAGTTCAAGTGCAGAGTGTGCTCACACATCAGTATCAGAGCAACGTTCTGTACGTAATGATCTGCTTTAATTAGAGTCGGACTAGCACTGGTACATACTTCACAACCACGTGAGCATGGTCATTATTTGCAGGAGCAGGAAGATGTGGCTTCTAATCCTTCTTGTTTTAGTGTTACATCTAAAAAACCCAAATATTGAATTCAGAGTTCTCATCTATGATGAATAATCAAGGCCATAGACCAAAAATTTTACAACGATTTTTTTAAACCTTAAGACCTGATTTTTTGCGCCTGATTAAGCCTGATTTGTGCTGTTCTTACCTCGGGAGCCTTTCTTAATGCTGCACGCTCTTCTGGGAGAACATAGGGCTAACTGGGTGGTGTTCATGTGCTTGAACTGCATAGGGGGCTCAACTTGAGGTGGAAATCAGAGGACTGCTTCCAGGCCTTGCAGAGGCCCCAGAGGTGTGAGGACGACAGCCTCTCCCAGCGGGTATGGGAGATGGCAGATGACCACATGATCTGGGAGATGAATGTGGACCATGTAACGGACCTTGTAGTGGCAGGTTCTGCAACTTGGCTGGCTGCGCAGCCACGTGGTTTTGCCAGCCAGCTGTCACTGTGCCATCTGTGTGGACCATGTAGGGAGAAGAGGCTGAACAATTTTTCTGCCAGGAAGGGTGGTTGCATTGAAATCAAGCTGTTCCGCGGGAGCTCATCCAGTTTGATGACATCCTCAGTGGGTTGTTAGAAAGAATTGTGCAGATTATCCTCTTTCCCGTCAATAATGTGAGAGCTGGTGGCAGGACTTCTTATTTTATTGCTATGGGGGGTTATCAGGATGTGAAATGTTGTCCAAGGAACATTTTCATTAAGACTGATCTACTTAAGACACCCTGTAGACATTGAGCAGTGCCTGCTCAGGGGCCTGCCACAGAGCTTGATGTCCAACAAACCTGCTTGTTCTCCTCAGCACTGCAGGAGCAGGAGAGCTTCAGGTCTCAGTCAGCGAGTCCCAGCTCTGGTGAGGAGGGGCAGAAGCTTTTCTTCTTGATTTTTTCCACACAGCTTTAGTTATTTCTTGATTTTTATTTTTTATTCTTATCTTTTTAACTTGAAAGAAAGGAAGACACTAAATCAAGCAAGTAAAGAGAAGTCATGGGAGGGAGCTGAGAATTTTGAAGGATGGGTGGGTGCCTGTAATACACAACTACACCCAAGGAAGAGGTCGATATAGCTGTTTCAAAAATCATATGGGGGTGCTTGGAAGAAGTCAGCAAGTATGTGGATGAGAAGCATCTTGTTGGTGTTGTCTGCTTGGATTTCTGAAAGGTTTTCAATGTGGCCCCTCATGGCGGTGGCTTTAAGGAAACTTAATAGACCTGAGTTAAGAAGGAAATTCCATGAGTGAATAAATACTTCTCAAGAAGGTGAAGTTCAGGGAGGAAGTGGACGGTAAGTTACCGTGTGGAAGTGAAGTCAGCAATGCTCTTTACAGAGATGGGGGCTGGGATATGTGGGGTTCAATAAATCTCTGACTGGAAGAATTGTGAATTGTGAAGTGATGATACCTGCAGGCAGGTGAAACAAAGTTTAACCAGAGCAGGAAGGATAAGGTTTGACCTAAAGAATTGCAGGAAAGCTTTTGTGAGGCTCATTGGGCACTAAAATGGAAGAAGAAATTCAACTGTGAAGTGATGGTGTTTGGGGAAGATGGAGAGAACCTAATTTTGTCATTTCATCCCATTTTCCTATCTCAAGCAGTGAGCTCTGGGCTGACTGTTACTGCTCAGGAATAAAATCTTTGGACGGCAATAGGCAGTCCTGTGGAAAGGTCAGCTTGGTGCTAAGTGCCAATCAAAAGCAGCAAACCATGTTAGGGATTGTTATGAAAGGGAAGCAGGACCAAACGGAGAACATCATTATGCCTTTATGTAGATCCACAGTGCATTTACTTCTTGGAAATTATTAGCAGTTTTGGTCCTTCTCAGAGGTTTAGAGGAGCAGGAGGGATGCCCAGACCTCCTCAGTGGCTTCTGTACAAGGAATGAACAAGGTAGTGAATGTTCCTCAGTCTAACCAAGAGACGATGAGGGGGCTGGGGTATGTGACAGAAATTAAAGAGCCCACTGCTGGCACTGAGATTGTCGATGGGAACTGCCTGCATGATGTCTTTTCCAATACGAGGATCAGTGGACATCAAGTGAAACTAGTTGGTGATAGGCTCAAAACAAGCAAAAAGAGGTGTTTCTTTGCATGGCGCACAGCTGAGCTGCAGAAGTTGTTACTGTAGGAGGTCACGGATGCTAAAAGTTTATATGGGCCAAAGGAGAAGCAGGACATCACGATTTAGAATGCCTTGAAACTATCTTCAGAGGTAATTCTGGATCATAGGCTGCTGGAATGAAAAACAGATATAGGAGAAATTTTGCTACTTGCTGCTTTGTTCTTATAATCCTCCTAAACAAAGCTTGGCCACTGTGAGATAAGGTGTGTTGGACTACAGGGACACTTATCTTGGCCTGTTATCATGCTGTGCTTAGTAGTGATAGCCTGGGGATGTGGGATTGACCTGAGGGTACTGTGGAAGCACTGCCCAGTCACAGGAGAAGCAGTGGTGTTCAAATGTAATGAGTTGACATCTGGAAATATCTGTATAATTTTATTTTCCCTGCAAGTTTTGCCTTTGTGTTCCCATTAGACCCATCAGTGAATCTTGAACTGCTGGCATTTTTGCAGTGCATCGTTCCCACCTTTCCAGGCGCTTGATCAAAGTCTGAGAACTGAGCTGCAGACACAAGCACATGAATTTTTTCAGCTGAAAAGTTCCCTGTCATGGAGTTGGGAACATCCTCTCCCAGCTGGGCACAGAAAGGAATATGAGTCCAAGGTCATTGCTGCACCTGAGACATCTCAATTGCTTGCTTACTTGCATTAAGGTCCCCGTGTGGTAGCTGGCAGCTCTGTATGACCGTTCAGACTATAGGATGGAGCTGCCCACCATGGTAGTAAAAAGCTCCTCACTTGGGAGCCTAAAAAAGTTCCAGGACAATCCCGGGCAGGGCATGTACTGAATAGTGGGGTTACAAAAGCAGCCAGCCTGGGCAAGCAGCCTCACCTGCTCTGGGGGTGGCAAAGTTGATAATGAGAATATAGAACCAGAGATGGTTTGGGTTGGAAGGGACCTTAAAGATCATCTAGTTCCAACCCCTGTATTTTGTGGACTTGCCATGTTGCTCAGGTGGGATTTAGCAGGGCAGCTTTTATTTTGGATTTCAGTTGCTTGCTTGTCCTCCCTCTGCTCTCAGTACATTTCTTTTTTTTTTTTCCCTTTGTTTCACGCTTCACCTGATGATGTATTTTCGTTCACAGGAGGGCTTTTAATTGCCGTGAAAGACTGCAGCCAGTGCTGCACATTCATCCTCACCCTCAGGATTTCAGACACTTCTGACAGACTGATAACCATGGGACAGTGATGGCACAGACGCAGCAGGGTGCGTGGATTGAAGTAAATGACGCATAAACATTATTTCTGTACTTCCTTTCATAGACCTTCAAGTCATGTGCATTAAAGTCCTTTCTTTTTTTTTTTTTTTTACCCTTTCCTCTCCTTCAGATTTTAACAGTGTGAAGATGCTGATGGACAAAAATGACTCTTGGTTCTCCAATTTCTCCTCTGCTGCCTCCTCCTTTGTGAAAGGAGGTGGCAACTTGGCAGGGATCGGCCTCCAGGAGGTGGTCATTGGGCTGATACTAACCCTCATTGACTTGATCACCCTCCTGGGAAATACAATAGTCTTCATCTGCCCAGTGGTGGAAAAGAGGCTGCGCACTGTCACCTATATGTTTATCATGTCCTTAGCCATGGCAGACTTCCTCGTTGCTTGTCTGGTCATGCCCTTTAGGTAAGAAGTGCTTGTAAGGTAAGATCAGATGGTGGTGTGTGCACGCAACAGTATTGGTCATAGAATCACAGAATCACAGAATTATAGGATGGTTTGGGTTGGAAGGGACCTCAAAGATCATCTAGTTCCAACCCCCTGCCATGGCAGGGACACCTTCCACTAGACCAGGTTGCTCAAAGCCCCATCCAACCCAGCCTTGAACACCTCCAGGGATGGAGCATCCACAGCTTCCCTGGGCAACCTGTTCTAGTGACTCACCACCCTCAAAGTGAAGAATTCCCTTCTAATTTCCAATCTAAATGTCCCCTCTTACAGCCTGAACCCATTACCCCTCCTTCTATCACTACAGATCTTTGTAAAAAGTCCCTCTGCAGCTTTCTGTAGGCCCCCTTCAGATGTTGGAAGGCTACAGTAAGGTCTCCCCAGAGCCTTCTCTTCTTACCTGAACTCAGCAGCCGCTCTTTGAGCGGGGCTGGCTAGAAGTTCATGTGCTGTGCCTTGGGCTGGGTTCTTCAAAGATCTTAAGGCTGGGTTGATGATTATATGTGCTTCTGTGCCTCAGTTTCCCTACCCTTTATAATAAGTCCCCTTGTAATGAATGAAGATAGACCTCCCAAGGGTTTTTCCTGTTGGCTGTAGAGGAACCCTGGCTGTCTGTTTGACCTAGACATCCAGCTTTTCAGGTGGCTCTAGTGTGATGAGTCCCCTCTTCCAGGACTAGGTAGTTGATGGTTTCTAGATGGTTTTGCGTGCTCTGAGTGTTTGGGAAATGTGAGCTGAGGACTGTCACCAGTGTGTCAGCATTGGGTGCAATGACTGCGCTGACCCTGCCTGCGTGCCAAAGGTAGAGCAAACTATGGAGCGCATTTTTCCCTCATTTTTCTTAGTCAGGAATGATTATTGAAATCAGCAGAGTTAAATTGTATGCTTCCAATTTTACACTTCTTTAACCTTATCTTTTATTTTCTGGTAGTGGGAGGAAGAAGTAAAAAAAGCTCCTTAGTAGCATAAGAAAATGGATGATTTCAGGTCACTGAACTTGGAAGGCTACTGCAGAGATGTCCTTCTTCATATTCTTGGTGAAACACAGACCTTTGATTGCTCCTTCTGGTTCAGACAACATACCAGTGGAGCTCATGGGGAAGGCTGGAGACCTTGCAAAAGGAATCTTTTGCCTGCATAAACAGACTGGAAGAACCACAGAGTCTGCAGTGGGATAACAAACAGGATTCGCTGCCCTTAGGGGAATTGTCCTGCCCCTATTACATGGCCACGTTGTGCATTGATAACTGGCAGCGTTGACGTGGGGACGAAGGCCACCTCCCCACTCTCTGTGTAAATGCAAGGATTTTATTTTAGTGTAAGTAGGGTAATTCAGGCTGTCCCTATATTTAATGGAGGAAGAGGCACTTCAGAGGGCAGTTGTCCCTGCACGAGGTTTATATTTACGAGAGCTTCCCTACCTGGCTAAAACGTAGCAAAGCAAATCCAGAAACCAGTTTACTTGCAGGTTCTGGTTGTCTTATGCTCAAAAGCGGCTGTAGGTTTGTGTAAAGTAGGGGGGCTGCACCCCACTGAGTGTTCCTGGAGCAGTATGGATGCAAGCTAGAGCACAGGAAGTTCCACCTCAACATGAGGAGGAACTTCTTTACTGTGAGGGTTACAGAGCACTGGAACGGGCTCCCCAGAGAGGTTGTGGAGTCTCCTTCTCTGGAGACTTTCAAGACCCATCTGGATGCATTCCTGTGTAACCTGCCCTAGATTCTATGGTCCTGCTTGGCAGTGGGGTTGGACTCGATCTCCAGAGGTCCCTTCCAACCCCCAACATTATATGATTCTATGAGTCTGAAGAAGCTGAGCTCTCTTCACGTTCTGGGCTTCAGTTCTCACAGGGCTGGCTACACTTCTGAATTTGGCCTCAAAAGATATTTTTCCAACAAGCAATTACAGAGTTTTAGGTTATAGCATCAGGTGAAAAAAACCCCAACGGTTAAAGATGCCCTTTAAAAAATATTACTGCCAATTTCGGTTCTAAGCTCAGGTACAGTAAGGATCCATCTGTATTTATCCATCTGTATTCACCTTTCCCCTTCACCTGGTGCTACAAATACCTGCCCTGGGGGCTTGGATTGCAGCTTAGCTGCATGATGATCTAACCTGCTCCTATCCTGCTAAAGTCGGTGGGAATGAGGGTAGTGAACGAACCAGGAGATTTGTGTCACTGACAGTGGGGTGTCACTGGGCACCACGGAAAAGTCTGGCCCCATCCTCCTGACACCCACCCTTTAGATATTTACGAGCATCGATAAGATGCCCTCTCAGTCTTCTCTTCTCTAGGCTAAAAGGCCCCAAGTCCCTCAGCCTTTATTCATAAGAGAGATGTTCTTGTCCCCTCATCTTTGTAGCCCTTTGCTGTCTCCCCTCCAGCAGTTCCCTGACCTTCTTGAACTGGGGAGCCCAGAACTGGACGCAATACTCCAGATGTGGCCTTACCAGGGCAGAGTAGAGAGGGAGAAGAACCTCCCTCGACCTGCTTGCCACACTGTTCTGGCACCCCAGGATGCCATTGGCCTTCTTGGCCACAAGGGCACATTGCTGCCTCATGGTCGTCCTGTTGTCCCCCAGGACTCCCAGGAGGGAGCTCTACACCCACCTCCAGCAGCTCTGTACCCATCTACAGCAGCTGTGCTCCAGAACAACCTTCACAAGTTGTTTTAATGAACTGATGCTAATCAGATGTAGAGCACGCGCTGGGTTTGAACTCTTCTGACATCAAG
The DNA here is from genome assembly GCA_013400335.1 of Eurystomus gularis. NCBI lineage: Eukaryota > Metazoa > Chordata > Aves > Coraciiformes > Coraciidae > Eurystomus > Eurystomus gularis. The sequence continues at coordinate 109,769 of VZZY01007814.1, read as the reverse complement.
TTGACTCTTTCTGCCCTTGCTGGATGGCAGAGCCCGCCTGAGGGCCCTGTGGCACAGCAGCCCTGCTTTCACTGGACTTGACCAGCAAGCTATGAACATACAGGATAATTACAGCTTTGTGAGACTAGGTAGTTACTCAGCCTTTCACATCAAATTCACACACAATGGCTATTTCAGCAGCACCCCAGGAGCTGCAGAAAGCTGGTGAAAGAAAGGGGAAGTGAATGGCATCTAACTGGATGCTATAGAAACATGCATCAGCCTTCCTACAGCTGCTGTATGTTCCTTCCCTCACTGCTCGCTTCTGACAGGCACCTCTTGATGTTCTTAAAAATAATTTTGGCATCATTCCTGTTTTTCGCAGGGGTGTTTGCCTCTCTGAGGCATTTGTGAGCTATGGGACGTGCAAGCCACACAGGCTTCCTCTTAGGGTTTGAACCCCACCAGTTTTGAAGCATGAGACCAGGTGAAAAGGGAGTTGCTTAGAGGAGGGAGCATCTTCCACATGCCAGGAGCTGGGGAGAAATCAAAGAAGTCTGTGCTGCACAGGGCACCGGGGAAAGCTGTGATAACCAAAGCTGTGCAGATGTAAATATGGGGACCTCTGGGGGAACAAAGCACCTCTCTCAAGGTACCCGCTTATAACAGCACAAGCAAGAAGCATTGGTTTGGTCTTCTTCAGCTACACCCCACCTGTGGGTTATTGCCTGGGTTGCACTTTGAAGATGAAGCTCTCCTGACTGAGCTGCATGCCCATCTTTAGTACCTCCGCTTGAAGATATGGTGAAACCTCAGCAGAGTCTTGAAGAAATGCATGAAATCAGTCCTTCCAGCTGTGATTTCTACCCATTTTCTCTTGCAGCATCATTTACGAGGTGACGGGGATGTGGTTGTTCGGGAAGCTATTCTGCAAAGTCTGGATCTCCTTTGACGTCATGTTCTGCACTGCATCCATTGTCACATTGTGCTTCATTAGCTTGGACAGATACTGCTCGGTGGTGACCCCATACCACTACTCGAGAAGGATGTCCCGTGGCAGGTGAGTGGAGCTGCTCCTCACTTTGGGTCCCTCCCAGTTTTTGCTTGGCCATGGTCTATACTGACTCGGGACCAAATGAGCTATTGACAGTTGTCCCCAAAAGCAGAGTGATGTGGCAAACGGATCTTTGCTCCATTTAAAGCTTCACAGAAGATTTTTTAATGTGGTGGAAGAGAAAAGGAGGCTGCAGTTGAGCTGGTTTGATGGTGCTCCTGGGAGAGCTCTTTTTTGAGCTAAGGATGGGTCGCAAAATGGGTTAGAAACCAGTCATGTGGGCTGACTTGTAGCTCAGTTTTTGCCTTTTGCAGGCATTTCATGGGAATCTCCCCAAGGCCTAGGGGAAATGACACCCAGAGGAACGCGTGTAGCAGTAGTCTTCCCCCTCTTAAACTCTGACTGTTTTCTGAAGTGATATTCATGGGGAAAATGCAGAGAAAACAGAAGGAGTTTCTAAGCTCCTGTCAAAGTTTCATGTGAAATGTTGAAATGAGGACTGCGGGGTGGGAAAAATTGTCCAAGGATGGGCAGAGAGTATGCTGCAGCTGCCCAGTGCTTTACACGGTGGGTTCAGGCTCTTTTTGGGGTGCTTTTCACACTGCAACTCTTGCTCTGTACCATTTGTGGAGCGCAGGCCTTGAACACTTCCAGTGATGGAGCACCTACAACCCCTCTGGGTAACCTGTTCCAAGGCCTCACCACCCTCAGAGTGAAGAATTTATTCCTTATATCTAATCTAGATCTGCCTGATTTCAGTTTCAAGCCATTACCCCTTGTCACAACACTCCCCAACCAAGTCCCTCCCCAGCTTTCCTGCAGGCCCTCTTTAGGTACTGGAAAGCTGCTATAAGGAAAAAATATGTAGAAACATCTACCATGCTGCTGTTTTAAATATTACAAATCCTCTGTAAAACCTTTCCTCTTTTCAGCCAGCTCTGAGCATCCTTCACGCTGACCCCAATTCTGTAAACCCAGTTACCCAGTTGTTAGGAGATATTCACGTATGGACTTGTTGTACCCTGGCTTTTCCCCTTCTCCAAGCCCTGTGGGACTGCTGAGCAGTGATATCCCACACAGGTTACCATGGGGATTGAATCGTACTGGATGTTCTCAACTCAAAATTACTCAGACCCTCTCTCCCCTTGCATCTCTTTCCTTTCACAGATGCATCATGATGACCTGCATGGTCTGGGTATACTCCTCCCTCATTTCCTTCCTTCCTGTCATGCAAGGCTGGAACGAGATCCCTGGGGTGGACTTTGATGCAGGCAGAGAATGCATCTTTGTCACCAACTGGATTTTTGCCATAGTGGCTTCTGCTCTGGCATTTTTTGTGCCCTTCATGGTCATGTGCAGCATGTATTTCTTCATCTACCGAGCTTCACGGCTTAAGGCCACTCGTATCATGTCTCAGACACTGGAGATCCACTACCACCCCAACAGCAAGCGGCAGAACCATCTGCAGCTGGAGAACAAGGCCACGCGGACCATTAGCATTATCATTTCAGTCTTTGTGCTGTGCTGGCTGCCGTACTTTGTCCTCAATGTCTGGCTCGCTGCCAGAGGCACCGACTCCACCAGCACGGTCTTGGTTGACACCTTCAAGATCATCACTTGGTTAGGATATTGCAACTCCACCATCAACCCAATGCTCTACGCTTTCCTGAACCGGGACTTCCAACGTGCCCTGAAGAAGCTGCTCATTTGCAGGCACAGGTCTCAGGTGGACATTGGAGAAGACATGGTTTCCATAGCCACGTTTTCCAAGACTGCTCCAGACCTAGAATATAACATTACAGGGCCAGTGCCCAATGGTGCCCTGAAGGGCAAACCCAAGTAACAGGGACTCAGAATCAGTTGCTGGAGGTGATGGCACAGAAAGTGCCAGAGCAAATCTTAATGGAAAAATAGCGGGTAGGAAACCAGGGGAAGGAGGGGCTGGAATATTACAGCTGGGGACATACAGCAAAGATGCGTTTCTTCATCTTCCACAGATCAACAAATGAGGAACTTTGATATTTTAGGGGCAATTTGTTATAACTAATGGAGCTAATTCCTTCCTGGGTAATTATTTCTTTTAATGAGCATTTCCTAAGACAAATTCAATCTTCATGCTGGGGAAAAAAACCCGAACAGTACGGTAATGTGAGCTTGTCTCTGTGTACATCCTGGTGATCTACAACGCCAGGTGGGAACAGCATTTCTTTCTTACCAAGCCCCTGTAGCTCTCATCTTGCAGCTTACATTACAAATTCGACCAACTTCAATAACCCCACGTGTGTTGGTCTGGGTATGGGAGGTAGGAGGAATGTGGTCAAAGAGCAGAGGGCACTTCTTTATGAAGGCACCACCTGGCAGTCCAGGCTGTTGCTCAGGGTTCAACTCACTTGCTTCTGAAATACTGAGAGGTTCAGAGCTTTCAGTGGCTTTCTGTGAATTATCTGGGAGCTTCCTTATTAAAACCCACACTGCAGACGCCAGGAGATGAGCAAGGCTTGCTGTAACACCAAGAGCACCGAGCGCCCAGGGACTCAGATGGGGCTACAGATGACCCAGATCAGCCAAAGAGGGGATCTGAAGAGCAATTACTACTCGTGTTTTGCACTGTGATGTCTATGCCATGGTGCTATGAGAGTAGCAATAGAGTATTGCTGGTCCACACAGCCATAAAAAACAAAAGATGGTGAATGGGAATGATTATTTCTGCCACTCCCAAGTGCTTGTCTGGCCTTCAAACAGCATCAAGCAGCACCAGCTCCCCACAGGTGGGCCATGGAGCACCTCTCTGAAGGATTACCCTGGAAGGGCAGAGCCGTGCACAAATGTCTCTGCAACATCATGACAGCGGATAAAAGCAGGCACCAAGCCCCAGGACCACAGCTTTCCTGGAGCAGGGTCACATGAAGGCTGGCGACCGCCCAGCCAACAGCCATCACTTTCCCTGGCATGGTTCTGGTGGGGTCTTGCGCTGGCTTACAGAGGAGAGTACTGCACCCAGAGCCTGCTCTTAGACTGATCTTCTGTGGACATTAAACACCCCAAGGATGGTTTCTAAAACAGCTTTTTTGGAGTGCTAAATCACCTACTTAGGACAGACAAGACTTCTGGAGCTTGGGAAGCAGGGTGAACAACAGCAGAAAGATACCTAGGCTAACATTTAATGCTGAAAGTACTGGAGTGAGGCACACAGAAGGGTGAAGAACCTCACTTTGTCAATAAATTAAAAAAAAATGGAGGGTAGTGAAAGTCCTGAGTCATCCTGCTCTTCCAGCTCAAAGGTAGCAGAGGACCGTTCCCAGAGGTGCAGTAAAAAGCACATAGCTACTGTCTGGAGCAGCTCAGCCACTGAAGACACTGGTGTAAGGGTCAGAAGTTCTCTCTCAAGAGCATGGTAGAAGAAACAGCCCTGACCTAGGGTTGCAACACTGGCACTCTTGTCAGAAGACTCTTCATGGCGCATGTCATGTCTCCCAGCTCCTATGACTCCAGTAACACCACAGAAGCAGTAAGGAGAGTAACTACATAACCCTGTCCTTATCCTGGGGGAAGCAGCTAGGTCCAGTGGGCACAAAGGTGAAGGGGGCAGGATTCTCGTTCCTGACACCCAGTTGATTTTGATAAACCAGGACAAGGAACTGTGCTTCAGCCCAGAGAGCTGAGCAATGGTGGAGAGGGAGCTGAGGGACAGGCAGCGTCCTCTGCAAGAACAGCCTAGGACCGCAGTGCTGCACAGTGCAGAAGAGCCCGAGATCAGAGCTCCCCTTTGCTGGCCTGGGCTCCACATCCAGGTGTCCCTCTGCAAAAAAAGTTGGCAGGAAGGTATACACCAATTTCCACGGCCACAGGAAGACCTGAGACAGTCTGGTAGTTGGTTTCTAGATGTTGATAAACTGAAAGAAGGCAAATAAACTTGTTTATGAGACACCAGATGTTCCTGCCACCAGGGCTGTTGTATAAAGATCAGTTTCTCACAGACAAGGTTGGAAGCTGCTGCTGTCACCTGTACAGAGCTGAGAAAAGCCTGCCTTCATTGCTTCCCCTTCCAGGGGGTCAGCACCAAGCAAACATACATTAGACCAAAAGCCTTCTGTTTTGAAGCCATGGTTGACCATTAAGTCCAAGTTGACTGAAAAATACCATCTGAAAGAAGGACAGGGATAGAACAGGCAAGTGCAGTATAATTAAAACCTGGTTTAAAGAAGGAAAACAAAATGAGAGGTGCTGCACCCCTCTGGGTTGTCTGGTTCTGAAAGAGATGGTAAAACAGTCCTGGAGCTGATGGGGCTCTCGAAACCCATGTGGGTATTTCATAGCACAGAGAAGTGTCCTCTTGCCCTACTGGTGGGGCAAAGGAAGCGGAGCTGCCAGAGGCAGGCAAGACCTGAGTTCAGAGAAGACCCCTCTGGTTAAGGAGAAGACTTTCTCAGTCAAACAAAGGAGTGAAGACAGAGACAACACACTCCAGCATCCAGTGCTGAGGGAAGCAATGACTGACACAGGCAGCTAAGAGCTGAGCGTGGCCAGGTGCTTTTGTGACTGGACATGCACCACACAGGGTAGGATTTGTACATGCCTTTGAGGATAAGGCTAACATCCCAGAATATGCAGACACACCTCATGTGGACACATAAGCCATTTTGGTACCAAAATGCTGTAGGGCCCTTGGAATAGGCAGCTGCTTACATCCAGCCAGATACACAGCAAGTTAAAAATACCTTATTCTTGATTTCCTCTGCTCCATCTGTAATCACGGAACTGTCAGGGAAGGCGGAGAGGCTTCAAACGTGGCCTTTTCACAGGGAAATCTTCCAAGGGAAGAGGACACGCTTAACTGTCTTTTGTTTTAACCCAACTAAACTCGATAGAATTCCGTTTCTGATCAAATATTCAGTGCAGCGTTCTGGCTTCAGCTGGACAAGCCCGTACCTAGGAGAGTTATCCGAGGGTCGTTGTAATCCACTTTGGCCTTATCAACAGGCTGCAGAGTGCCAGCTGGTTGCTGCAGTGTCACACCACGGCGCAGTGATCCCCAGAAGGATTTGAATCCAACATCTTTTTCAAAAACTCATTTCAAAGTCTACAACTTCAAATTTAGGCCTGTAAAAACAGAAAATGCATTTATACGAAACCAGTTTGGATCGCGTAAGAATTACCCCTTCAAGACTTCCCTCACTTAACAGCTGGGAGATTGCCTCCATAATCCATTCGCTTTAGAGAGCACAATTCCCTTCTTTCTTCAGATCGTATCTCACTTCCAAGCAGCATATTTATCTTGGCATCATCACGTGCACCCTGGCGAGCATGAGACAAGAAAGCAAAGAGCTGCGGTGCTGGTCCTCCAGGTCCGACTGCACACGGCTGCCACCTGCCGCTTTGAACAGAAGCCACTACTGATTTAATTTTTATTTATTCTTTTTTTTTTTTATAAATAAAAAAAAGTTTATTAAATCATTTAGACTTGAAAGAAGTCACAATAACCAATGCACTCAACAATTACAGCAAGTGCATTCTGTACACCACCAACCCAAATGGATTGATTCTGTAGTTTATAAATAAAAATTAACATATTTACAAGGAGAAATAAAAGCATGGCGTTAGGCAGTTAAATCAGCAGATTACACAAACGCCCACCAGTTGATTTTTTTTAAAAAGTACAAATCTACAAGATTACATACGACATGTATGACTTCATTAGGTTTAAAATTTTCAGAATCACAACATTTTCGTACATAATTTTTACTATGGCTCTTCCAACCACTGCCTAAGAAAAAAACCCCTTTTTAATGGCAAAAAGCTCCTTTTCCTTCTCTACAGGTTTATTGTATAAAATGCATTCCCTAAGATATACTATAGTGCAGGAGTATGAAATGATTTCGTCTAATGACTGGCTATGGAGAGTGACAGTATGTACAACTGTGGTACTTTTTTTTTTTTGCTTTAAAAATAGTGCAGATTATTCCCAGTTTACCCACCAGGGACAAAAATGGAGTCATAATTCATTTCAAAATCGTCTTAATTTCACCAAAGAGCAAATGATCTGGATAGAGACTCACTAGGCTTAGAGACTGTAATTTGCTCTATAAAAATACAGTATTTTAATTCTATTTACATGTTACAGATCTCTCACTTACCCAGCAAGCTGAACATTTACAAGCTTCAAAAAAGAAAAACCAACCCCAACAAACCCAAAAAACCAATAGTGGAGCACAACATTTGTAAGCACAGTAGCTGGACCCATCCGCCTAGGAGAGTTAAGGTAGGAAAGATGGAATGTGAAGAGTGTGGTTACTGGCTTTCGTTGGCTGTCGAAGTAAACGGAAAATCTGTCCAAGGCGTCTTATATGTTAAACGTGGCAAAAAAAGCTGAAGTAAACTATTTCCAAGAGAGACATTCTGCATCGTAGGATCCTTCTGCTGAACAATCCCTGTAAAACCTGCCGAGTGGAAGAAGCGATCCTGAGGATAGTTATTTGCTTGGTTGTCTGGAATGTTTATTTCCTGATAAACTCATTGTCCGTGACCTCTGCCGAAGCACTGGTTTTGGTGGGAGTTCCAAGTCTTCAAAGACAGGATTTTCTATGATTGCTGCAGCCTCCGGCCTTTCAGTGGGACTGGGAGAGAGCATGTCCTTCACCATGGTGTACTAAAAGGAAACATGCGTTCCATGAATCAGTTCATAAATCCTCTCACATTTAATGTTCTGACTTCAGTTGTGGCTGTAGGAACAAGTGGAGAATGTCCCCAGTTGCTTCCCGAGTGATTTGGGCATTAGGGCCTTGGCACAGTAGCTAGAGGTGCACTGAATATCTGAAAATGTATCACTGTGCATCCATTAAACTGTCCTTACTGTCAGGAACTCCAGCCAATTTGGCAAATCGAACCTGACACAAGATTCAGTAATTATAAAACCTTCACATTCTTTGCAATTTAAAAGAGACATTAAAGTATATGAAATATAATTTATGAGTAATTTTTAGCTTCATGTTTCAGCCATGTTGTAAGCCATGCAGTGATTTTTCATGGCAAATTAGAAGATTTTCCTTTAAATATCAGGTAGTTTGAGTATTAGTCTCAAATTTAATCAAAATTTGTCTAGCTGAGCACAGCACATCATTCCTCCAGTCAGTCTAACACTACTCTCCTCTAGTTGCTGCTCTGAAGCTACCAGGAACACCTGAAAGCATCTTGGCTTTTACTGGAGATGTTTTGTCCATCACCTCCTCATCATCTGCAACCGTACCGCTTTAAAGATCCGACTCATAAGAACACAGCATGATTTGCTCACATGGCTTCCCACCAGAGAGGTCCAGTTCCTAGAGTGAGATCCCACACCGCCATGGTGCTACCTACAGTCTCCCCGTTACCTGTGCACAACTCTGCACTTTCCCTTTGTGAATAGGGATTTGTTGCCATAAATTATGTCAGGATGTATGTGAAAGGAATGACAGCAAGTGACAAAGGGAAGCCAGGTAATATTGGATAGTTACTGGGGGTAAACTGTGTGACAGAAGTATCATCGCCCACATTACTGTGATATAGCTTTGAAATGTAGAAAAGTACAGGGATAGAGAAATGCATCTTAATGACACACAAGCTTTTTTTTTTCCCCCCTCTCTATTTTTACCTCCAGAGCAATTGGAAAGCAAAGAAAAAAGCTACAATTATTAAAGAAAAAGCTACAATTCGTAGTGTCAAATAGACTTACCTCTTGTGCATATTTTTGAGTGAACAATGGTGGAAACTTCAAATTTCTAACATCACTTAAGGTCTGCAAAAATATTAAGAAAAATACGTGACTTTTCAAAAATACCATTCCTCAGCAATATTACTCTATTATTCTTTGAAAAAAATGCAAAACAAATCAGCCCGATGGAAAAAACTTGTTTTAAAGTCTTGCTTTAGTGGTTTAAAAAAAATTTAAAAAATCACAACATACTTAAATGGGCAAGTTGCTGCTTCCCTAGGGATACAGCCTGCAGTCAGAATCATGTTACAAGAATTCTGATGTCTGCAGTTTTAAATCATAGAATGGTTTGGGTTGGAAGGGACCTTAAAGATCATCTAGTTCCAAGCCCCCTGCCATGGGCAGGGACACCTCCCACTACACCAGGTTGTTCCAAGTGTCGTTCAACCTGGTCTTGAATACTTTCAGGGGATGGAGCATCCACAACTTCTCTGTGCCACCTGTTCCAGTGTTTCCCACCCTCAAAGTGAAGAATTTTCTCCTATTTTCCAATCTCAATCTCCCCTCTTACAGTTTCAAGCCACTACGCCTTGTCCTATCACTACAAGCCCTTGTAGAAAGTCCCTCCCCAGCTTTATTGTAGGCCCCCTTCAGATACTGGTAGGCCACAATAACACGCAGACTTGGAACTTTCTCACCTTTGGCTCAGCAAAGTCAACAAAACTGTGTGCCAGAGAACCCCCAAAATCACCCACACCAGTATTGGGACACATGAAGTGACTGGCTCTGTCTTAACAATATAAGCACTAGTCTTTATTTAACGTTTCTGGACTAACAAGTAGATTTATCAGCAGTTTTCAAAGCAGTTCATGGTGCAAAGTTCTGTGACCTTGCAAGGCAGCTGCTCTCCTTCAGTGTTTCTTCCATAACAAGCACATGGGCTCCATCTAGTGACAGTATTTTTCCCATGTTCAGCCACACAACTCTTTGAGCAGGCTCCCTTAGGAATTTAAGTTCTGCAGTCACCAGCAACCCATGAACCACTTTAGTGTGTTTTTAGCACAGAAGGGCAATATTTAGCACTCAATTCCTTTTAGGAAGGATCTCCTTTTACAAGTTTGAGCGCAAAATAAAAGAACTCTAAAATTAAAACAAAATTCGATCCACTATTACTCCACTGAAAAGTATAAATTGACCAGTTAATAGTGATAGGCCAAACTCCTGTTCAAGAGAACTGAGTTTTATGACAATAAAATGCGTAAAAAAAAAAAAAATGTTCTCCTTCTCTACCAATTCAGTTTGCATTTAGTGATCTGTTTTCAATTTGGAATTAAATTGCACTGCCACAGACAAACCACTAACAGCTTGAGACAGGCAGGTCTCACACTCCTCTGGGGTTTTCCAGCTCTTTGTCACAGATTCCTAGAATTTGCTGGGCTGCCTGGTCAGGCAGAGCGTGTTTTGCTCCGGCAAGCAGTGCTAATGCTTGGCTGATGCCAATGAAAACTTCAGCGTAACAACTGGGAAACAACCACCGAAGCCGCTGAACTCCAGAACTGGACAATAAAGGAGCAGGGAATTCTTTTTGATCTTTTGTGGAATGACAGCAAAAATCATAGGAAGTTAGGGCACTCTTTTTTACCCTCTTATGAAGTAAAACATTGGAGCTAGATCCAATTTAGGATTCACTCTGATTAGAGGCTTTCCTTCTATACTCAGGACAGAAACTGGAAGGGCAAAGCTTGTAGTCACTGCTGCAGGAGATCCTGAGAATCCAGGATAGCTCTTTATTGGGTATGTCTCTCAGTAAAACTGATTTTATTTAGAGAAACTGCAACCGGTTTCAGTGCAAGAGGTACAAATTAAGGACTGTCATTCCTCCTCTAGACTATGCTCTTTTCTGTCACAAAAAGTCAGAGTGTTTTAAGCAAGAGAATGCAACACCAGCCTAGGTGAAGCATTTGGTCAGGCTGCATTCATGGTATCATTCGAGCTCCTTCTTAAATCTCTGCAGAAACCAACACATCTTCACAGGAGAATTTAACCCCCTCAAGCACACATAAATGATAAATGCAAGTTATAATGGCTCCTCCTTTCCTGCACAGGTCACAGATCACCATATACAAAAGGAGAAATCCTCCCGGTGTAGCCCCTGTTCTCTACCAACTTGTTCCTGAGCAAGATGGAGCTCAGGAATTTTAACAGCAAAGAAGAGTTGTAATACACAGCAAAGCTACGTTACAGTTGTAATGTACCAGTAAACCTCCTAAATTCCCAATGAAGGTCATCAGTTACTCGGAATATTGTGCTGGAAGCTGAGTGAGACCCACAGCTAAGACTTATTACAGGAAAGGAACAGCAATTTTTCACTAAGTGCTTTGGGCAAAAAAGCACTGCAGATGCAAACAGAAGGAAGAAATAATAAAAATGCACAGCACGGTTCCAATTCTTGAATGGAAACCAAGCTGGTAGGCTTAAAGTCACAAGCTATATTTGTTGCTTGAGTTCTTGGATATCCTAGTTCAATAGTTTCTCTTACTTGGCTTGACAACAGAGGAGCTTTGTAAAGAAATTAAGGCCTCAATTCAACTGTACACATCAGGAAGACTGCAATTTACTTTCAGTGATTCAGGGGGTCTGTAAAAGGCTGATAAAGAAGTTGTGCTCCTAATTGCAAGGCTTTTTCAAGGCTGAGAAGAACCTTTTGCAAGCGTTTCACCAAGTGAACAGCTATTTTAAACAAATGATTGTACCAAGGACAATCCAACACCATACATACCCTGACCCTCTCCATCTGTGTGCTGAAAGGGTAAAGCAGCTCAAAGAGAATGAGTCCCAAAGAAAAGATATCGACTTTGTGCGAATAGGTGTTCCCGCAGATCTGAAAAGTCAAAATTAGCGTTAGGTCAACCCAGCTACTCACTCTATGTAATTATGTACAACACAAACACCCTTTCAAGCCAGTGTATGGAAGAGATCAGCCACGTGCAGAGCTGAAAACTACAGGACAGGCGCGTCAGCAAACTCCCTCAAAGGAGCCGGGGTGAGCAAGGCTCTGATTGTCAGCTCCTCTTTGCAGACCCAACGGCACTGCTAAATTTTTTCAACTTACTCACACCTCACGGACAACAGCGTGGCCTTGCTCATTAACTTGAATATTATGCAGTTATCTTTTTATTACATTAAAAGCAAGATGAATGAATGCATCCAAGTATGACTCACTAGCCACTTTTTTGCTATAGTAAAAATATATATATATATAAAAATGCTACTTTTGGATTTCAATTTAGCTCAACACTCTACTTTGATGAGAAAGAATTTAAGTAACTTGATTGCAACAGTTTACTAGAAAAACTGTCTGATCTTTGAGCTCCTGGGAATTCAGGTGCCTTCCAGGCACTGTCAGATACAGCTTTAGAGCAGAGAGCACAAACCTGTTCCGGGCTCATGTAGAGTTTGGTCCCTACTTGTCCTGTGTGCCTGGCATAAGCTGGCATCGGGGTAAGTACCGATTCCTCCTCCTCATCTTGGTCCATAGCAGTTACCAGTCCAAAATCCCCGACCTTTACTATGTCATCCATTGTGAAAAATATATTGGAAGGCTAAGAAAACAAACAGGTGAAAAGAAAAGAAAAAAGGTAAGTAATAAACAGGTCTCTGTGTTTCAGTAGGTACAACACTTTGTCCTAGTTCAGATAAGCCATGCTGTTAAGGCTAAAAGTGCTCATTAAACATCAGGTTAGCAGAACCAGCTAGGAATCTTAGCTATTCAGGAAAAGGGAATTATTCTTGCATGAAATAAGTTCCCCTTCCTGAAACTCTGACTGCTCGTTTCTTGTCGCCCAGTAGAGGTTTACCAGCACTACACTGGGCTGCTGAGTAACACACCCAAAAGTCAAAAGCTGTTAGGAACAGCACAGGTAAGTTTTCCAACTCTCCACCACATGGCAAATTCACATCAGGTGCTGGAGTTCTGACTCCTAGTCTTTCTTACTCAGATCTCCAAGAGCAAAACTTGCTCGCCATATTAACCAGCATGTAACATGTCATCTTAATGTTAAATTATAGATACGTTGGAAGTCTGGGAACAAGGGCTGCTTCTCAGCTGGTGCTGTGCAGTTTAACTGTGGGAATAGCTGTTGGCATAACAATTAAATGTTCATTTTTCACAGAAGCTTAAGAACTTTGCAGTTCACAAGAGCTGCAACAGTGATGATCTGGTTTAACTCTCCTTTAGGTTCTCTGCCAGGTACCCCCCATCCTTGGCTCAACCAACTGATAAGAGACTGAAGTGAGATGCCCCCATTGCTAACAGGACATATCTCAGATGGTTTTTCACAAGAGTTGTGTTCTGGCTAATAGACAAGCATGAATCAAATGAATGGTTGTTTCTTTGAAACGTGACCGCTCCGCCTCAGTTACAAATACAGACAGACACACAGTTTTGGGGAAGAACAGACTGATCCTGCAAGGGGGAAGAAGCAGCAAGACTATGCACAGGGAAAGGGCCAAGGCACGGTAAAGAGGCAGGTGGTGCTGGGCAAGCTCCTCTCAGAGCTCCTGGACCTTCCAGGCTGGGAGAACATGGTCCATGCTCTGTTGACATAAACCCTGAACAGGAGGAGACAGACAGATAGAGTGCAATATTTTTCCACAAGATTAAAGGACTACAAAGCTGACCTATTTCAAAGTCCATCCGACTTCCTCTATTAAAAACAAACCCAGTCTGCGCAAGAGAGAAACAAGACAGAAAAAAGGCTTGTTTTTTTTTTTATTTTTAGCAAGGGACAGCTGAGATAAGCACTCCAGAAACAGATATAACTCGTTAGTTCCACAGTGCCCACATCCTGCCTCTGAAACTGCCTTCTGAGCCAGGTCTTATCTCCTGCTATATTTTCCTGTCATGAATGTCATGCCCTTTAGAGTCAGAGCACATTTAGTGCACAAAAGCTACGACCCTGCAAATCCACAGCATCTCCAGGTTCCCTCTGAAGCATTTATGAATGAAGCACCCACCCTCTGACTGCACACACATGTCCTCAAACATTTCTGTATCAGAATTTGAATGCTCAAGGCACAGACGTCTCCATGAGGGATCTGTATCTCATTGCCTTGATCTCCATTTCCCTCCTCCTCCAACAAACACATAAGGAGTCAACAAGATCTGTCGTGCTTCATGGACCAACACTCTCCTTAACAGAAAATTTTATTTCTTGTACTTCCCTGGTTGAAAACAGATTGTCTCTGTATGGGCTGGCATATAGATTCTACAAGGAGAACGGATGCTCTGCTGTTGCAAATTGCTAGCAAAAAGAAGCTGTCAAGACCACATTTGGAAAGAGGAAGTCTAAGGCAGAAGCGCACAATTTTGATTTAAATCCAAAGAATACAACCAACCTCTAGTTAGTTATCTTGCCACCTGCAGTATGAAATTTCTCTCCAGATTCTTCCATCAGAGTAAGAAGTCCCATTTTTTTCCACAGATGTGAATAAGCTACTCGCACATCTGGAAGGCTATTATTTAATTCAATTAACGCTGCAAAACATCTCTAAGACAGCTCTTGCAGTTCTATGAAACTTGTAATTTCTTTTGAGCTGTCGAGCACGACTGACAGCTTATCCTGGGAATAACAGTAAATCCACCTGACAGTCAGACTTCTGCTTCTGTGCTTCGTTTTCTTCACAACCATTTGACCTGTGACCTTTTCACTTGCTTACCTAAATTCCTGCCATCTTGTCATTACTGTAGCTCAGACTAGTAAGAGTCTAATTAATGCATCTCAATGTGCACTATTCATTTAAATATTTAAAAGATCTTCTTGAATCTTTTAATACAAATTTCTTTTCACATAGGTCAGCGAGTTTTTGCTGCCAATGGGAGCAAGAACCAGCCTCTACTATCAGTGAGCTCTGCCTCTAGCAAAACCAAAACGGCTTTGCAGGTTATTTGCTTCATAGTAGCACTGGCATGAACGTAGGGTTGCATGACCAATCTCTTGGACAAATTACAAAATTAGGGGAGATAAGTTCCTTGGAGCTTCTCTCTAGAAAAAAATTAGACAGACTGGTTGTTGTTTTGACCAAATTAACACTGAACAGCCAAACTTCCAGGATCCAAGAGTAACATCTATACACATGTGCGAATTTTCCTGAAGCACAAAGTTGTTCATTCAGGGAGAGCCTTTCCAAGTTGTTTGTACCAAGTAAAATAAAATCTCTTGTTCAAATTGCCGCCAATATTGAACTTTTACAATGTCCCAACAAAACGCTACACAGCTGCTGATTAAAACAAATACAGCTTTATGTGAAGAGCAACATAAGCTGCACTGAACAGTGATCTCAGTAAAGACAGCTAAGAGTTACAACTGGCATTATTCTTAAGAAAGGTTATTAATTAACATGTCTAGCAACATATTAGTATAGGGATTTAATTACTCTTCTGGCCAGGTTCTCAAGCATTAAAGATTTTTCAGATAACTGGTTCAAGGCAATTGCTTAATGCTGATGGGGAAAGAAAATACTTGGGATGGGTTACTGAGTTTTTCTAACTTGGATATATGCTTTCAGTGTTACTGAATTTGAATCCCCTTTTATTGCCACATCTGAGAGGACGGGTTTATCTTTCCTTTCTACTGATACCAAACAATTACCTTCTGAGAAGCTACAGCAATGGTTATAATCATGTCAGTATTTACTCCATTGAGGTAGGCAGGAATGCCTCCTCAAAGAGAAACAGGAACTGCCTCTCCACCATTGGGAAAAGCAGTCCATTTCTCAAAGCTTATTCAACTGGGCTCTTTAATTAAATTCTGGTATTTGGTAACATGTACTGACACTTCCAGTGACAACAGACCCAGCAAGACCAGGCACTAACACAGGATCAGAAGCAAAATTAAATAAAAGGTACAAAAAGTTACTCCTGATTGCAGTTATGTTAAACACCAGAGGTAAAAAAACCACCTTTCCTAGTCTTGACTGTCTGGATGTTATCAAGTTGAGAAATCCTTCAGAAAGCTGCATTGTGATAGTCAGCATTAGCACAGAACTCAACTCCAGGCCAGTACACATTTCAATCCTACAGCAGTAACACTTAAATTTTTATTCTCTAACCAGGAGTAACCCTGCTGCTCTGAGGCAACGTTGCTCTAGGAAGAAGGAGGAAAATACCAGAATTAGAATCATAGACTCATTTAGCTTGGAAAAGATCTTTAAGATTGAGTCCAACCATACAACTTAACATCGCCAATTATCTGCTTCACTTGTAATGGTAGAACAGGATCCAAAATAGCTTTCTTTGCCACACAGCTCAGCAATGAGCAACCCTGCATAAAGAACCTGAATTAAAAATGCCATAAGACAAGTGCAACTGATTCATGCCAGGTACAAGAAGTCTTGCTGTAATAAAGTCTTTAACTGCAATAACGAATGATTAATGTTTATTTCCTGGAGCACTGCACCTCCAGATTATTGTACAGACGTTAACTCGGCTCTTGTAACACCCATGCTGAGGTCACTGATAAGAGTCAACTATTCTAGCAGGCTCTGTCTCCAGTGCCATATTACTCCCACGTACAAAAAATGTATCCACACACTCATCATCTGCCAGCTTAAAGCAGAAGTTGACACGGAGCTCAACAGCCTGGCACTGCTGTATTAGGAGCAGTCAAATTTGGAATTGCTGATGCTCAAGTTCATAAAGCAGTGGTGGGACAGCTTCCTTGCAATGCCATTTGAGTCAGTCCCTGTGTTTCAGGAATTTTACAGCACCGGAGACTTTTGCATGATAGTCTGGGCACAGGTAATTCAAGTTATGATAGCTCCAAAGATAGTATCACAGTGTTAAACCAGAAGACGTTTGCCTACAGGACACAGCCAGTGAGATCATGGAATCTGGATCGAGATCTAGGTAGGAAAGGACCTTAAAGATCATCCAGTTCCAACCCCCTGCCATGGCAGGGACACCTCCCACTAGACCAGGTTACTCAAGGCCCCATCCAACCTGGCCTTGAACACTTCCAGGGATGAAGCATCCACAATTTACCTGAGCAACCTGTACCAGCAACTCATAGTGAAGAACTTCTTCCTTACAACGAAGGATAACCAGTTATAACCCAGAGTTTGGAAAGTTCAGGCATTCAGTGATGACCATGCCAACAAATAAATATATAGATAAATAAATAAACCAATACACTTCCTACAGTCAGCTATGAATACAAACCTTGAGATCCCTGTGCATTAATCCTTTGCTATGCAGAAAGTCCACTGCTTCAGCTATCTGCAGAAATATCTGCAGACACTCTGTCCTTTCCCTCTCCTCTATCATGCATCTTCTGCTCATCCAGTCTTTAAGGTTCTCTTTCCGGCAGAGCTGCATCTGGATGTAAAGATACACCTTTGGCGAGGTGGGCTTGACTTTTTCTGCAGTATTTTTAGAAAGGTCCAGGCTTAAACTTGTTGGCCTTGGTGGAGAAACAGAGAGGGGACTTCCTGAAGCAGATTGCTTGTTATCAGATTCCTTTGTACTTTTTGCCTTATCGTCAGAAAGACTCTCATCACGTGAAACATCAACTTTTTCTTCCTTACTAGAAGCATTTCCACAACCAGAATCCTCAAACACAATAGAAGAGGAGGTCCCTTCCCTCAGGTGTACACCAGGAACAGCTGAAGAACACATTTCCAAGGAGTGACCCAGCTCGTTACTGTTGATAGTACTGTCTTCTACATCACAGCCTGTAAGGACACTGTCCTGAAGGTTTAATAGTGCATCTTCTGACTGGTGTAAGTCCCTGTTGTCCGTGGCAGAAAATTCCAGAGGAGAAAACAGGCTTTCAGATGAATCAGACTGACCACAAGGTATTCCCACAGATGTTACCCTCTCTGATGAAGTGGCAATAACTTCAATGTGCTCCTTTGTAGAAAATGGCTCTGTTCTGATCTTAAATGATGGGACGTCCATTGGACTGGGAGAACTGAGCGGCCAGTCAGTGCTAGAAGAAGAAAATTGAGAGATCATTACTGCAGAAATTCACTCCACTAGAAATGCATTTTCAGAAGCCCAGGTTTTAACACTGCTACCACTGAGATCTGTGTCACACCATAATGGTAAACAACTACCCAAGTGTGGGAATCACTAATAACCAGGATTTAGCATCTATTTGTCTTAGTGGGAATAATGTTTTCGCACTGAGACAAGAGTGTTGATAAAGGAAAATTTAGCCAGCTCCACTGCCTGGATTCCAAATGTGCAATCAGGCTCATCTTCAGCTTGAAAAATATTCAGTCCTCTGGAACATGCATTGCAATGACTGTTTAAACTGCCTTGGAAGAACTACAGCTGTGAAATGTTCATTTGACGCCTGAAATACAAAGGTCACTATATTCTAAAAATTGTTAGGCATATTAAGATGTTATTATAAGACCACTGAATAATCTTGTATTAGGCCTCATTCTTTAAATGGTAATATACACTGAATTTTTCCTTTCTCTTAATATCCTCTAACTCCTTTATCTGATTTTCCATTTTTAACCTACTTCTACCAAGCTTTATAGATCATGGCTCTGATTATCCTTCACATATGCCTGCTGAAATAAATTCACTGAAGCATTGGAGAACTGAATCAGATCCATCTAAGCCAGGACAACAAGGAGAAGGAAATTCGTGGAAAGGAAAAAAGAAAACAGAGATGCCAAAGTTTAAAACTGAATCGCAGCAGCAATGCTCTAACCTTCCGACCACAATTACAGAAGTTAAATTAAGAACGACAAGATGTTTCCTAAGCTGAAAGAAGGACCTTAACACATCAGGACCCCAAAATCCAGACACATTATGCAGAAGTGCGATATGTTTGTACCTTGTGCAACTGAAAAGTTGACAGGCTAAGTTAATAGCCATCTCTTTCCTACACAGTCTCTCCGTCTCCCCAGATCATCTGCCAGTTCCCTAGTTCTGTTGATGTACAATCTCAAATTCAGTTTTAAAAAAAAATCCCCGCCTTACCTTTCATCTTTTAACCACTGTTCATCCATCTTTTCCTGCCATCTCTCAGGTGGAGCTTCCAGCCATGCGTTGAAATACCGAACAATACCCGGATGCTCGAGCTTAGCCAACGCCTTGACTTCCCGCATCACCTTTTCACGAGCCAGCTCCCTACAATTTGGAGTGAGGAGAACAACGGAGGCGTGGTCACATAAAGCAACAGCACACGAGAAAAATTTCTGCAAAGGAATTTTATCAAAGCTAGCCAAGTATAAATGAGGTGGTGCAGTATTGCTCCTCACACCAAAAGACAGATATATCTCAACTTCCCCAGAGTAACTCCTTTAGTCAAAAGTGTAGAGGAGCAGTATGTGCTCATAATGGCTAAGTATTTAGTCATCTCTTTTGAACTAATTACAGGCAGCAGAACTGAGAAGAAAAGACTCATCTTGCTCTCAACTGTTTACAAGGATAGAAAAATGACCATTCAACAGCAATATTCTACAGGGATGTAGAAGACACTGACACAAAAGAAGACAGACAGTAATACCTTGGCATTTCTTTTTTAATCGGCATAGCATAAGGAGACTGCATAAAGACTATCTCCATTCTGCGGACAGGAAAGCAGGTAGCCTGCTATCTTACTGAAGTAAATAATCTCTCTTCATAATACTGTAACTGGATCAAATTAAGTCAAATGGATTTATTTAATTGGTTTGAATATGCTTGCAAAAGAAGAATTTAGGCTACCTTAAATTTGGGAACAAAACCTTTAATCTTAAATAGTCACGCTTATTTAACACATTCAAAGAAAGAGTCATTCTAGATTTCATAGCTTTACCCCCTCCCTCTACTGGCCTGCCTGTTGCTGTTCTAACTTGAGATTTCCAGAAGCAGTGTCTCCCATCTCCCACTAAAAGGAACTGCTGCAAGCTCTGTGTAGGGGGATTCAGCAGCATGGCTTGACCACCTATGACTGAAAGAAAAGGTAGGGGTGGTGGGACCAGAAAAACGAAACAAATGGACAAATGGGAGTCAGAAAAGCTGGTGACGGAGAGAGAAAGGAAAGAGAAGGTAGAGTAGGAAAGGTAAGGAGAGGAGGGAGAGAAGCAAATTAACAGTGCTACAAATAACGGGTCCTGTCATCAAAGGCTCTATTCGTCAAGGAAATCAAAGGAGTTCCCCTGTAGCCACAGCATCCTCACTAGGGTCCTGCTATGCAAGTGCTTTAGCCAAGCAGGTCACCCTTCTGCTGCGATTACATATGCCAAATTCTCGATGCCAAAACTAAGTCAGCCCCCCACTTAAAAAGTATGTCATTCATCCCAATGTAATATCTGGGAAACCAGTTCAGGAACAGATGGTTTGGTGTAGGACGAGAGCCCATCGTTCATTCATTACTTCTATATCTCACCAAACTGATTCATTACCTGTTAGGTAAACGGATCCTTTTAATGGCGTAGTTGCAGTCATCCACTTTATTTCTTGCCTCAAAAACTACTCCAAAACCTCCACGACCCAGACACTGAATTGGTTCAAAATCTGTCAGATATCTGGGAGGAGAATGGTGTGAGGAAGGGACAGAAGAATGAAGGGAGGGAGTAGAGGAGAAAAATGCATTAGTATAGGAAATGGTCACATTTTCTCCAGAGTATCATGACACGTCCCTATACACCCTTCTGTCTTAACCAACGCTTTCATAACAGCAACAAACGTTTTTTTCCAAATATAGTTTGCGTATTCTGCAGAGTATATAAAACATTATCTGCTTCCATCTGCAATTGCCTTTCTCTGCTTTAATCCATCAACACAGAAAGAGAGGGAGAAAAGACTAATTAAGACCTTCAGGAA
Source organism: Eurystomus gularis (assembly GCA_013400335.1). Taxonomy (NCBI): domain Eukaryota; kingdom Metazoa; phylum Chordata; class Aves; order Coraciiformes; family Coraciidae; genus Eurystomus; species Eurystomus gularis. Next base: position 89,222 of record VZZY01007814.1, on the reverse strand, counting down.
TCAATCTTCCATTTCCTGGACCAGCAGGAAATATGAGAGCAACATTCCTGATCACAGGTATCCTGCAGACTCTCTGGGATCCCGTAGACTAATCATAACTGCAATCTCCCATCAGTAATGGGGTCACAGGGTTCTTTGTATCAGTTGTTGATTATCCTGCAAAGTCAGAGGACTAGGACTGGGGCAGGTAAGAACAAATGAACACCTACTCTTTCCTCCAGATAGTATCAGCTGTCATAGAATCTTTTAGGTTGGAAAAGACCTTTAAGATCAACCAGTCCAACCATAATCCTACCCTATCAAGTCCACTGCTAAACCATGTCCCTCAGCACCACATCTACGTGGTTTTTAAATACGTCCAGAGATGGTGATTCAACCCCTGTCCTGGGTAGCTTGTTCCAGTGCCTGACAACCCTTTCAGCAAAAATCATCTTTCCTAATGTCCAACCTAAACCTCCCCTGGCACAACTTGAGGCCATTTCCTCTTGTCCTATCACTTGTTATTTTGGAGAAGAGACCAGCACCCACCTCCCTACAACTTCCTTTCAGGTAGTTGTAGAGAGTAAGAACGTCTCCCCTGAGCCTGCTTTTCTTCAGCCCTAGTTCCCTCAGCAGCTCTGCTTAGGACTTGTGCTCTAGGTGCTTCACCAGCTTCGTTGCTCTTCTCTGGACCTGCTCCAGCACCTCGATGTCTTTCTTGTCTTGAGGTGCCCACCTCACTACGCAAAACTAAACACAGACCAAAAACACTGTATGTGTTTCGTTGAACGGAGCTCACCTCGACACGTATCCAGAGTTCTTGACGTCACTCCAGCTGCTGTCTTTAACATCTCCACAAGCGGGCTCATATTTACTATCCGTCTGACACTGCGTTTCAGATTCCTTCCGCAGCTAAGAAGGTTTACCAAAACAGGAATTAAAAAAAAAACAAAAAAATGCAACTCCTTAAGTGCTTGATACCAGTTTGTATCCCTAGATATGGCATTAAATAAATTTCAGTGTCAAGATCTCCAAAGACATCAGATATGGTTGAAGAAGTCTAACCTGCTTGCTGAAGCAGTTAAGCAAATTGTACATGGCAGCTGACAGCCTTCACAGATTAAACAACAAATTTAGGCTTTTGATTTTGTTATCTCATTAGTTATTATGTTATTAATACTACTCACTGCAGACTCAAAACCAAAAGAAAAGGCTGGAATAATACCTTCTGTACTTAGGATACAGAAAAAAGTACTTACTCTACTGTGAGGATGGGGATGGAAAAGTTTGCGTACGATAAAAGTTGTGGTCACAATGCAAAATAGAATGGTGCCAACAATTTCTTTCCACCAGTGAAGCAGAAGAACTGGATCTTTTTTGCGAATGTTCTTGTAATTAGTATCATCAAAAAATCTAACGGTGATCTGGGTGCTACGTTTATTTCTCTCCCTCTTGTAGTAGGGTAAGTAATAACCATTATCTGTGTGTAAAAGACATCAACAGCGCATAGATTTACTTGTAGGTAGCTACAAAACAGTTTTGCCTTCTCATTACTAGGCTTCCTCAACAAGACACAGGCTATTTTTGGTTGTGTGCCCCATGATTTTAAATGGTGCCTTAGCAAATTCAGTTAATCAAGGTTGCGGACTCCACGGCAACTAGGTCTCACATCAAAGTTTACCACTTCAGAAGGCCTGACAGCTTTAAACCAGAATATCTTCCATATGAAACTTTATACCACCAGGCTGAGTCTCTAGCACTGTTAGCAAACTCTGAAAAAAATAATTCAGCAGCTTTTTCTACTTGGATCAACTATCCGTGGCAATGGCAGCACACACAGCACCTCTGCAGTAGCAACTTCTGGCACTCTGAAGTGCTTTGTGTGGCACTAATTGTACGAACACCACAATCTGGAAATCCTAGCTTGGGCAATAATTTCCTAGTTCATGAAATGTTAAAGCAATACACATATTTAAGACTGAAAAAAATAGCCATTTGTTGAATTGCACAGATAATGAATGGGTAAACCTGGCTATTTGAAACAACAAAATTTGGAATTTCTACCTACCATATGGATACTGCAGAACTGAAAGTGCTCCATTGCTGTATTCTTCATGAGAATACTTGTCATTGCTGAGACACTTATCGAACTCATCAGACCCCACCAACACTGGGGTCCTGGAAGGAGAATCTAAGCACAGAAAAGACACAATTTTCTGAGCTGAACTGGTATAAAAATTCTATTCTTGTATTAATTTACTGAGAACTCAAATTACATAATATTAGAACACATCTCTTGGGTCAGATCATGAGAAATAGAATTAATGGAAGGAAACATTAAGAAGGGTATTTTAAAGTAACAGTTAATTAGTATCACTCCCCCTTGCCAAAATACTGGTTTTGGACAAGTCAATTCACTCATATTCACATCACTGCAAAAAATTTCCATTTTTTCAACAAAACGATTTAGAAGACCCAACATTTCATAACTAAATAAGAACCTGACATAGTAAAACAAAGCAGACACGAAACATTCAATTAAAAAAAAAAACAATTAATAAAGCACAGAGATAGTTCTTGAACTGATTTACAGCTGGGAACATTAGACTAGTTTGAAACATATTGGAAATCAGCAAGATGTCTTGTCTTTTCAGAGCCAAGACAGTAAATGAAACTCTGAATTGTTACTTACGGATTAAAGGTTTCCATTTGATTTTGGGAAGAGGAATAATTGCATTATCGTTCCTGGATTCCAGAGCCTTTGGGTTGGTTGGAAATTTCTCAGAAATTCTGACTGATGATTGAAGGTACAACTGGCCCCTGTACATACCTAAGTAATAAATTGGAGAGCGTATTAGTCTTAAGATTTAGTTCTCTTCATCCCCAAAATACAATTGCCCAGTTAAAATATGTGGTTTAAAGCATTATTGAAAATATTTCTTTATATTCTGAGAATCTGCGATACTGACTCTGATTGCTAGGCTGGATGATTTCAAGCAATGTGTTCCCTCTGTTCTAAAAAAGCAAGAGATCAGGACATCTCATTTTCACTGCTGGAGAGCTGGTGCCACATAAAAATGCCAGCAATTTTTAATTGTTATAAAGCAGCTCGGGCTTTGCATAGGTCAGACTTCTTTCAAACTTCCTACCCTTGTTAATGCCAGTGCAGATTACTCCTCAACAGCCATTGTGAGGCTGGCTGGAATAATTTGGCTTCTTCCCAGTGTTATTTTTTACCTGTGTAAGCACCAACAGGAAAGCTAGAAGGTGTGAAGGCTTACAGAAAAAGGCGAAGGCACACAAAGTCTTAGAAAGCCAAAGCACGTTGGCCTCCTAGAGACAGACGGACAGCTGAGCGGAAGAACGACCTGGGGCCACTCTATTTCAAATTGTCAAAAAACACGGCTAATGAATTCTGACAGCTGGATGAAAAGTTACACAAAGTCACAAAATCTTAACTGAAATGTCTTCATGGTAAGTTACTGTAATCAGTGCAGACAAAAAAAAAAAAGACTGTGGCAAATTAGCAAGCTGGAGGGAGATCCTGCTTATTGCTTAGCAATAAATCTGCCTTGTTAGCTAGAAACCTATACTGAAAAGTTTCAAGACTTTCAACCACCTCTGAACCAATGTACTGACAACCAATGTACTGAAACTACAAAGCAGTGAACGTTACAGAATTCAAAACTATAAAACTTTTTCCATTTTGAAAGTTCCGGTTTTGAAAAAGATTTTAAAAAGGAAAAAAAAAAAAAAAATCAATCTTTTAACTAACACTGCTTAGGCTGAACATCATACCCTTGGCTATGGCAGAGTTAATATCTATACTGTACCTTCTGTAATTGTCAGAATTTCTAAGGTGGGTACACAGAACTGACTTTGAATGACAACAGCAAAGATGACCAGAGCAGGCTAGGAAGAGGTGAGAACACATTTCTACCTTTTCAAAGCCTTTAATTCAAGTCAAGGTGCCTTTCTGGAATATATATGTTAGTGAAGCCTCAATATTAAGTAATGTGGGTTCAGTCTAGCAGCCTTCATTAAGCAGAATATCAGACTGGACATGCTACAGCTCCTCTTAAGTACAGAGAGATACCTCTGTACCTCCCGGTACTGAGAGATCTGCTTTACTAAAAACTCAATGGAGAAAATAATAACGTTTTACTACAGAAAACGCTGCAGTCGGTGTCTCACCCAAATAGACGCTGGATTCTGTGGCTCCTCTGGCAGCTTCCACAAGATCTTCTTCATCTTCCAGTACTTCATTGTTCGCTGTGTAACTTGTGTCATCAAACAAACTGATGGGGATTACTTTCCCATCCTTAACCAGCCACGCGGAAGCAATTGGAGTGCAAAACTGAAGAAGAGAGAGGTAACTGGAAGATTAATGCTCTATTAATTAGACGTTATATAAGAATAATGCTAAACAATGTGCTTAAATTCCTGCGTTTTTGTAACAGCTGTAGCAGCTCAGAAGTCAGAACTTCAATTAAAAATATAACAAGCAGATGTGTGCTTCTTTACAAAGCACCTGAAACCCAAGAATAAAGACATAATCTATGATGCTGCAAAACTTCTGCTTTTATAATATTTAATATTCTGTCTTTTTCCCTACCTGGTATTCCCATTCCAGATGTCCTCCTCGTTTATTAAAAGCCATCACCTTCCAGTCAGCTACTGAGACCTTTATTACTGTATCTTTCATCATAGCTTCTTGCTCATCCATGTCTGAAATAATTTTTGTTTCTTCTTTATTCATACTTGATTTAAAATTGCTCTCAATATACCCTGCTCTCGTTTCAATATCTGGGACATAGCGCAGCTCAAAGTGACCAACACTGAAATTCCACCTTAAAGAAAAAGAGACAAACTTTGTAGAAATAACTGATATATTCCAACAAAGTCCCAAATCCTGCATCAAGACGATTCTTAAACTGAATTACCTATATTTGGCCTATATTTTCACTGTGAACTCTCAGATTGTCCCATGAACAAAACTGTACCAGGAGGGGGAGTACTAATCCAGAATACAAACCAAACAAGCTGAGAAATGGTCCAACATGAGAGGTGAGTTGAGAAAACAGCTGGTGAAATAGCACGGCGTTAAAGATGTAGGAGAGGTTTATGGAGAGGGCAATTAAAAGCAAGGTCTGTTTAGTAGGAAAACTATCTAGCTGATGAAAGCAACAAGTATAAAGCACTTAGGAAGCAGCATTCTACACAAGACCTGTCTCTCTTCGTAAATAAAGCGGATTTAATTTGAAACATGATGTTTTTCAAGCTGGAGGAGAGGCAATGCATTTGTTTTGTTTGTTTTAATCCCCCACACAACCTAACGCAGGATCTCTTTGACAGGCACTTCATGAAACCAAGACTGCTCATGTCCCATAGGTTCACACCGAGAAAAAAAAATGGTGTAAGGAACACAGAGTTGTCTTGTATAGCCAACAGCTCTTGTAAGTTGACTGCAAACCAACAAATTAGGGCAGAAACTGAAAATTATTTTCAGAAAGAGAAGTAGTAATTATTTTCTTGTTTCATGATACAGCCCAATGCTGTAGAGAAATACAGACGGGAAAGGATGGCAAGTCTGTGTCTTGGACATCAAGAAGGAGGAAAATATTTATTGAACAGTATCTTTGGTTACCCAAAACTTCTTAGGACCAGCCTGGCAATGACAAGGAGCCCAAACTGTCTTCTAAAAGAATTTACAACCTTATGGTAAAAGTTTGGCATATTTTATATATTCAGTTGATTTATTAGAAGTTTTTCTTTCTCTGGATTAGAACCCTAGCTCTATCCTGTAAACTCTTAGGAAAGACATGGAAAGCACTTCTGTTTCTGACTACAAAGACAGGAGGATTCTGGTGCACAAGATGTCGTATTATGTTTTTGAAAGAGATATATGAGGGGAAAATAGTATGGTTTTATAACATACCTCTCCCTGCCAGTATCAGTCTCCAAGGTTCACTCTCATGGAACCCAAGATTTCTCTTCTGAGACATCTGATCTGCTAATCTATTGGATTCCTGATTAGGTTCTCTCTGATACGCTACAGATGTACAACCTGTCAAATCCTGCTGCAAACAGAAGAGGGAGCTAGGGAACCGGGAATGGCCAGTTCTCCACTAAATTGTTGGGTAGTTATTGCATCTATGTATCGCAACCAGCCTTTTAAACCGGTATTCTATGAAGTGGGTTTGGGGATTTTTAGTAGAATATATGTCTTGTATTTTTATAGATATCTTCATTCAAGGTCAGGCTTGATGGGGCTCTGAGCAACCTGACCTAGGTAGAGATGCCCCTATCCGTGTAGGGAGGTTGGACCAGATGACCTCTAGAGGTCCCTTCCAGCCTAAAACATTCCAGGATTCTATGTATTAAAACTTCAATGTGACAGCATGAGGAAAGTCAGACTAAAGCAGTTTCTGCAGCTTGTAAAGAACAGACCAGCTATGTTATGAAATGAACAATGTAGATTTAAGAATGGGACTTTTAAAAAAGAAGACTGAAGATATTTTAAAATACCAACTTAAAATGAAAGTTAAAAATATCAAGTACAGAAAAAACAATGACAGTTACCATGAGCAGGTAAAGAGCTTAAAAGTGAATCAGTAGGTCATAAAAAGACTTTTAAACTGTCTCCTTTTGTACAAAATTCAACAGTTGGAACAAACGTTAGTGACATTTGCCTCATGCAGCAGAGCAGTGACAAACTCTTTTGAGGTATGCAAGGACAAAGAAAATAATTTTCAGCTGGTTTAGAGGGAATAAATATGTGCACGTATCTCTTCGGTCTAATAATCTATAAAAGTGAAGTTCAAAAGAGCTCTGAAGAGCATAGGGGTTAGATCCTCGCCAACAGTCTGGTGCATTCTTTTGGTTAACCATCTAAACTCCCTCGTGCAATTCCTAAGTCTCATGAGAGTTAAAAGAAGGTCAAATCCTTAAAACACTACATATTAAGATTTTATCTCTATTGGACTATTTCTGAACAACTCTTACGCTTACTTTTCATTGCCGCTGCGCGGCCCAACCGCACGGACCGTTTTCTGGGTTCGGTGTAATAGGAGAGTCTCTTCCTGTTCTGTTTCATCGTCATCCCACTGGCGACAGCCCATAGCCGAGCAGATGTACTTCACCTAAGGGACAAGGCAAGAGTCTCTTACATGCTTTGAAGTTCTGAAGAACTTCAAGATAAGCAAATGTAATCAACAGCAATAGTCAAAGCTAACAATCCTTACAACATATTTTTGGCTTTCAGGCAATTTGGAGCTCCATGATTCTAGATGCTTGACTTGAGGGATGTTGAAAAGCCTGCCTTAAGAGATAAGGACTTTTCAGAACTAGAATTTTCAGAAGATTCTATTAAGTTTACAGTCTGGCCTATTTTGACTACTTTTTGACTATATTTTGCATATATTTCTACTTCTAACAGAAAGAAGTCTTGGCTCTTTTTTTCCCCACACTATTTCTATGGACATCAAAAGAACATTACTACAAGAACCAGAGCCTAACTCTGCTTTCATGTCATATTAGTCTCAGCATAACTCCATCAGCTTCAAATGAAGTGCTACTGATTTATATAAAATAGCACAGAGCCTCCCCCCTTTGCCTCATCAGCTATTAAAGGGGGAAAAAGACCCTTCTTAACTCTCACAGTCACATGGACTTTGCAAAAGCCCCAATCTCAAACAGAGTTTGGATTACGTGGGCAATTGTATTTTGAAAAGGGAGTTGAACTCACTTGAAGGACGTCTGAATCGACATCATACTGGCAGAGACAACAGACTGCCCCAACTCTTCATGAGGAAGCGTCAGGCACTATTTCTGTATGAGGAATCTTTGCTACTGTGAGCACAAGCCAGAAACCAAAGCAGAAACCGAAATTTCCACTTCCTGAACACTGGGGGAGGAGCTGTCTGCTGGTGCATGGTGCCCTTTGCTATCAATGAGGAAATCAAAATGATTTCATGAACTCTTGTTTTGGGTCTAGGCTCTTAGTGCTCAAGCTACACCATGCCACAGAAGTGTTCTACATTATAATGTGTGGTCAAAATGAAGAAAAAACCCCTGATTTTGGGGAAAACAAACATCGTAAGTTTAAAATTTTTAAACTCCATCTATTTTGTTTAACTTGTTTTACAATGCTCCAATGGTTCCCATTTAGCAAATGTTCATTCTTCATTATACAAAGTATCTACGTGTATTTTAATGACATTTGACATTAAGGAGGGACAGAGAGATATCAATTCTAGGACTCTGAACAATGCAATTAATTCCTGTGCTTTTTCTAGCCTTTTTTCCTTCTGTTTTGTTGTGTTTTTTTTTTTAAATATACAACTTTTAACTAGTAGATTTCAGAAGAAAAATATCTTCTGATCACAAGAGCAACCTATGTGCAAGACAGTGCTCGAAACACACATACACAAGGCAACTTTTTAGGCTCTTACCTTCCCTGAGTATGAGCTCAGCCCATAGGTTGTCAAAGACTTTCCCCCAACTAGGACAACGTCCTCGCCAAATTTGTAGGATGATTCGAGAAGAGATTCAACTGTGAAAGGAACTGCTTCCATGCTCTCTCGATCCCGATCCCACTGGAAAAGGTCTCCATCCAAGGAAGGGATTATCATCTTATTTCCAAATACCTAAATAATGGAATCGAAGGTTAACCACAATTGTATCAAAACACACAGATCACGAATGGAAACAGAAACGCTGGATAAACAAGTCCAGCGCATTCTACTCCAGTGCCCTATTTTGTGGCTTCGTAACCCAGAGTCTTATTTTTCAAAGTGACGCTGAAGACTGAAAACTTTCAAATCCGGTTTTCACTGTTCTTAGTTAAAAAAACCGTTCAGTGTGTGACACTTCTTCCACTTTAAGCAGAACATTTTAAAGCTCAACCAGTCAATAGATCAGTATTCATGTAAACTGTAGAATATATGATGTGGGGAGAAGCATTCTTGAAGACACGGTCACTGGTTAAAGTGCAAGTTTTACAGATTGTTTGTGATAATTTCACGACAGTAGCATTGTAGGTAAAGTTCTGCTTCAGGTAAAGTTCTAACTCAGGGTTGTTTCTTTTTCCAGCACTGGTTTACATGGAATCAACCCTTCTGCCTAGATCAGAAGACAGAATTTGGTTTACGAAGAGAAGCTGAGGCTGTGTGTGAACTCTCCTACTCCAGAATATCTATCCTCCTGCAAAGCCGAGGGAGCAATTACTGAGATCAGAGCTCACATTCCACCTTTGCCTTTCCAGACAGTTAAATCTAACTTTGCCTCCCCAGAATTTCCAAAGTATACTGCTCCTTTAAAACTTGCCTGGTTTTTTCTTAAACACACAAGTCAAAAAAAAAAAAAAAAAAAGACAAAAAAAAGAGAAAAATCTTCACCAGGATACAGCGCTTCATCCATTACACTGAGATTTTCAAGGAGATCCTCATTCGGAAGTATGAGTCATTGTCAATGAGTACTAAGGGACTTATTAAGAAACTCATTATCAGCCTGATAGACCATAACTAATACCGTGGAGCCACAGTGGCTGTGCCCACCAAGAGCACTGAGAAACTAATCCACGTAATCTTAGCTTTTGAGGATATGGATTAATGTGGAGGATTTTAATGGTTTTTCAGAACCCCTGTCCATTTGGGCAGTATCCTACAACATAATTACATTAAATTCAGGCACTTTACACATTAGGATTTAAAGACTACTTCTGGTACATCTCTATTAGTCAGTTCAAACAAAACATTCCTGCTCAGATGCCAAGGCACAGATGTGTATTACGAAGCCATACAAAAGATCCAGAAGGTTTCTAGTTATTATTTCTGGAGCCACTGTCAGGACCTGAAACCACATCTTCTGCATGATTAAAGTTCTAACATGAGACTTGTTATTCCTCTAAGTGGGTCACAGATGAGCAAACAGCATTAACCAAAGTTGGGATTCACTTATGCATGGTGGGAAAGACAGATCTTGGAGATGTGTGTGTGTCCTGACTAATACCTCTTCCTACACTGTTTGATGAACCTCATTCAAAGAGAAAATTGAGGTAGGTTACCTGACAATGCCAGTGACTGTCTTTAAGATCCCTAAAGGATCCACCACGGATGCTTTCTGGCTTTGAAAAGCCTCATGATGACCGACACCTATAGGAAAAACTCCTTTTAGGAGCACAATGTGTAATCGAAGAGATGATAAAAATAAAGCCCTGAGAGCAGCTGCGAAGTTCTTCACAAAGCAAACTGAGGTCTGTCATTCCCCTCCCTGATATTTACCTTATGGCAAAAAGGGCCAAATATCCTGGAAGAGACAATACATGAGATCTGTGACGCACAAGAAATGTTTCATTGTGGCCTACCGTGGGGGAGGAAAAACACACACACACGGCTTACAGAAAACAGCCAACAAAAATGCAAACATTTGTGCAGGGAGAGGTCATCTGTAGAAATCACCTGACCAGTGGAAAAATAAAGCAAGCAAATAAGGTTTACAAAAACTTTCGTATTCAAGAGCGGCCTTGTGATCTTGAGAAACAAAGGCATGCAGATTTTGGAAAAGACCTTTTTAAAAACAAAAGATGCCAGTGCCAAAGTTGCAGCTCTAACCACATTAGAGTATCTTGTTCAAACAGTCAATGCAGAAGCATCATAACATAAAATATTTTCATAATATATTATTTCAGAAATGCATAATAATTTTGAAGACAAATTTCACCCTGTGAAGCTGCATTAACAAATCCTCTGCGAGGTTTCCTGCTGCACATGGTCCAGATACCTCCAAGTAGTTTGGAGCCCCATGGTCACCTCCAGCAGTATGAGATGTTCCATAATCAAATACGAACGAACAGCAAAGGTTCTTTCCAAATATACAAAAGCCAAACCAGCTCCTGTACCACTGTCACAGCACACAGAGCCCAAGCCCGGCAAACCCAGCCATCAACCGGCTTCAAGTCAGATCCTGAAGAAATTCTACTGGCCATCAGTCAGCTAAATTCATAGAGTGTGGTCAAACTAGATGTGGTCAAACTAGATGTGTGATGGTGGCAGCTAGACAGCCACTTGCAAGTTCCAACTTTCGGATACGCTTGCTGGAAGCCACAAGTGCAATGGCTTTGTAACTGGCATACTCCAAAGGCTGTGGACCATCCCACCAGTTTCTGAAGAGAGGTGGCAGAGGTGCAAACTGCCCAGGAATCGCTGCTGAGCAACGGAGAGTCTCCGTGGGTAACTCTGCAAGCTCTGGGGACAGCGTGACATGTCACCTTAAGTCTTCCCTTGTCCTGAAGCTCTTGTTCCAGGGCTTGACTAGGAAATTTTCTACTAGCAAACAACAGGCAAAACACTGGACATTTCTAGGAACCACACACCCAAATTTCCAACTCACAGAATTGTGGGGGTTGGAAGGGACGTCTGGAGATCATCCAGTCTACTAAACCACCTGCCAAACCAGGGTCACCCAGAGCAGGCTGCACAGGATCACGTCCAGGTGGGTTTTGAAAGTCTCCAGGGAAGGAGACTCCACAACCTCTCTGGGAAGCCTGGTCCAGAGCACCATCACAGGGAAGAAGTTTTTCCTGATGTTGAGGTGGAACCTCCCATATTCCAGTTCGTGCCTGTTAGCCCCTGTCCTGTTGCTGGGCACCACTGAAAAGAGTCTGGCCCCATCCTCTTGAAACCCACCTTTAAGATATTTATCAACATTTATAAGATCCCCTCTCTCTTCTCCAGGTTAAGCAGACCAGCAACACCCGCTTGTGTACTCCTAAGATATCAGTCAAATCAGGTCATGGCTTGCATGCCTTCAAAAATTCCCCGACAGTGGGGCACTGCCTGCTCATCTGTTCAAATCTCGGTCCCCATAAGGTGCCAAGGACAGATGAGAACATTTCGGTCAGCTCTGCTGACCACCTGCCTGTGCTCCCAACCTTGAGGGTGCCTAGGGGAGCAGCATGTTCTGCATGACATTGGGAAAGAAAGGCTGAGAAAAGACACACCTGCTGCTGGTGAACACTTCAGAGAAGGGAGCACAGGCAGCAGAAAGAGCTGCTGCACCCAAGGGCAGGATTTGGAGCAGACAGGGTTAAGCTGACCCTGGGTGAGTGCAAGCTAGACACTTGAGTTACTAACCATCAAAACCCTGGTATTTCACAACAGAAACAGGACAGAGGGGAAAAAAAAAAAAAAAAAAAAAATCACCTTCTGTTAAGATGAATCGATCTATAAATGGGATTACACGACATGGTGCCGACAAGGGACTGCACCCGATTACCACAAAGGTCTTTTACTGAAATAGCTTTATCTGAAGAACGGGGCAGGCACACAAATGCACGTACCTGCAGGTGCCCACAGACACATAACAAAAGGCAGCTGTGGCCACCTGTGCTGACACCTTCTTAAAAAGCAGTTTGGCCAGAGGCTTTAGAGGGACATGAATAATAACAGCTCCTGTCTGAGTTATGCAGCTCATTCTCTAGTACATCAGAAGCAGCAAAGGGACTTTCCTTGAAAGTATCAGCAACCAGCATCGGCATGCAGCTCAGGTAAAGGAATGACATCACCCTGTATCTCAAAAGCATTACCTCATCTCCTAATCCAAGGAGTGAGTCACCCAGGCAGTCAGCTGCAAATCTCTTGGCACAGAAAATGTAGGTTACCGCGATGCACTTACACATTCCTCTGATCTGTCAATGTAAATAGCTATTTGTTCAGCTTCACTGGTCAGCAATATGGCACATAATTGTTAAGTGGCTTGTCTTTCAGAAGTAACACTTAAAAAAAAACCAAAACCAAAAAAAAACCCCCACATTAACTATCGAGCCCTAAATGAGCCGCTGCTCTTTTGCTCATTAAGAGTTTGAAGCTGAAGTTCTCCATTGGCTCGGCGCAGGGTGCCGCAGCCCTATCAGCGACGCTGGCTGCTCAATCTCCAGGCCGACGGGTGAGGTAATGCCGTTTCTAAAAAGCCTTCACAAAAAAGCAAAAAGGCATAACGATCCGAAATGGCATACGCTACCAGGGAATTTGCTGTCTAGACTTTTTACTGGAAAGGAGGGCACCGCATGTGAGGTTCCACGGCAGGTTGACTGGTGCGGGAAGGAAGCTGTTGATTTATAGCAGTGGAGAAAAGAAAAAAAGAAAAACAAGAGGGAGGAAAAAAAAAATATGTAAACAGAGATCAAAACAAGCTGAATTACTAAAGCTTCCGTGAGCTGTTTAACAGCAAGCGTGACATTCATTTCCCATGCCCAGCTCTTTATCATATGAAGCACAAATCAAGCCTGCTCACGTGCAGGCACATCTGAGACAAGTCTGGTGCCAAAACAGTCAATATTACCAGTTTCAGATGGGCTGGACTTTCCAAGAACTCCAAGGAAATAATGCACAGGTAAAATCTTCTCCTTAGGATAGGAAGTGTTATGTCTTGATGTTTTTCTAACACTTCACCTTGTGGTTTTCAAGCCTTACTCTCATGATCAACTGCGTGAGCTTCATTCCAGTCACTAATTAACTAAGACTAACCTATATGATCTTAAAGGGTACCAATTTTGTTCCTCTATGATTATCTCCACAATAGGCTCACTGTAACAAACAGGATCAAAGCCAACATTAGGCATGCTCTTAAGAAAGCTACTTCTCAGTGAGAACTGTCTTTTAAGCCCCTTTAAAATTCATCTAGGCAACATATTACAAGCCACACATGGCAGCTTCACTCTGCACAAACATATCCAGGAAAGAAAGTAATCATTTTATTTTCCACATTTATTTTTCACACACACACACACAGGGCAAGGTCTTGAGATGTCTCCAGTTCAGGTAGGTCTGGAAGTGATTTATAATTTCCCCTTTCTGATATGCATGCAGGGAGGCATCTGCACCGGTTGATGACTTCTTTCCAAGGTAAGAGGTTATTTCGCCTCTTCAGCTTGGATTTCAGGATGCTGATTCATCCGTTTCCCCTTCACCTACCTGCAGAAATCCTGAAGCACTACAAGGTGACAGCGTATTATTACTAACAGGCAAGCTCTCATCAAACAGGAGTACACTGGGATGAAGAGGCCAACTAGAGTCTAAGGAGACTTTTCTTCAAACTTTCTGCAAGGTCCACAACATCACCGCTTCCTTCAGAATAGAACAAAGACCCAGGCACTAGTACAATCTTTTGAGAAACAAAGGCTGCTGAGTTAAGCGATTCCACTGCCTAAAGCACTGGTAAGAGTGAAATATTCTTCAGAGCATACAGTGCTGTTTAACCAGCCACGGAAAAAGAAAATTGACTGCAAAGGGGAGCCCATGATTTACATCAGTAAAATAACCTTCTGAGATGTGTTCAAGGGCAATGAGGAAGCTGAAGCAGGAAATACCAACGGACAGGTGGTTGTTTTGTCTAGAAAAACTTTCCCTTCTGTGAATGCTGTTACTTCTGATCTCAGCAGTACACTTGTTTACAAAGTGCTTACCTGTTCCTCACTACCTCCGGTTTCATAGAATCACAGAATGCTTTGGCTGGGAAGGGACATTTAAAGGTTATCTAGTCCACCGTACCTGCCCCCGCCCCTTCCCCACACTGAGCAGGGACATCTTCAACTGGATCAGGTTGCTCAGAGCCCCATCGAACCTGACCTGGAATGTTTCCAGGGATGGGACATCAGCCACCTCTCTGGGTAACCTGTGCTAGCGTCTCACCACCTTCACCGTAAAAAATTTCTTCCTTCTCTGTAGCCTAAATGTCCCTCTTTTAATTTAAAACCATCACCCCTTGTCCTGTCGCAACAGGTCCTGCTAAAAAGATTGTCCCCACCTTCCCTGTAGGTCCCCTTTAAGTACTGGAAGGCCCCAGAGCCTTCTCTTCTCCAGGCTGAACAAGCCCAACTCTCTCAGCCTGGCCTTACAGCAGAGGGGTTCCAGACCTCTGATCATTTCTGTGTCCCTCCTCTGGACCTGTTCCAACAAGTTCACATCCTTCTCGTGCTGAGGGCTCCAGAACTGGACCCAGCACTGCAGGTCAGGTCTCACCAGAGAGAGTAGAGCAGTTTCTGTTAACTACTGTATGTGCCCAGAATGTCTTCAACACCAGGACCGTGAGAAAGGCTGCACTTGGACATCTGATGAATCAGTATTTTATGGAGCAGTTTATGGAGGCAGGATTACATGGCCTTCCTCCTCTGAAGAGGTAAGAGCCAGCCTGTGCCAGAGCGGCACATCAGAGAAGCTTGGAAATAGGTTTCATCTCAGGCGAGGTGTGACACACGGGAAGGGCACACCAGCTCTGCACAGCAACAGTGAGTGGAGATACTTCTCAAACCTCAGGATGATTTTTCCCATCAGGCTGTAAAGCTCAGCCAGTAACAATTCACAGGACTGGTCAAGTGCCCAAACCTGGTCTCCTGCTCCTGCCCACGTTAAGATTCTTATGACAGAATTTTCTATCAAAGTCTTTCTTCTCCTTCCACCACCCCACATACTCCACAAGCTGGTAGTTTCCATTTCATGTTTCATTGGTTAGAGAAGACTGGGTTAAGTCACAAGCATAACTTTCCTGGCTCTGTATTTTGTGTATGAGCACAGGAAGTGATGCTGTCACCCTGTGCCTGGATGAGTTCTAGAGAACCTATCTGAAAACTATTTTTCTCCCTCCTCAAAGCAACATCTGCAACCTCTTGTCCTTCTAACAACTCTAATAAATGAACATAGTTGGTATCTCTGCTGTGACTCTACACTTCAGATTTAAAATCTGATCAGGTTTAAGCTACCAGGTTCCTAAGAAAACTTTTACACAAACAGTCTGAAAAAACCAAACACAACAAATGACAGCAGCACAGCAGCCTGAGAGCGATCCTCTCCTTTCCAGCATCAGGGGCACAGTATCCTGTTCAGCTTCAGTTTGCCATTAAAAGAATTCAACCTACTCTGTCCTCTTCACTCCCTTGAGTAGCCATGCAGGGAAACAATGGAATTGCCCCCAGCTTCAAAAGCGATCAGGTCCCAAATACTGTTTGCTGTGCAATTAAACAGACCCTTCTTCTGAAGGCTAGCAAACAAAAATACCACCGTTACTTTAATCACAGTCAAACAAGACTTGGGGTTTTGACTACAGAGATGCCAGCCTGCTCTGCTGCCATGGCAACAGACTTTTAAAAACTGTTCTCCTTAATAATAATAAAAAAAAAACCACACACGGTGCTTTAAGAAAGACTTTATTTTGACATTATTCCATCCCCCTCTAACATTACAAGTTTTCTGAATAAGAAAAGACTGCAACAGTCTTCTGGAACTGAAGAGCAGCTCTTTCTGAGACAAACAGGAGCTGTTGCTACTGAGCCCATCACTGAGCTCCTTAAAACTATTATGTGCTATTGCACGTAAGGGAGAAGGTTAAGTGAAGAACATGAAAATTACCCTAAACCTTGCTTCTACAGAAACAGGCCCTATACAGAAGCTCATTAGCTACCATGTCAAAATTGGTACCGCTCCAGTATTGGGATGTTTTCAGACTATGTTTTAACTCTACCACCACCTCCATCCCCTCTGCAATCTCTCTTGCAGGCTACCTGGGCTCCTATGGCACCTCCTGGGAGCAAGCAAAATGTGTCTCTTCAAAGATGGGGAGAATAGGCAATAGCAGAAGCCCATGGCACTTCAGGGCTCCAGGATTGAAGCTGATCTCTGGTGGACCTTGTGTGTTTCTTCCCCAAGTCCTGCCTGGACAGGGTGGTTTTGTTTTTTTTCGATAAGGACACAGAGTCTGTATGTCTTGAAAAATTAAATCCTAGAGCAACTTCTATGGGAAAAGAGAGAACAATACAAGATGAGAACACAACACGGCAAATGCACAGCCTCCTCTTTCAGGGGCACAAAGAAAGTAGAGTGCATGAAACACACAGTGACTCTGACAAAGATTAAGTTACCTGAGTATGGAGGACAAAGTCCAAAAGAAATTTGGAAATGAGATGTCAGCGGCCATGCTGCCAGAGGAATGATTTGCTAAACTGTCTAAAATGCTTAGCACTTGAAACAGGTACTTTCTTCTACAGTTAAAGACACAGGCTGAAAGTTCAAAAAGGCTTTAAAGCATAATAAATAACTTTGTTGTGTTTTGGACAGCTGAGCTCCAAATATCTAAGTTACCCATTCCCTGTTCTGAAACAGGTATTTGTCTCTGCTTTATTAGGGTTGATCCTAATGATCTTGTGAACGCTAGAACTGCGTAACAGCCAACACAAAACATGTGATGTACCATAAGTAATTAAATTACAAGCTACTATAAAGATAACTAAACAACAGAGCCAGCCTAGAGACAGTGAGCTGATGGTAAATGACCTTTCCAGATCTGCAGCAATGCGTTTTGGCCCCATCTGAGCATGACAGATGAAAAAGTTGGTGATAAACATTAGCCCTGAGGGACTCAGAGAAACTTCCCTGGCTTTGTTCAAGGCAGAGCATCACTTGCGAGGACTGGGGCTGAGAGCTCAGATAGACAAGCCACAGGATCTTGTTATGTAGCTTCCCACATGTCTTGGAAGAGAAGCTGCTATCCCCCCAAACATCCTTACGGTACAAGTGAAAGGACACACGTCAGCACTTTATCACAGCTTTATCAGCTCTAACTACATCAGGCGTCAGCAAGAAAGCCACCAAGCTGCAGTTATAGGAAGTATTTTGGTTTTTTTAATTGAACAAGGGATTGAACTAAGATGACTGTCTTTGAAGACGTGCAGTTTTGATAAATACGTAAGACCACTTGTCTGAGCAATAGCCCTACTTGTTTCCCTGACAGAAATCACAATGCTGCATCATACTAACCACTAACTCAGCTTGGGCATCCGTCTGCAATTCCCCCCTCCACCGGTTTACCACTTCACATTAAAAAATTTGGTTACATGTCCTAGAAAAGCACAACTTCGAGCTATCCAAATATTTTAAAACAATCAGTCTTCTGCTGATGACTTTTCATCCACTAAACACCATCAGAAGTTTGTTTTCAGGAGAATTATAAATTCTATTTTTCATTTCACCAAGAAAGCTGCCAAGATCCCTACTGGGAAATCCACAGACCTCTCCGGCAAGTTTCCCAAGCCTGTCCTCTCTCTGCAGCCGTGCACACACTACACGTTTCCAGCAACAGGAATGAAAGGAATCGCGTGTGCCGTCAGGAATCAGAACACATTTATGTATTTAAAAAGCAGTCACATCTATTCTCTTCTTGCAAAACACAGGCTCCACTCCCCTTGATAGCCCTAAAAAGCCTCCTCTGCCTCAACCGCAATTAGAATTTATCTTCCTTTGAAGTACAATTCTGGACACTCGCTTCTTATTCATTAGGCGCTTTTCCAGGACCATTTAAGACACTAATATGTCTCTCTACCCAGAGGCAACACAGGATCACGTTTCCTTCCCCTGCAGAGGAATCAAGATAGCAGCTGATAACCTGTCATGGGATCTCTTAGTACATGGTATTCAGTTTTAAACTGGTCATCTCCAGCCTTCAACAAATCTGTTGTTATCAGTCCCCACATCTTGTATTTCATTTAGCACAGTTTAATTCCATTTCTATTATCGAAAACCTGTATGATGGAGAACTGGATAATTCCTCTACAGGAATGATACCTCCAGCATCAAAGCATCTGATGGCCCCACATCCATCTCAGTGGTACACAAGAATAAGGATCAGTTCAGGACTTGATGAACTCTACTAAAATATTCTTCCAGATAACTAAAATTATACCACCTTATCTGCAAGGAAATAGGTTTTTCCCCAGACTAGTCACCTCCATAACAAGTCCACTGACACACAGCAATCTGGGGCTTCATACCTAGTCACAAAATTCTACAGCTGCTGGGAAGGGTAACAGCATTAATAACAACTTTAAACATTTTATTCTTTACTTTCTAAAACTTTGCTTTCAGAAGTGTTGCCCACACTCAAAAGGCTGAAGAGAACCAACTTGTTACTCTCTGTATATGGAAGCCTGACCTCACTGCACAGCATTTCCTCCTGCGAGCAGCCTGTACGGTGCACAAAGACTCCTCCAAGTGCTAAGCACGAAAGGTTGCATCTCTTGTTGATGTGCCCCATGCCAGATGTTTTAAGATGCACAAATACATTAAAAGTTAAGATTAATGCTAGTGAGCTAGACAAAGCCATTCATTTTTAAGCAGAATTTGGTGAGAAAGCCATTTTCTCAGAATGTTGGTGTAGTTTTTAACGAATCTCCTCTTTGTTTTGCCCAGTGACTGTTGGCAGAGTCGGACTGATACAGATTTAATTGAAATTCATAATATTCAGCACTGTATTCAACAGCTGCTGTAATAACCTTTTAAGTGAAAATACTCAAACAAGTCTGACTGACAGTGTTAAGCATTCCCCACCCAAGCTCAAAACAAACATATTTTCATTGGATGGTATTTACAGGCAGTGACTTAACTGAAAATAACAGAAGTAGAAAGCTATGGACCAAACAAAAACCTCATTTTTATTCAGGCTAACAGAATGCTGCTGCAGGGGTGCCCTGAGAGGTGGGTGTGACATTCTTAAAACTGATGTCACAAGATTTCTATTTCAAAGAGACGGTTAAATTTACCCTTCCCTAACCTCTGGAAGGACACATAAAAGAAGCCAGAAATCACAATCCAAGCTCCTCAGAGGGCGTTTTGACCTCTTGTCTTGCCCTGACCCACTTCAGCACGGGTTTTGCAATTTCTTCTGCACCAAAGTGTAAGATGCCCAAGGATGAGTCGCTGAATTTTCTCCCTCGCTCCCAAATCAACCCAGGACAGCTTTTGGCTCTTCTCTGGCTTGACTGGGTACAGAGTTTGCCTTACCCGGTGTGCAGGAAAGCACAGGCAGTCAGTACCTAAAGTGACTCCCAGGTGCCTGGACACTACACAGCAGAACTCAGTATTTTTGGGGGGGAATCAAAACACTGAAAATTTGAAATGTTTACGATGCTGATAAAGGGAAGGAAAAAAAGAAAAGAAAACAAAACCAAACCCCCCAAAAGATACGTTCATATTGTACATTAAATCCTGTCGCTAACGGAGCTTTGAACATTTCAAAGTCCTTTCCCAGCTCACTGCTCTAAACATCAACGTGTCCTCTCCAAAGGGCAAAAAAGGAACAATCTGCCAAAGAGATCTCTCTTCAACTGAGTTCAGCATAAAACTTCTTTGCATCTCCACATCTCTCTGGAGGAAAAAAAAATAATGCTGGGCTATTCCACAAAAATACGCTGCCTTTATGTCAGAAAAAAGACAACACAGATGTCTAAGTTTGTAGAAATGTTTCCATTGTGATAGCCACATAAAATAAAATGGCAAGAATTTAATATATCCACAACGCAATTCAAAGACACTGAGAGCCTTTAGAGGGATAAGGATGTTGACAGACTTTGTGACACAACATCACCCAATTATTTCATTTTTCCAGGATATAGTGGTGTTTTTACTGTGACTGCTATAAACGTCAGCCTTGTGAACTGAAACTCGTTTTGTCCCCGATCCCCAATCTCTCAAATAAGGAACTAAGATGCTTACTTAGGGATTAGTCTTTAACAGTCAAATCAGGAGCCAATGCGGTTACTTTTATCGAGTACATCCCAATGTAGCCTCCACCCAGAGCACCGAAACTACCGCGACTGGAGCTGCCTCGTCCAGCTGAGCTCCCCACAGTGTTTGACAGCACAAAGAAAAATTGTGTCACAGTCCTGAATGTATTTTCAAGCCGTTACTCTCATGTCATCACCACTGAGCATGCTGCTTATTTTCCCCTTTCTCATCAAACATCATCTACCAGCTGTTTCACAGGAGTATCTCTACCATTTGCCTATCCCATAGCAGGTTTTTTTCATCTCCATCTCTTCTCCATCCTCTCCCTGCACTATCAGTCTCACTAGCTGCTACTGGCCAGTCGTTTTAATATGCAGGCAAGTTCACACTTTCATTTCTCTCACATAATAGATCCTCATAAAAGAAAGCCACCGAAGCCCATTAAGTAATTTAGTATAAAGCCATGCAGGTAAGAGGACCTGTCACCCTTGTTAGGGAGCGACAACAGTCTCATAATGATGTGCTATGAACCACTTCCACTGCTTGACAGACAGTTCTCTATTTTCACTATGATTAAGCATCATTACTTTAACAGACTGATTCTTCCAAAAGTATTCTCTTCTGTCTGAGTGCAGACAATGTATTCATTACAAAGCTAAATTTTAAAGAGGAAATCAACGTGTTTTCATTAAAAGCAAGCTCCCTTTTAGGAAAGTTGAGCTTTAATGACTTTACGCAGAACTTCAGCAAGCAGTCTTGATGTGCAGCTAACACTAAATCTTGGCGTTGTAAACACACAGCTTTCCTAGAGAAGGACTTTCCGTTTTAACACAATGGATAGGGAAATAAGTTATTAATTTTTTACGCATAGGACTGAACTGCAGAGTCATACCTTTAGAAAAGAGGCACCCTGACCATGACTGTTTACGTTGGAGCTTAGAGCCAAGGAATTAATTTTACCATTTCAGTTACCCAGACATACAATCAGTAGTTCAGCAGCCTTTCCTTTCTAATTGATCTGTTCACATGACAAATGATGAACATCTCACTTGTCAGCGTCTTAAGCAGTAGTTTCAAGATCTGAAGTGTTTGACAGAGCTGCAGGAACATTTGAGATTTTACTACCTCACTTCCCTAATTAACACACAAGCTCCAGACAGCCCAGCTGACATTCTACAGTCAGGCAAAGGAAGTAACTACAGTTCTATTAAACACAAAAGTTTGAAGATCTAAGGTCTTTTCTTAAAAGGCACCTGGAAGTCAAATTGATGCTTTCACACTTGGACGTGGAACTACAGCTCATTGGACTCAAAACAGTTAAAAACCCCCACAGATCCAAACAATTGAGACACAGCAGCACACATTTTCTTCACTCTGAGAGAAGACAAATCTTTAACGAAGCAAGCATAACACAAAGTTTATCATCTGCCATTTCTTGCAAGAAGATGGAGCTTAACAGCTTATATAATGACACCGTTTTATGACAAAGATAACACCGTGGTTGCCAGCAGAGACCTTCTTTACCTCAAAAATGCTAGAAGAGTAAGAAAAAGCCTCAATAGTTTGAGAGAGTAAAACTTAGCATTCCCCATGCCCGAATCGGAGAGGAAATGTCATAGAGTGGGGAAGTGACAGACTCAGAGACTTGAATGCATTTAGTATTTTGGCCCAAACCAGAATTGCCCCAACAATTTCAATGAGGCTGATTACTCACTCAAGTAGTGTCTAGATCCACTACATAAAGTCTTTCAGCTGATATTGACAGCAGATTAAACATTTAAATATTTAAATGTTTAAGTGTAGCTTATTTAGAGTAGTCATCACTTGTTTCTTCTTAAATTCTGTCTTAGCAGCATTTGTTTACATGACAGTAAGTCTAAAAAGGCCTATGTTCATAATGCTTAACAGCTTCTAAAGGGCCAGAATTAAGTCCAACTTCCAAAATTAGTTCTCTCAGGCTATGCATCTTAACTGCCAAAATCCATCAGTGTCTTTGGCCACAGCTGTAGAAATTAAACAATTTGAAAGGCCATCTGAGAACTTCCTATATGCATATCAAATATAGTATTTTTGTGACTCCCACAACCAACTAACTTGTAGTCACAGAAGGGAATGAAATATTGCATGGCCAAACTGCAATTTTTTATCGTCTAAGCGGCAATCTTTAGTTCCTACAGTCACACCACATGGGAAAACGACCAAAACTCTGGGCAGACCAGCTGGGTGACAAAATCTAGATTTGCAGAAAAATTTTTGTATCATTAAGCGCTTGCATTCCCAAAATCTTTAAAGGCCTGGGTTCATGTCTTAATTTGTAGTGAAAAATGAAGGTTATATTTACACAAATTTCAAATGTGTGTTTTATAACCGGTGGTTCTGTCTTCCATGTGGTCATCAGAAACTATTTGCAGCAACAGGTAACAGACCAATATTTTAAGTATCTAATACTGAAAAGATTTGTGAAGGACCACAGTTTATAACTGACATCTTCCTCTTCACAGAGCCGTTTACAGTTTTTGTGTTCTTTTCAGTTCTGCACTAGAACATATTTTTTGGGAGAAAGTTCGTCTTTCCTACAACTTTTTTTTCTTAAACACAAAAATACATCTGAACAAGTCTCAAAAAGTTGCAGCCGTAAATAAAATTCCCTCTCAGAAAGAAAGGAACAAGAGTTAACATTGACATTACTTTTGCAATCTGAGATACTTATTAGCAGCTCTTATAATTACGCTACCACAGCAACAGACCAAATCCTTCCTTAGACTTCTACATGCCAAAACAGAGGTCGTGTAAACTGACAGCAACAAAGAGCCACAAGCAAGAAGTCCACAGTCTCAGTACTTCTGAATTTGACTTTCATTTTCCAATGCTCAGCATGCAAAGCACAATATAGGACAGGTCATCAAATCAAACCACTCATGACAGCGAAGGTCTGTGCGCTTTGTCACCACCACAAACTACCTTTTAGCTGGTATATTTATTCCTCCTAATTCTAGGAGACAGTGACTCGTGAATCTCACTTCTTTAGTGCAGAAAAAAGGGCAAAAAACTTCCTTCTAATTTCTTGTCTAAGTTTATTCAAACTGATGGTGGAAACAGCACCAAACAAGCTACTTAACTCTTTTGATTTCCTTCTTACAGTTCACCAGCAAGAAGTGATGCAACCCATTACCACTCAGCGCTTCAGGGTGACCTTCAGCGCTCTATTTCATTGCTAACACATTTTATTTCATAGACAGCCTGCTTATCTAGTGTATATATAAAAAAAAAAACCTCAAGCCTTTGTTCATTTATTGTCACAAGGACTTTTCCTCTTCTTGAAGGGAAAAAAAAAAAAAAGCCAGTACTTGCCAAAACATACTCCAGTAATACAAAGCAGATGATCCTTTCGTTTGCTTCAAATTACAAGTAATTTGTTTTCAATCAACTGTTACATACAATTCCCAACCAGGGTTACATCATCTAGTTTGACAATTATCACGTAGGTCAATCGCAAGACTAAAATGCTGACACACTCTGGTTTGAACAACACAATGTAAGCAGTCCCATTAAAAAGTTTGAGAACAGCTACCAAACTCTAAGTTTGCTGCATTATTTAACTTCTATCAAGTATGGAGGAAGTGGCACTCCTTTTATTATGAAAAATTCTGGTTTTCAAGATTTAGTTAGGAAAGAGATTAAGCCTTACCTCTGGTTTGCTGAGACTGGATGACACAAGAGAACCGGATCCCACATCCAGATCCCACTGTTTTCTCCCTCGGTTTTCTGGATCCAGTGCAGCAATTCGGCCATCCAAAGTGCTGATAATGACTAGAGATCTGCAAGTTGAAAACACTGACAGTCAAAACTACAGACATACAGACTTATTTATTAGGTGCTTTCCAAATTTAATAGAGTGCAACTCCAACTTTTAAGTTAAGTCTATATATTCTGCAAAAGAGCTGTTTAACCTGGTAGCTCCACATAGACCAACATGAGAGAGTAGAAAAGTTGACGTCTCTGGCTGGATGTAATAAACTGATTTATATGCTCTAAGAAACTTTCAGAATTCAGTTTCAGAGGAAGACGGTTGACTTTTTGCTCTCACATGCAGGTGTTACCACTGCAACGCTGAATGAGATAATCTTCTTTTGAGATATTTATATGACCAGTATAGATCCTATTCTTTCCAGTCCCTTCCATGCTGATCTTTGAGATGTCCTTTCACAATAACCTAAACCTGAAACTATTAACCCAACCAATCAGTACATAAGAAATACAAAGTCATCACTAAGTTTTCAATAGGTCTGGATAAAACATCAAAATCCTGGAGATTTGGCAAGTCTTAGAATAAAACAAGTCTCGCCTAAGGCATCCAGAGGCCACCAGAAACAACCTCCAATGTCTGCAGATGACAAAGCAAGTGAACTGCCTTATGCAGCTTAGGCTTTAAGTTAACTTATTTCTCTGGGGATACACAGTAATAGCAGGCTAGCTGTTGATTTCTATAGCGCCTGAATCTCATCGATTTTCGTAAATCTTATTTCTTAACAGCAGTACAATTAGGATAAGCATTTCTGGTCAGACCACAATTCATGCATTAAAAAAAAAAACCCAACCCAAACAAACAAACCCCTAAACAACACGTTAGAGACAAAAGACTGACAAGGCACTTTTGAAGGGCCTTTTTTTCCTTGAAGATTGTTTCGCTCTGAGGCGAAAAGGCTGGGATGTGTTGGAGGTTTTGGCTTGCAGAAGGTCACCAGTCTTCAAAGGCTGTGGGAGTGGAGCTCGATCACTTTACAGACTTCTTGCACTGAGGGGGGGCTGGATCTAGTGACCCAGAAGGACCTTTATAGATACTGATTTCAATGAGAATAAGGAACTGTGCAAATAAACCCGATGGGTAGATTAACTGTTTTCGGGTGGCGGTGAAAGGGCAGGGGGAGGTAATGCACACACAGGCATCTATAGGAATCATTACTTTAAACAATACAGGGCACTAAACTACTGTGTGGAACCGAAGCCAAATATATATATTCACTTGTCCAAAGTTACCAGTGTAGTAAGCTGAAGTTTAGAGAGGAAACGATGGGGGCTATCGTTTTTCTTTAAGGAGGGAAAAACTAAAGTCATGATCTTAAAAACAACTTCAAGGATAGCAGCTTATTACACCACCCGTAACAAAGGTCATGTAAAAGATCGCAGTTTTACATGTAAAACTACTTATTTAAGAGGCTCTTACACTGTACTATAGCACTCTGTTTTTAATATAGAATACCACGATATTGTTAATAAATGGAAAATTAAATACATCTTTAACCTGTTCAAAAAAATAACGTAGCAACTCCTACTTCTAAAGGTGGCCAAGCATCACACTCCTCCAAAAGCTTAAGGAAACTCCTACAAAAATACCAACTGTGCAAATATTTGAACAGTAGAATACAAGAGATTTTATAAGCTGAGTACATACAATTATTCCAACTGTAGAGAAATCAAGACCGGGTTAATAATAAACCTAATTGCAGGAGACTATCTATTCTCAAGCACTGTAAACAAGTGCTCACACACCAAAGGCCTCAGACACACATTTAGCAGAATCTGCTTGCCTTATGGTAAAACAATTTATCTGAAGCCTTCTAGCATTGTATAAAAATATTATTCCAAGTAGGTCTATTTAAATTTTATGTTGATCCATCTGACAACTAAGTTATAAGAAAAGGTAGAAGTTTAGCTAGAACAGAGGGAATTTTGGCAGTAATGCTGTGGAGAAGAAAAATCCTAAAAATCACACTGTGAAATGTTTCCTTCCCATCTACTCCCATTGTTTTCCTTTAATTCTTTC
The DNA here is from genome assembly GCA_013400335.1 of Eurystomus gularis. Classification (NCBI taxonomy): domain Eukaryota; kingdom Metazoa; phylum Chordata; class Aves; order Coraciiformes; family Coraciidae; genus Eurystomus; species Eurystomus gularis. The sequence continues at coordinate 62,870 of VZZY01007814.1, read as the reverse complement.
CGCTTGACTTCTCCCTCAAGTAACAACAGTTTTATGCCTTTGTATCTTACCTTTCTATATTATCTTTCCCTGCCAGATGCAAACCTCAGCCTTCCCCAAGAGTCACGTCATTACTTACACCTCGCCGCTGCCAGCCAAGACAGCAGTTTTGGAATCTGTACCTGGATCACGACCTCTGGTTACCCAAATCACGGTGTAACTTCACTTATGTTTTAAGTTTAGCCGATTAGGAAAGTGTGTGTGGGGGGGAATCATGCCTTCAGAGGGAACCTTTGTACCATGAGCACACACACTTGGAGAAACTGGTTTAACCAACTGCTTCGGCACAGCTTAAAAAACCTGACTTTTCCTGAGTGCAATGATACTCTTTATTAGTCCCCTTGGCCACCAGCTCTATGACAGACTTTGCTTCACAAACTCCACCTACTGAGCAAACACTTTGGTGAGACATAGAACCAAGACTGGCTCAGCTATACCGTGATGCTAGAGAAGGAACAAAAAAGCCACCAATATAAAATCAGAACTGCAATAGTCTCCACAAGCCTGGACCAGGACAAAAAAAAAGATATAGAAAGGAGTAACTCCAGACTGGGTAGTTACTTAAATCCCAGGATCCATCAACCAGGCACCTGAAAAATGAACATCAGTAAAATGATGAAGACACACACATACTTCTCCTTGTCTCTAGTTGCTGCCTCAAAGTATATTATGAATCAAGCAATGGAGGAGAAGAAAACCCCTTCTGGGCTCTTACAGATGGCCAGTAGAAGGGCTAAAGCAAGGGGCCAGTACAACATAGTCCATACAAAGTTACCTGTGATCACAGCAGCTGGAAGCGACCAAGCTGACTCTAGAGTCAGATTTTATTTGCACTTTGTCAACATGAAAACACATCTGGACATACTTCCCCACCCTGACCATCTACAGTCTCTATGGTTAAATGAAAATGTTTTCTTACTATTTCCTATTCTCTTTCCCTCACAGGCATGAGCTTGTTACCAAAGTGGAGTTATTATGTTCCCCCTTGAAACTATGCAAAGTATCTACTACAAACTTCCACATACATTGACAGAAGGCCAGTCCTGGGCCATAAAACCATTGCTTACATCTCATCACAAACATAGCCCACTTTTTAAGACCAGGTGGCTTGAGCAGAGCTCTGTTTTATTTTACAGAAGGGAAGGCATCTGATTTACCTACAAATAGATGAAAAGGTCTAAGATTGCATGGGAAGATATAAACAGGATAGAGGAAAAACACTTATTTAGCTCATGTACACCCTTGCACTGTGCAAAAACTTGGTATTTATTCAAATAAGTTGTTTTTATTAGAAAAAAAAAGAAAAAAAAAGCATAACTTATCATCCTTTTTGTACAACATTTATCACTAGTCCTGTTTCAGTTTTAAAAAAATAAACCAAATAACCCCAACACCCTCAAAAGTCATTTAGGACTTTGTGAATGTTTACCAAACTTGAACTCTAAACAGCTATTCCAATTTCAAAACTTGCATGTTTGTATGTAAAGAGCCTATCAATTCACTAAGCCTCACATTTTCTTCTAGGAAATTAGAAAAATCCTCAAAAAACAAGACTATTACATTCATTTGGCTATAGCAAAAACAGTTGTTGGGTTTTCTTGGTTTTTTTCTGATTATACTGATCTGTTATATTACATGGATATTTTATTGCTGAAGAATAATTAGCTGAGGTGAGTAAAGATCTCACAAATACAGTTTAAAAAAAAATGCAGGCAAATACTATGGCCAGGCAGATGTTCTATTTTTATTTGATGACAGCAAATCTATTCCTAAGCACTAACCAATTAGAGAACAGCTACGTTTGATCTCAGTCTTAAATTACTAAACTGAACATCTTTGGTGTCTTTTACTTGGCTCTATTACCCAAGTAGAAAACGAATTTTTAAATATTTCCAGGGTTAAATAAATGAAGGTCTTATTAAAAGCAGCATACAGTGGCACTGTAACGAACCAGGTAGGATTTTGATGGACCAATAGACAAAAGAATTATCCTGTTGCTAGGAGGTGAATAGATCTCCCTCAAAGAAAACAGGATGTCGAGGTATCAGCCACTTTCTTGTTCTAAGCGAATGCTCGGGTATGCTAACAAAACACTTCGGGCTTTTCATTTTTAGAACTCGTTCTCAAATATAGTAGGCGTCTAGTCATGCTCTTCTTCCTTTAAACTCTGGCTGTGGCTTATCACCTCATCGTTCTCAGCCAATTCGGAAACAGACTGGAAACAGCCCAGTAACATTTATGCAATTGAGTCATTCATTAAAATCTTTCTTTTGCCAGAGCTTCTTGCCACACGCAGTTATTAAGTATTTTATTTCCTCTCGTTAGATTCTGAAACTTGTTCAGCAATTTGTCTGGCACGTTTGGCCTCCCGTGAAGCACAGACCAGTGTCTGCGCTTAGCGGACCACTAAGTAAACAGGAGAACCGCATTTTCCTTAAAAGATGACAGGAAGGGATATGATGCTCTGAACAACTGTGAGGTGCGGGTGTTGGAAAGAGTTTAGACTACAGACACAGCGCTTTTGGATCTCCTTCCCACGGGCATGGCACCGCCACCCGCTAACAGGTCAAAGGAGGGATCAAGGGTTGGTGCTGCCAGGGTAAGCAGAGCGGCCAGATGTCACATAGCGTGACATCCAGCAGCTTATTTGTCTAAGAATTAAGGCTCCCTTGCTCCATACTAACAACCACAGAAAAGAGCAGGTACTTTAGAGGTGGTGAGGTCCTGAAATACCCTCAGCGATGGTGAGGTCCTGGAGTTTCCTTTCCTTACTGCCACAGCCTCTCCCTCCCCCCTCGCTCCAGCCTGTCCATCACTGACTGTAGCGCTACTTCCAGCCCCACCACGGGACTCGTCTCTTCCACCCCTGGGCTTCTCCTCCCACCTTCAGACACTTCCCTGCGTGTCCCCACAGTTCAGCCCCACGCCCTAGTTGTTGCCTCGCACACCTCCTGCCCAACTCTCCCGCCTTTCTGCCCCGCTCCAACCCTTCTGACCCTACCAAGTGCTCTCCATTAGAAGCCCACTCCCGCACGGCCCATTCCGCACACAGGACCCCCAGGACCCTGCAGCTCCTTTCCGACGCATCCCCCCCTTCTCCAGCACCCTCAGCTGCTGGTCCCCGGAATGGACACATACCCCCACACCCCCCCTCAGCACCCCAGACACCGACTCCGGCCTCAGCCCCCTCTCCCCGGGGGCACGGACCCTCGGCCCCTGTCAAGCACCCCCAAACCGGGCGCTAACCCCCTCCCCAGCATCTCCACGCACTGACTCCCGCCCTCGGACGGCCGAACCCCCCTCAGCAGCCCCAGGCCCCGACCCTCACCCCA